>BDIU01000004.1:210358-434347 GCA_002118135.1 Trebouxia sp. TZW2008 | reverse complement strand
TGGGACTTATAGTTGCTTGGCTTCTTCGTATGTCTTCTCTCAGGTATGCATAGCTTCGTCACACATCGAGCTTGAGACTTGATCAGGCAAGCAACATTGAGCGGCAAAGTTTTCTCACCATGACCAGGTAAAAGTGATAAATTGATTGACTGCCAAATAAGGCTGAAATCAAATTACAACAAGCTTCAGCTGAGATCATGTCAATGCATGCGCAGGTCAACTCAGTATGTCAAACAGCAACGAACCTCCAAGCATTGGGCATGCTGCGCAGCACAAACACATACACATATCTAAGTCGTGCTTGCATCCAGCTTGCTGATCAGCAGTCGAGCAGAGTACAAACACGATTTGGACATGTGTATGCGCTTGTGTTGCTATTCATACTAGTAGCCTAGTAGGCTTTGACCAAACAGCTTTGAACAAAGTGCTTGTGAGGTTTTGGACAACAAAATAGGGCTACATATACACAGCAAACAATTGTGACAACACCAGCCCCTGGCTCTACTAAAGCGGAACTTTGACAAGTTAACAAGAGTGTGAATGGGCGGACCCAGTCATGGTCTTCGACGGCGCTTTGGCGCACGAGAACGCACTATCATGACCTTCTCACGCAATGATCGTGCATAAGTCTGCAATGCAGATTGAGCTGCTTGAATCAGCAGCTTGTACTCAAGCCGGGCTCTGATAGCTTGCTCATGCCGTGGAGTCAACGTTGCACTAGTCAGCAGCTCCTGGTATGTGTCTGAGTATGTGCTATAGGCTTGCTCACGCCGTGGAGTCAATGCTGCATTGGCCAGCAGCTGTTGATCTCTGTCTGCATCAATGGTATGGGCTTGCTCACGTCGGGGAGTCAATGCTGTTCTATCCAGCAGCTGTTGATCTTTGCCTGAGTCAGTGCTATAGGCTTGCTCATGTCGTGGAGTCGGCTCTGTACCAGCAAGCAGCTTCTGGTCTATGTCTGAGTCAGTGCTGAAGGCTTGCAGCATGCGCTGACACTGCTGCTGCAGCATGTCAACTGCTTGGCGCTGATGCAGTCTGTCCTGGCGGCTTGTCATTGTCATCAACTCACCTGCAGGCATGTACAGCTAAGAATGCTTGCGCTTTCTTTGGTACATAATCTCAATTTTGATCACACAAGTCTGGACAACTTGTGAGGGTGACGTCAAGGCGGCTGGACAGACATGGTGCTGAATTGGCTCCAGTCAAAATCTATTGAGCTCTGAAGGATTGCTCAAAGCTCATTGAAAGCGTGTATGCCAGACCATCACTTGCAGATGGCTGCTGTAAATTCTGCCAAAACACTGCACTATGCCACAGCAAGCATTTTTGAGCCAATGAAAGTGTAATGATGACAACACTCAGCATTCATTAGGGCTTCTGATGACGCACTTGCAAATGCCGGTGCCAAGATCAGCAACGTGCACAGGACCCTGCATCCAGCTCGCAAGGCAAAATTTGAGCATGCTTGACTGAAGTGCACAACAGCAGTTCATTACCTTCAAGCCTAGTCACTTGCAATGGCAAGGAAAGCACAGTTGCCACAGTCCGAGACAGGTTTATGTCTTTTGCACAAGCTGAAGACACCTTGTGCTGGATCAGCCTTCGTCACGTCTACTGTACAAAAGAACAGGCTTGACTGAATTGCACAAGAGCCAAGAGCATCACCTTCAAGCCTAGTTACTTGCAGTGGCAAGGACAGCACTGTTGTCACAGTCCGAGACAGGTTTGCATCTTTTGCACAAGCTGTGGACACATCTTGCTGGGTCATGCCTTCCTGGCGCAACTGTGACAAATCGCACACGTGATGTCATGAATGCAGAATAGATCCGGGCACAGAAGCCTTTTGCGAGCAAAGTCAAGCTGATGCTGAATGGCTTGGCAGCTGCAGTAGAGTGCTGGTAATTTTTGGATAATTTATAAGCAGTTGGACACAAAGATGCATCCTGAGGTATGGGTCATGCAATGCAATCACTGCATAATGGCCTTGGTCAGACGCTCATGCAAGAGTACGACACTCCTGCACACACTTGTCAGCAAGATGACAAGCCAGATCTCATCCAGGGTGAATGCATTAGCTACAGCATACAAGGAAAACCACATACACAACAGCTATGACACTGCAGCTGCAAATGTGAGTGTTACCTGTATCGCCAACAACAGCTTACCTTGTTACTCAACAGCCATTCTTGATACTCCAGCAGTCCTAGGGCCTTCAACAGAGGCCCAGCCAGCAGCCTTGGTGTGTCATCAGTATCTGTCTCAAAGTCTAGCTGATCATTTGGGTTGCCAGGCACAACAAAGCCATAATTTGCCATGAGATGTGCATTTGTTTTACTCTTGCCATAGCTGATGCAGATGTGATCGCCAGATGGTATGTCACGAAGGGTCCTGAGCTCAAAAACGCCTTGTGTCTTTTGCAAAGCGTACTGTGAGTTTGGCCAAAAAGAATGGTTTGCCAAGTCTGCGAAAGGTACCATCAAAGCTGCATCATCTCTATCGCCCACCTGCGGGTGTTTAGTCAGCAGTGCTCATCATGTCGCTGCTGTGGCACTGCAGTAACTTTTGAATTGTGGGCAATATGCACAGCAGACAGTTTCACTTGCTTTGCAACAGTTAGGCTTGAAGTCAATTGGCGAGGCTCAGGTATGACATAAGAAGCTGCAAAAACGCTGGCACTAGCAGGTGGACATTATGATACAATGCTACAAAGCAGTGCTTTTCATAAATCATTGAAGAAGAAGGCTCAAGTCAGCATACCCTGTCAAAGAAAGATCTGCAGAACACAGTAGACATCGCCCACAGAGTATCTTGGGGATTGTCTGTCAGCTCTAAGCTTTTGAGGCAGCCTGTTTGGCTGCTGAAATGGCTTTTGTGCAGGTCCAAAGCCATCTTGTGGTGAGTTTCAGCTGCCTCAATCAGCCATGGCAATTGCAACTCAGACTGCTCGGCTGGTGAGTAGTTTAATAAGCATGTCATGTCATGTTCCTGCATGGCATATGAATGAGTCATACCTTTACTTACAATTGTCACAGTCACATCTCATGTCAGCACAATGACCACACTGGTTGATGACGCTTCTGCTTTGTGGTAAGAAATTGTGTCTGAATGGCAAAGATGCTGATGCTGACAGGAAAAACATACACAGGATCCCTACCAAGCTCAACACGCTGATGCGACAAAGTACAGTGCAAGAAAGCAGCAGGAACAGGCTACAGCAGATGTGTAGCGTGCTTGCCTTGGGCAAGCTGTTGATGTATTGCCTCCAAAAGTGATTGCCGTGCTTGGTAAGCCATAGCAGCCATGCCATCATACGCACTTCCCAATTGTCAGTTCCTGCAGATTTGGCAATGGTTGATGTGCAGCATTGAGTCCTCCGACTATCTGCAAGGTGTGCAATAATCTTTTGAGAAGCGGCTGGGGAAGATGACCTTGTGTGATGAACTTGAGGAGTTGGTCTGGCAGAACACCATGCTTTTTGAAGTATTTGCTGTAAAATTTGTTGGTTGACAGGTTGACTTGGCTCGGTGGCAGCAGCAGCAGCTGATCAAAAGGCACCGACAGCAGCCGTTCGTTCGTCGACAGATCTCGGCTAGTCAGCAACCCTCTACCGAAAGGTGTTGGGCCGACTCGTACGTTATCGGACGCCGTGCAGGGTAACGATATATAGTCGGCTTGTACAGTGTCTGATGCCGTGCACCTGCGTGTGATGACGAATCTCGCATTCGAGCGACATACTTTCGCAGCGACTCTTTGCAGAAGACGTGCTTTTCGCTTTTCACTACTAACGACGCACGGCTCGACGTGTTGGGGATGCCGTGTTCCTGCAGCTGGGTGATGCACGCTGCCCAATAAGAAAGTACTGGGTCGGCTGACCTGTTGCATCTAAAGCGCGCGACCCTCAACTGCAAGCCAGACTTGCAAGCTGAATGCGAGGTGAACGGTTTAGTCATATCACGTCATGATGTGCTCGCATGTTAGTAACTTTTGGAGGACACACACCGCTCTTCTTCTTGGAAGGTCAGATCACTAGCTTTTTTGTGTGGTCACAGCGTTTGACTTTACTCGACGCGTTTCGTCCATACTAGCGCCTGACATCGTTGTACATCGAGTAATTTCGTTGTGTTGCGCAACCGCGCATCCATCACTCGTAACTCGTTGTTCAAGTGTTGCTGTATTGGAAAGTGGCTATGCGCATATCATCCTGCCAGCTACAATGCGGCCACACGACTGGCTTGATAACACCCAGTGTTGCGGCACCGCATGTCATGTTACATCCTCTCACAAGGTCGCGGCAAGCCTTCAGACCTGTGATCCCTTCTCGCAAAGATTGGTGCACAAGGCGCACCTGCACTGTCGCGGCCAAACCAGACTCGGAGCCACTGCCGTACAGGTCAGGACAGGTACATGTGTCAAGCACGAGAGCTCCAGCATGGGCTCGCACCAATGCGACATGATTGATTGGACTGACACATTGACGCTGCTGTAGTCCACTGGACAAGCGTGGGCTTGGGCTGCGCAGTGAAGCAGAAGCACCTTTCAGGTACGTGGCTGCGATGTGGTTGCCCTGTGATTGCCTTAAGCTCCAAAGTGTTCTCATCTTGTGCACATGTGCAGGTCTTTGCGCATCGTCTTGTTTGGGTTTCAGGTCCTCAGTGCGGGCGTCGCTTTTGTGATAGGGTCAACACAGCTGGTTGCAGCGCTAGCAAACGCTCCAAAACACCTTCCAGTGCAAGATGTAGCTCAGGCAAGTCATTCCATATCCCATTCTGCACTCAAGCAGCTGTTATTCATGCCTATCAATCATCAAGGCTATGCAGAGCGCAGACACCAATGAACTGCAAAGTGTTTTCTCTTTATAAGAACCCCCATACAAACATTCTCGATGCAAGAAATATGCAACTGAGGAACCAATCTCTGCATTCTGACTGCATTGATGTCTTTTACCAAGGACAAGTCGTTGCCCGGACAAATTTGTTGGAAGCAAAGCAGTTGCTTCAAGAGAGATCACTTCACTGCCATCAAAATACTGTGCGTGGGACTGTGCAGGGTCTGGGCATTGATGCAGTAGGTATTGCTATCTTTGGCTTTCTGCTCAAGCGAGACTTGGATGCCCGAGATAAGCAGATAGCGCGAATGACACGGGAAGAGACGTTAGGCAGCCTGCAGATAGAGCTAGCAAACAAGAAAACGCTGCGCCTAGCACAGCTGAGACAGTTTGCACGCGTGGTAAGACAGACTGCTGCATCTACTACAGAGCCTGCTTATGACAGCAGACACACTGTCACATAGTTCACCACTTTGTGCATATGCTGCGATTGCAGTCGTACTGGCTGTCAGCCTGCTGACCTCCCTCTACTCATGCTGATTGTGGTTGTGTAGTTTGTCAGCCTACGGGTCAAGCAATGAGCAAGGCTTTTATGCGAATGTGTCTATAAGCATGTCTGGTTGATTCAAGTCATTGTCATGTTGTTCAACATTTTGATCTCCTTATATACATGCTGATTGCATTTGTGTTGCTCGTCAGCCTGCGAGCAAGCAGTGGATCAGGCCTGCATGTGACTGTGTCATTCACATTTTCAAGCATGTCATGTTTATGATGGACATGTTCTGTCTCTTAGCGAAGCCTCTACTCTGCAGTCATCATAAACATTTTTACAAGATGCTAACATAGCTTGACACTGTCAGTATGCGCTCCCCTTCAGTCTCTAAGACAGTAATGATGAGCAATATAAGCATGTATGGTTCATGCAGGTCATTGTAGCAGGCTCATCAGATCAGGTGCAAGAGTCACTCACCAAAGCTGAGGAGTTCCGAGAACCGCTTGTGGAGCGAGGCGTGCTCGTTGTTCCCTTGCCCATCTTTGAAGACAGCAATGCTGAGAAGGACAAGCAGAATCAGCTGGAAAAGGAAGACCTCAAGTGAGTCCTACTGCAATCGACACACTGGCTGCACTGGTGCTTTGCAGCAAGAGCTTTGTGCACAAGTGCCAGAGATGGTCCTGCCTGCTCCAGCTATGCATGCATGTCATACTTGATGGCATGTGCACGCAACAGGCTCTGACACTTGTTCTGAACTTCTTTGTGTACAGCACTTCTTCTGCTGAAGTCAGTAAAGATCCGTAGACCTCATTGCTGATCGGTCGATTGATCGATCACTTCTTACTGTCTCAAAGCCCCAACACGGGGAAAGCATACAGGCAATGTCAAGAGGGTCGTTGTATTGTCTCCAAATACAACGAAGAGTTTCACAAATTTGCTTATAGCATCAGTGATGTATTTTACATGGTATGCAGTCCATCAGAAATGCCATCAGTATCTGAGGGTGTGAGCAGTGCATACACATGGCTGAGCATGTGCCTGTGCTGCTGCTGCTGTGATTCAAAAGGCATGTCCAGAGTGCGATTAGCAGCTTCCCATCCTCTGCATCACCCTCAAAAGCATCTTCCTTGTGCAGGTGGAAAGCTATTGCCCTGCGGCAGGGTGAATGGGCAGAATGGTTCAATGAGCAAATGAAGACAGCCGGCAAACAGCCAGAGAAGGGGCTGTACGTCAGTCTGAGAATGGACGGGAGGGTGCGGGGGTCAGGGGTGGGCAGCCCACCTTGGGACCGCCTATCTGTGGCTCTGCCGCCTGTCTCAGGTATCATGCTTCTCCTACTTGCTATACTTTCTCAACTTGGTTTGGCATGCTGCACTTGCTGAATCAGCAAAAGCCTACAGACATCTGTCTGGGCAGGTCGCCTTGCCGCTTGTCTCAGGTACCCTTCTTCTCCATTCTGCTTCATCGAAACTACCCCTGCTGACTTGGTGCAAATGTGTTTCTGCTCCATCGAAGCAAGCCCCTCTGACCTGGCAATAACCTGCTTGCTGAACAAACTGAAAGTTTCTCCAGTATGGTTGCATCACAGGTTGCAAGCACTTTCACCAGCACTGGCGTGCCCTGTCAAAAGATGCTCGTCACTCCATGTCAGGGCTCTTGTGCTGCAGCACCCAATTGTGCTTACAATGGCCCTGATTCTGTTGTTTGTGGGAGCGTGCTGCTCACACAGCAGCTATTTCAGCGCGCTGCCTTGACATTGTCGTCATCATCATGCAAATCGCTTTGGTCACTTGGCAAACCTGACGCAATGTATGCATGATCACATATGAATTGCCTACTGCTGCTGATTGAGTCTGCTGTTATGCAGGCGATGGTGCGTGGGGGGGCTTTTTCGATGCTTTTGATGGCCGCATTTGAGCGTGAGTCAAATATGTCACGTCAGAGCAAATTGTGTTGCTCCTGACTTGTCTTGAACAGTACTGAACGGTACAGCAGTGTTGAGCTATGAGCACACCGCCTGCTGCATCACAGTGCTGACACAGCACATCACAAGGTAGACTGCACCTTGATGCGCTGTGAGATAGCCATGTGCACGATCTACCCTACACAGCACCACACTACCCTCATCGCCTGCAGCATGTTGACTGCGAAGTCATGCATGCAGGTAGCAATTGTAAGTAATGCTTGTATGTCTCAAGA
The DNA here is from genome assembly GCA_002118135.1 of Trebouxia sp. TZW2008. NCBI lineage: Eukaryota > Viridiplantae > Chlorophyta > Trebouxiophyceae > Trebouxiales > Trebouxiaceae > Trebouxia > Trebouxia sp. TZW2008. The sequence continues at coordinate 426,830 of BDIU01000004.1, read as the reverse complement.
AGCTTCCAGATGTTGTGCATCAACACTGCCATGCACATTCATCTGATAATGCGTCCCGCATGCAGAAAGCAGCATGCGCCAGCAATGCTGCAATCCCATACAGAGTGCACTGCTAATGTAACAACTTCTTGAAGCAAGTGAGACACGATACACTGCTATGGCAGTTTGCCACCATTTGCCCGAAGCGAATGTCTAGCAGTATACCAAAGGAGGGCGGTTGCTGTTTGACCCAAGCAAGAAACATTAGAGTACAAAAGCAAGCGGTGACAAAACTGCAAGCTGGCAGGCCTAGGGGCCTGGCTGGGTACAGCGTATGAATTTTGCCGTCGGTACATCAAATAGAAGCCATCAGATAAACAGCTAACAAATCAATGAGTACAGTGCAACCATCATCAATGCCCATGCCACAGCTGCATGCTTTGCTTTGGTCATGCTCTGCCAGCTTGAAGCGCCTGAGGTGGTGTTAGCCCTGCAGACAAACAGCAAGCTGCAGTCACAATTGCATAAGCTTGACAATGCTCTGAGCACATTTGTTGATGGTGTGAATGACGTGAAAGGCGCTTAAGGACCTTGGGCTGGCAATGCAGACAGACAACCTTTGACAAGCAACCGTATTGTGCATTTGTAGGCTTGACCACAGCACATAAGCGCAATCTTATGGGCTAGGGCTGCGTGATCATGCAAGCAGTGTGTGCAGCATTTCAAAGCTGGTTGAACCCTGCACTTCTCCCAGAAGAGTGCTGGACCAGTAAATGATGAGTCAATGGGCTTGCCAGACACATGCAATCACAGCTGGCAGCCACACTGTCACTTCATAAGCTTCTGTGATGGTTGACTTGACTGTGGGCAACAGGGTTTGGGCATACTCACGTATTGTTGCTCATGTATGCCAACTCCTGCGCCCAGACGTCTGTGCTGGGCAAGTCACTGTAAGGGTTGGGCTCAATGAGGTCTGTCAAGTAGAGGAACTCTGCATGCTGCGAATTGAACTGTAGCAGGGTGGCATTAACAGCAGCACTGGTTTCGCAAGTGTGCACAATATGCCAGAACTTTGAGGTATCATAGTTGTTGGTGTATGCGGCTGGCTGGAAGCTCTGATAGCTGTCTGCAGTGCCTTCAAAGGTGACAAAGGTGTCGGCATATGGTATGTAGGCCTCTGGAACATCTGACTCTCCAGGGTTGAAGATCAGTTGGGTGTTGGCCACAGTGTCGCGAGTGTACAGCGAGCTGTTCTTCGCGAGGTCGTGAACCTGCTGGTAGAAGGACACCTTGCTCTCGTCTGCATGGGGACAACTTCTCAAATTGTTTTGACTATGGTGCTTGTTTTCACATAACAAGTACAGGTCACAGCTTACCTGCGGTGTACATATCGTCAATGAAGAAGCCATCCACTCCATACCAGGTGCTGTACACGTAAAACTCCTGTGCCATGTCTTGCACATTGCGAGTACCGTATGCAGAGTCTACGTAACCCAGGACCTTCATGCCTGCTGCCTGGCTTGAGTGTACTATATCAACAAAAACTTGCTCCTGCTGCGAACCAGGCCCGCTATTCGGGTTCAGCAATACTGCGTGCACATAAGCTGCTGCCATGACGACTCGGCTCCATCCGTTGCTGGTGCCTCCCGGATAGAAGTATGTAGGGGCAATGATGCTGCGAACCATCTTGGGAGCTCTAGGCTACTGAGACATTAAGCAAGTGGACAGCAAGAACAGCGAACACAACGAACTCAGTGATGGACGCAACGTTCGTGGGCCGCATCAAAGCTGCTAAAGAGAGAGAGAGAGAGTAATTTTACATGCTTCAGCTAGACAACAAGTCTAATTGCATGTGCCACAAGTGGCAAACTCTAATTCAATCAACTGAGTTGTGTGATTGTATCATTGTAAGTCATGAGCGACAACAAAAAGGGACGTTGAGAGAGAGTAATTTTGACGGTTCGAGACGATTGAAGCTCATCTCGTTGTCCTGCAAAATCAAGCAAGCTGCTCTCATTCATGAAAATCAAAATGGTCGTGTGCATTCCAACCCGCATGCAGGGTTGCTGCGTATCTGTGCGCAACTCATGAAACCATTGTCTCTCAGCTAATTGAGGATGAAAAGAGAACGACAACAGTTTGCTAGACTGCAACATAAGCTTCCAGTTCAAAATTTGCATGGCAACATGTGGCTCAGATGCATAATTTGATGTTGATAGGAACAGATTGGACTTAGTTGTTGGGCGAAGCTGTGTACACTCAAAATATTTCTGTCGACAGACAATGTGCTAAATAGGTAAGAAACCGATCAACAACCGATGACAGAGCAGAGGCACATATGATACAGGTCAACACCCGCAAACACAAATACATATAGCACATCAGGATGACGACATGGTCTTCAGCAATTTGGCAACGCTGGCGGTTGCTTGTTGTACAGTCCAGCCTGTGTCATCTTGCTGTTCAGACTGTATGCTGCTGTCGCTGGCTTGGTATGTGAGCAGCTGGCTTTGCAAGTGTTTGATGAGGTAATTGGAAGAAGCTTGCTGCGAAGCTGCCTCTGCTGTAGCCTTCTTCTGTTGAGCAGCAGCGTCACTGAGTTGCTGCTTCAAGCTGGTCAGCTGCTGCTGTACATGCACTGCATGCTCACCCTGTTTTCTGCTAGCCTCCTGCAATGGTTTGAGCAAGGAAGCTGTTTACCAATAGCTACGCAGGCAAGAAATACACTTCAACATAGCAGCAGCATGCAAAAAACCTTCATAGGGTTCTGACAAGTGCTGGCTTTCAGGCTGATGATGCTGATGTTTTGCTGAATGTGCTGCCAGTAAAGCGTGTATCACCCAAGCAAGTGTCACGACAACAAATTGCCAATGACACTCTGGCATGTCAGTGTGTCATGAACATGATTGTCCTCCTTGTGTGCTGCCACGATAACATTGTGTGCATTTGAGGCAGGAGGCTAGCAGAAAAAGAGGATGAGAATGCAGTGCATGTACAGCAGCAGCTGACCAGCTTGAAGCAGAAATTAAGTGACGCTGCTTGTGGTCCTCCTTGATCGTTGCCAATGTCAAACCTGAAGCTGGACACACTGCTGACCCTGACATGTCTGCGGCCTTGCAATCACATAGTGTGGTTCCAGACGCAGCATGAGCCTCTTGCTGAATAATGATGATAATTATTACACGTTCCAGCATATACTGCTAGGTATGTGTGGCACAAGTCCTATCTCGCCAGGCGGGCTTGTCTTGAGCGTTGCGATATAGACGCCTGATGTTCAACTGCTGAAAGTCAGCCATCCTCTTGCTGATTGGAAGTATTGCACAGTACCTGGTGTTGGTGGGCATCAAGCTGGGCCTGCAGGCGGTGCAGTTGGGGCTCCAGCAGGGCCACTTCCCTCTGCCAGCCCTGAGCCACAACCCGCTGCACTGCCCCTTCCTTCTCAGCCTCACCTACCTGCACATCACATCTGATTACAAATACCTCTTGACCAACAGCGGTTGCATGCTTTGCTTGATATTGTGGAATTCATTTGTGGCATTGTTGTTGCCCTGTGCTGAACAGCCACAGCCATCTGCACACCACATATCCTCAGAAGTGCCTCTTGCCGTGTTGTCTGATAAGGCTTGAAAAGCCGCTGAGCTACCCGCTGCACTGCCCCTTCCTTCTTAGCCGCACCTACCTGCATGCCACATCATAAACATATCAAAAGCATATGCGGTCGCAAATTGATACACCAAAAGTGCCTCCCGTCTTTGCTACCTTGTGTTGCACCGTTGCCAGCATGCACTTATTGACATTCTTGATTTCTCTGGGCCACCATTCACTGCACTGTCCCCTCCTTCTCAGCCGCACCCACCTGTATGCCACACGTTTGGTTTGTGACCTTACGAGGGCACCTCTGGTCTCTGCTGACTGATGTTCCTTGCTTCAACCCTACCAGCGTGCTTTGACACTTACAGACACTTGACTGCATGCAACACCACGAATGCTCCTTCCTTCTTAGGCTCAGCCACCTGCGTAGCACATGCTTACAAAGCTCTTCTTGCCTGTGTGTCTAATATATCTTCAGAACCTCTGTTGCCTGACACGACTTCACAAGCCTCTCTTGTCTGTCTCCAGAAACCCCCAGTGTCTGCGTTGCCGGATATCGTTTATATCCCACCATTGCCAGCATGCTACAGCAGAAGGGTGCTCCTCTTCCCTTATGACTCTGAGGATACCAATAGAACTTACAGTCTGGGATAGGGAGCCAGATGTGACTCATGGGGCTTCATGGCTTGAAAGCACATGTAAATGTCTGGCAGATATAGCGCTGTCGCTGTACCATGCTGATCAGCCTTAGCTGTGCCAATTTTGGAGAGCTATCAGTTGCTTAGCATAACTAAAATTCAGTCTGTCAATATGATACAGGCATGCATCGTTCAGGTACCTTGGCTGCCCATGCAGCCTCTGCAGTGGCAGTGGCCTGCTTCCAGCTGGCTTCCAGGTGGTGCTGCTCAGCTTCTGCCAGACGTAGGCGGCTGGACAGCTGGCGCAGCTCCTGTCTCAGCTGAGCTGCCTCACTGAGCTGCCGAGTGTGACTCGCCTGGCCTGTCAGCACCTGCAATCATTGTCACAGCTGGTGATCACTCAGCTGTGATGCTGTCATATAGCAAGCACCAACTCTGTCATGTGCTCTTCTATGCTTTGCAAACGCGCCACTGTTGTCGACATTTGTCAGCAGCGGCTGTCACAATTGCAATCCACAGCCTGTCAGCTGAAGTGTCTTGATCAGGAACACTGGTGGCATGCAGCAGGGTGCTTTTGTGAAGATTCAGATGGAATGACAAGTTCATCTTGCTGTGCGTGCAAGGCATCAACAGCGACAGCTGCTGCAAAGCTTGAAAAGGTGGTGCTAGGTCAGCCATCTTTTGTCTGAGAGGTAGCCCTAATTGATACACTGGGGTATCAGCTACTGTTGTGCCAATACAAACATCATCAGTGGTGCGGTCCAGCCAAGAAAACCTGACTTTTCCAGAAGATCATCACATGTATTTCTAGACCATGCATCAAATTGGTAAAGCAGACACTGAAATTCGATATGCTTTGCTTGGCTGTAGTCCCTGCACCTGCTCATACCTGTTCCTGAAGCTGATCATTGAGAGTTTGCGCTTGGCGCAGCTGAATTGTTTGCTCTGTGCACTGTGCTTTCAGTTGGCTCAACTCCTGACTCTGAGTTTGCTGCTGCTCAGCGCTGCTTGCAAGCTGTGATTTGAGTTGCTCTACCAGGCTACTTCTGCAGTCACAAGGTCACGTGTGGATGGCTTAGGTCTGCATGCACAAACACAACAAACACAGGCAAGAAGCTGTGGCTTGAGGTGCTCCCCCAAACTACCTCTGCACTCATAAGGTGTGTTTTAATTGATGGGTTTCTTTCCAAGCACAAGGGACACAAGCAGGCACTGATTAGCCCTTAGTGCTTCACACCTTTCCTGAGGCTCACGTTTGTCTTTTGATTGCAGAGAGTCTGTGCCAAAGAACATGCATCCAATATGCTGTTAAAGGACTGCAAAGGCAACAGAATTCAGCATGAGATGTAGCCCATCCAAATTCAAAGTTGCTGTGGAGAAACTGCCGTCAACGAACACTCTTGCTGCACAGAATCATGCTCTGTGAGCAGCAGTGACAGCTCAATTGCACTGCCAATACTGATTGTAAGTGTTGCCTCAGCACGGTGACAGTACCAATACAAAGTGCTAGAAGCAGATCAGCTTACCTCTGGCCGATGTCTGCAAGCAGGGCGTCTCTGTCACTCTGGTGCTTGTTTGCCAGCTCTTGCAGCTTTTCTTGGTGCACAGTCTTCATGACGTCCCTCCAGTCATACAGCTTACGCGCCTCTGCTGCCTGCCCAGCTGCCTGCTCATGCATCCTGTCTATCTGCCTGCCACACAGAAACCTATGCGTCATTGATTCGTGAGACATGATGACAGCCCTCTTGGGATCTAGCTTGCGCACCTCTGCTGCATGCCTGGCTGCCTGCTCATGCATCTCTTCTACCTGCCTGCCACACACAAAGTCCTCTGTCATTTGACTCTGAGACTTTGTGATGTCTTGCATATCATGCAGCTTGCACACCTGTGCTGCCTGCCCAGCTGCCTGCTCCTGCATGTCTGCCTGCCACGCATCAATGCATGCATTGTCTGATCATAGCAAAAGCTCTGCCCGTCAGATTGACAGTCTCGACTACACATGATCAATGATTAGCACAGACTATACATGACCAATGATTAGCACAGATAAAGGCGCAACTGTGCTTGCAGCAGGCATCTTTTGCTGTCCCAAGAACCGCTGCATGTTGCAGTGCTTGTCTGAGGAAAAGCTTGACTGGTATCTGTCAGTTCCCAGCTTCTGACAGTGAGCTGACTGCTTTCCAGTTGAATTCAGACCTTCATGCAATGCCATGCAGCTTGGAAGACTAAAAGAGCAAGGTCACTAACACAATGCACACAAAGCTGATCACGTATGTGATATGCACCTTGAAAGAGCTGACACCTGGCCCTCAAGTTGGCCCTGTGCAGCACGGCCAGCTATAAGGCTGTCCTTGTCCCGGGCTTGCTGTGCCTGGGCAGCCTGTGCTGCTTGCTGCAGGCAGGCCATGATAGCATCCTTGTCCTGCAGGCGGGCCTCCACCTGCACATGGTACAGAAGCACTGAACGGTTGCATCAATTCCTTCTGCTCAAGGTTTCCACACAACTCAAGGTTGCTGTTGTGAGGACAGCGCTGTCACAGAGGGCCTGGACTGTTGCGCTGACTCCTGATTGAGTGTTTCACATGACTCAGATTTGCTTGTGGTCCTGACTCTGAGCTCGAGGCTAAGGTTTTGCCACACACGGCTTGAGCGTCGACACTGGGCCTGTGGGACTGACTGCTTCTGGCAAAGATTGTCATGTGACTTGTCACGGCTCAGGGTCACTGCTATTGACCTGTCGCTGAGCTTGAAGGAAAGCGCTGTCAGCAGAAACCTTGTGTCGTGTATGAAACAGCATGTAGCTGCTGCATGCAGAATTCTTGCAGTGCACATCTGTTGCAGCTGAAAATCAAGCACAAAAAGTTTCAGCACAGGCACAACTGCTATGCCTGGCCTGCACAGCGCTTTCACTCATTGCATTTCTTGGCGCTGTAAGGTACACAAGGCCTGAGACAACACAAAGCTAAAGCTGTGCAGCCTACCTGATCCAGCTCTGCAAGACTGCCCTGCAGCTCCTCACGCAATGTGGCAATCTGGGCAGCTTGCTCTGTCTTTGTGCTTTCAAGCGCCTGCAACTTTGCCTGCAAGCAAAAGTGCTCCACTGGGCCTGTTGCAAGTGCCCGACATGCTGCTGCAGGGCATTTACTGTTTATGCTTGCGCAATGTCATGCTTGCTTGAGAGGCCTGGTACAAAGCGTGTGGTCCAAAGCATATGACGCCAAGCTGTACATGCTTGCAGTATCTGCAATATCGGTTCAGCCAGCACTGCTGGGCAGTCATCCTAGGCAGTCTTGCTCATGGCATGCAGTACAAGTCTGGCTTAGCCAGCAAACCAGGTTTCGACTGCACCTGGGCTGAGGCAGAGCTCTGCTGACTGTGCTTGAGGTCTGACGCCATTGCTGTGTTCTGTGACTGCAGCTCAGTGCATCTGTCCCTGTGCTTGCTGCCTTCAGCAGAAGAGCTTGCCAGCTCTGCCTTCACCACAACCAGCTCCTGTACAACAAAGGATCATGCATCACAACCACTGTGTTCTTGTTTAAAGTGTGGCATTGAACAATTGCTGAAGGTAGGCAGTGCTTGCAAATTGTGGTGGCGACACAAGCAGCAACTTTGTCACTGCTGCTAGCATTGGTTCTGCTATCATGCCGCCGAAAACGAACACTCAAGAAGCTACGTGCTACACAGGCAAGGTAGAGTTGCAAAATTGTAATGCTAGCATACCAAGCGCTTTTTGCAGTGTTATGCACTGCAGCGAAGCAGTATCTGGCTGCGTACCCGCTTAGCAGCACTTGCTTCTTTCTTGAAGGCATCCAGCTGCTTACTGGATGCCTGATGCTTTGCACTGGCTTGGTCAGCTGCAGACTGAGCTGCTGTAAGATCATGCTGCAGCTGCTGTGCCTTGCTTTCAGCATCATGTGCTCTGGTTGTGACCAAGTCAACCAAGGCCTCAAGATCTTCCAAAACCTGCACTGTGGCAGAACGCAGTGCGTTGGTCAGATGCAGCAAACACACCTGCATATGCTGCCTCAGTGTGTCAACAACACAAGTCATGGTTGTGAATGGAACAGGACTTGCAATGTGCAGGAACAGCAATTCAGTACTTGTAACCTGCAGTGCAGGTTGTAGGTATGAGCTGAGTGCACATTCAGGGCAGCAGGGCAGCATACCAAACTTAGTCCTGGCCAAGTGAGAGCTGTCTCGTCGAGGATTGTGAGGGCTTCAAGCTGTTCACGCAGTCCCACTATGGCCCCGTCCAAAGCTGCTACAATCTGCTCAGCAACAAGCCAAGATTGCCACAGTGGAGTAAGTCTGAGGAAAGGAACAAGCAGAAGAGGTGTCGCATTCATTGCTCAAGCACACGAGCCCGCGAAGGTGCCTTGATGGACTTCTCTATGAGTTATGAGCTTGTCTCTGTACTACATATCACTGCAACTGAGGGCCAGACAGCTTACCTGCTCCAACCCATACGCCCGCTTCGCGGAGCTGACGACCAACGAGTCACGTACAGACGATGGCGTCCGAGTGTCTTCTGGTGGTTTGAGTACAGTGTGAGGTCCTTGGGAAGGTATCGCTTGAGGCACCTTCCGGGCACGCCTGTCAGACAACGTCGAGAGCGCCGCAGGCATACAGAGACTGCAATGCTCGGACAGGATCTGATTGGCACCTCCTCAGGAGGCTCAAGCCAGGCAGGAGGCAAAGCAGCAAGAGTTGGCACTGTGCCTTTTTGTTTGACTTGCTGCGTTGACTAATATCAATACTAATATGAGTCTACTGAGTGGCAAAAGCTCGGCAACTGTTACCTGGACCTATCAGGTCGCTCACGATCGCTGGGGTGCGCACCTGCGCTTTTGGATCGCTGATTGATTGTCCTTAAACCAATTGGCTTCCTTGCTTTCTTTTCAGCTCGTGAATTTCAGCTTGCCTTTTCTTTAGCGACATATTCGAGGTGCATGCTGACAATACAAAACATAACTCTGACGAGTTGCCCGCCGCGCAACATTTGCACATCTTCGCCAGTGGCAAAAAATTGCTCCTCGATACCCTTGTCTAGGCGTACAAAACCGGTTTTTGCTATGACGGCCTCCGACAGGCAGAAGTACGATCAGCGCTGGAACGACATATGGGAGAAGGGTCTGGAGCCCGGACAGGTCAGTCCTTGGGTACCTGCAAAATGCACGCATGGCAAAATCATACAATGTAGCTATCGCACCGTTACTGCGCTCGAGCGATGATGCGCTTTGATTGCCTGGCACCATGTGTCCTCCACATCCACCTATAGCATCAGGCTGGACTGCCGTATGCAGAGGTTCGATATGTCTGGGACATCTCCCGCTCTGCTTTCCTTGCTTGCAAGCGGTAAGCTCCAAGTCCAGGGCAAGCGGGTTCTCATCCCGGGCTGTGGGTGAGACCCCCCGCATGCATGCTGGCCTTAATGTGCAGTGTGAGCTGGAGTACCTTCTGCTAGCGTGTGGTGTATGACTGTGCATTGCAATGCATGCATTTTTCCAAACAGCCCTCTACAGCCCTTCGTGTGGCTTGCAGACGCGGCTATGATGTCATAGACTTTGCAAAGCAAGGCGCTGCAACTGCTGTTGGGATGGAGTTGGTTCCAAAAGCTGTGAGTCACAGGCATGCTTGCTGAATTTACAAGCAACTGGTCTGAGCCTTGCATCAAACTTGCATCAAGCTGCTGAGTGTCATGCAGACAGTAGCTGCTCAAACGCATTTGGATGCCAGCGATCTAGATATTAAACAAAGAGAAAGAGCTCAAATTGTCACGGGTGACTATCCAATGGCTCAGTCCTTTCTGCAAGCAAAGTTTGTGGGGTCAAGCCGGTTTTGATTTTCACAGTGCTGACTAAGATGCATGACAAAACAACATTGACAGTAAACACACGCCAAAAGGTTTCAATGAAACCACGCAAATTGCTGTTCTTATTCATTGCTGTTCCTTCTTAATCGCTGTTCCTGGTAACTTGTTACTGAAGGGTTGCTACTGCAGGTGATTTCTTCGACGTGACCCAAGAGCATGCATATGACATCGGCTATGACTACACGTAAGCCCAGCCACCTCTGCTAAGCATGTATAAAGCTTACATGTATAAGTCTGACAGTCCTGGCATGCAATGTCTTTGTGCATCAGCATTTTGGGCAGTCGACGCCTCGTCAAGCCCAGTGATACAATGTATTGTTTGCAATTGCCACAATTAGCCTGTTCAGCATTTGTTTGGCGTTATTCTCAGCCTTCACCATCAAGCCAGAAGGCAGCACTGCGGTTGAGCTGCTGCCAACACACTGACTTGTGATACAGCATTAAAACCTAGGGCTTTACCATTGGATGCTGAGACCATTGTGTCAAGGGCTCACAATGCCAGTCAAGTGCATTTGGCCCGGCTTGTCATTGTGCTGCATTTGTTTGGCGTTGCTCTCAGCCTTTACTACAAAGCCAGAAGGCAGGACTGCGTTTGTGCTGACCATGCTGAATCGATTTTCACAGCACCACCATTGGGTGCTTTCTCATTGGATGCTGAGAACAATCTGTCACTGTCAAGACTCACAATAACAGTCAAGTGCATGTGGCCTGGCCTGTCATCATGCTGAGACTTCTAATGTAGTTGGACATAAGAGAATGACTCTCTTGACATTGTCTGCATGACCCCCTATTGGGTCTCTTTGACAGTAAAGATGATTGATTGATTGATTGATCAATTGATTGAGACAAATCACTCTGCAGGTTCTTCTGTGCAATGGATCCGACAGTGAGGAAGCAGTGGGCTGAGACCTGGGCCAAATGGCTGCAGCCTGGCGGTCAGTTAGTCACCCTCATGTTTCCTGTTGAACCAGAAGGGAGGGAGGGTCCGCCCTGGCCTGTCCCACTTGAGCTCTATCAGGAACTGCTGCCACCTCAAGGTAGGCACAAGAGTTTTGCAGATGCATATTCCCTGTTGAAGTGGAAGGCAGGAAAGGCCCTCCTTGGCCTGTCCCACTTCAGCTGTATGATGAATTGCTACCACCTCAAGGTAATGATACATGTTTGCCAAGCGAGTACATGCTTTGAAAAGAACAGGGAAGTCTGCGTCATCAGGTGTACAAAGAAGGTCACTGTGCCCAGCACACCTTCTGTGATGAGTCAACATCTGTTCCATGCATTCGGCTTCTGCACAAGCTGCCTATCTAAACGGGCCCCAGCTTTGCAGACTAGCTGCAAATGCTGACTTGGTAGAAACCAAAAGTACTGTCTGGCGTATACAGTTGGTCAGCATTACATGTCCTAATTTTCAACTGCAGGCTTCAAGCAGACTTACTTGCAGCAAGTGCCACCAGAGCAGTGTCACAAGGGGCGTGAAGGGAGGACCTGGATAGGCTGCTGGACAAAGTCAAATGACTCGAGTCAATGACAGTGAATGACGGAGGCTCCTGTCATGCCGGCTGATGGCGCAGACTGTTTTTCCTTTTTTTGCTTCTCCCTTCCAAATGGTGAAGGCTGTAAGATTGCTGACACTAGTATTGCCAGCCTCACATATGACTGAAATGGACGGTACTATACACTCACATTTGTATACAGAAACTGGCTACATTCAAGTCTGTGCACTTCAAATATAACTGCAAGCAAAGCTTTGACATTCAGCTTGTGGCTTGTAAAACTTGGATCAAAAACTAGCCATTGCCGGGGATCAGCATTGATTAATGCTTATCGGGACTTGGTCCAACTCGAGCAACAGCAGTGTTGCTGGCAATGAAAGCTAATGCTAGGGCTGCAGCTCAAAGGTTTTGCAGCATCAAGAATTCCCGCCATTAAAGGTCCATTTCATTGGCCATGCCATATCTTGAAACAGCCTCTTCTTCGCCATCAATGTTGCTACTGTACGTCAGTCCAGAATCTTCTGGGCCATTAGCAGCAACAGACTTGCTGATGCCTCGACAGCTGAAGTATGCAATCCTCTTCAGCTTCTTGTTGTAGAAGAAGAAGTTGAACGCCCACACATTGCCATCTTCCCCTGAAATGCGCAGAAGCGACTGTGAAAAGTAGATCCTGTGCAGCATTTGCATGCACTTAGGCGTGTGAGTCATGTTACGGATGCTCACATGTCCAAGTGACCATTGAGTTTCAAAAGTGCAGAAACAAGCATTGTCAAGCCGCCCACTTCAGCAATAAGCGTGCTTTTGTGCAGAACACATTAAGAATGCTATGCAGACGAGTCATGTGACTGCATGCATCAAACATACCAAATGGATCTGTTTCCAGGTCTGACTTGTAGCTGTACACATCACACTCCTTCAGGACGATGGCCTGCACCACCAGAGCACATGTCAAAACTCCATCCAGGCAGAACACAACATGAAGTTGCAACCAGCCTGAGCAAGTACTCTTGGGTTGGCATATGTGGCATGCTCATATAATGCCATGCTTGAGGACCCACAAGAGGGGGTGACAGACAGACAGACAGGAAGGCTGCATGCCATGCATTGTGGACTTTGCTCTGTTTTGTAAGCAAATGCGCTGTTGACGTCAGACATGGAAGCATACCTCATCTAGTGCTGTCCAGATGCTGTCCAAGAATGGGCTTTCTCCAACACTGGGCGTGTTGTCCCACACCTGCATGACCAGATTTTGTGGTTCTAGCACAAGCGCAAAATAGGCTTGGCAACCTCAGGCGCTGCAACCCACAAGCCCTGATTGATCAAAACAATTTGCAGATGAGCACAGTAGACTACAGCACTCAGCTGCTGAGTTGTCTGTCATAGATCACAAGTCAACAATGCAAGCGGTCAACTGCAAAGCCTCCGTGATGTGGTAAGATAAGACGTACATGTCAAGAGAAACCTTGCATATACCACCTGTGACAACCTGTGTGTTGTCAGGCACTCAGGCCAAGGGCAATCCAGAGACACTTGGCAGTCAACTGTGTACAAGGACCTCTCCGCCCTCCATGTCCAATACAAATGGTTTAGGTTAGCACATGATTGAACTGGTTGGAGACAGTTGATTGCTTCTGTGCGTACCTAAATGGGCCTGCTGAGCCGGCCTAGCCCACGTTTACAATGAAAATGAAATGACAGCCTGTGCAAAGCACGTCCAAACAAGGCGAGCTGTTATATAGCACCTATAGTCATCTCGTGTAACAGAAATGCAGTACAGGCAACTGCAGCCTCTAAGCTGCAGATACAAGCACTCATGCATGCAACAATTGACAGCACCTTTGAGACTTCAAGCAGCTGGCCACAAGCTCTGATGCATAAGGCACTTGGAAGCACCAGTCTTAGGTCTCAAGGACCTAAGGCAGGTGCCTGCCAGCACTCACACATGATTCTGTCAACAGCACCTTTGAGACCTAAGGCAGGTGTTTGCACTCATGCATGAGTCACTTGACATCGCTTTGATACCTCAAGCAGATGCCCGCAAACTATCAGACGTGGATTAGTGAACTGCACCTTAGAGACCTCTAGCAGGTGCCCATCAATGGCTTCCTCGACAGCTTCCACCCCACTCTCCTTCTTGAAGTGATGTGCGCGCAAAAGACTAAAGTCGTAGTCTGGGTAGATGTGATTCAGGGTGAGGATCAAGTAGATGAGCGTCTTGCGACTGAACCATCAGGGCATGAAAGCCTCAGTATATAGTCAGCTGATGACGCTATTGTTGTTGTGCATGCCAGAGAGTGTATTGAGCAGCTTACGGTAAAAGGCATTGTATGCAGATCTTAGTACAATGTCAGCTGGTGATGCTCTTGTGGTTGTGCATGCCCAAGAGTGTAAGAGCGAGCAGCTTGTGGCCAACTATAGTACATAAAACCCTCAGTGCAATGTCAGCTGATGATGCTCTTGTTGTTGTGCATGCCTGAATGTGTAAGCTCAAGCAGCTTGAGCTTGATGTCAACGCATAAGAATTTCAGTGCTGTGTCAGCTGTGGTTGCTCATGCTGTTGTGCATGCCTAAACGTGTAAGCTCAAGCAGCTTGAGCTTGATGTCAACGCATAGGAATCTCAGTGCAGTGTCAGCTGGTGTTGCTCATACTGTTATGCATGCTTGAGTGTGAAAGATCAAACGACATGATGGCACTATCGGTGCGCAAATGCTTCAGTACAATGTCAGCTGGTTTGGCTTGTGCCGTAAGGCTTGTCCAAGTGTGTAATAGTCAGCATCTGGTGGTCAATGCAAATGCTTGACAATGTCACTTAGACTGCCAGCTGAGATTGCCCCTGATGTTGTGATTGCCTGAGTGTGTAGGAGTAAGCTGCTTGTCGTCAATGTGACTGAATCCAAGCCTCAGTGCAATGTCAGCTGGTGTGGCTCATGCAACTGTGCATGTCCAAGTGTGTAATGGTCAGCATCTGGTGGTCAATGCCAATGCTTGACAATATCACTTAGACTGCCAGCTGAGATTGTCCATGATATTGAACATGCCTGGGTGTGTTAGAGCAAGCAGCTTGAGGTTAGTCACCTAGATGACTCAGCTAGGGGACCAACAGGCGATTTTGACATCTGTAGGGGTGAGCTGTCGGCCTCAACATCTTCTTCCAGGTTTTTGCAAAGCTTTCTATCAAGTCCAGCGAGTTTGCCTGCAGCAAGCGCCTTGTTGACTTCAATGTCATACTATGGCTTCTGATATGAATCAGCACAAGCGTCAAGGTCTACGAGCATGATTACAAATGACAGCCTCACATGAGTATGCTTCGAGATCCCCATGAACATAGTACTCTCCAACATCAACGTTGTCCAAGAAGGTGTTTATTCTGCAGCTTGTACCACGGATCAGCGCAGCCTGTGTTGGGGCTATCAAGCAAAGCCAGCAAATCACAAGCTGTCCTGACTACGCTCTGTAGAGCCAAGACTTTTCTTGGGGGGCATATGACGAAGGCAAACTCACCTAGAAAGAGATGTAAGGTCAAGAAACTTCATATCAGCATCTCGGTATACAGCGTTGCGGCATGATGCTATTTTGGAAACTATCAACTGCTCCAGTATACATCTGGGCTGCTGGCCCGGGGCCTGACCTGCACGCAACCGGAAAAGAAGGTGACATCTTGAGTGGATGTTACCAACCTCTATAAACGACGACGCGCTGCCACCGCACCTTTGCCGGGCAGCTGCGGCTTCCCGACTCGTATACCCGCGTTTCGACAGTGCTCGGATGCCACAACAGCGCCGGAAAGGTCCGTTAGCGGTCGTCGAACTGATGAGTTGCTTTTCAAAGGGATTGAGCACCGAGGCTATTGACCCGAATCTGCATCAGCAGATGTCGATGCTTTCAGGTGCTCTGCATAAAACCGCAAGTCATACTGGCTCTGATAGTGATGCGTTGAAGTAAGCTGACCTCACAGCATCGGTACACTAGGAAAGGCGGTGCTTGCGCCAGAGTGAAAGGGGCATCTGCTATTGATGCCATTGCAACTGACAAGCGTCACAGCGTGCAGCATTTGTCGAGTGCCTAGCGTTAGAGCGCAATCTATCGTTCCAGGGAAGTGTTGGCTGGTTGGCTCGGGTCCAGGCGGCACTGAGCATTTGACTGTAAGTGCTGAGAAGGGCATGCATGGCAGGTCATTGTTCAGGTCGTTGACCCCTGTTTCTGCTGTTTCAGCTCAAGGCTGTCAAGCTCATCAAGCAGGCTCAGGTCATAGTGTACGATGACCTCGGAACCCAGGTGTGCATGCTAACCTGTTCAATTGTCGGAGCCAATATATCGCAATTATAAGACATGCAAGTAAGTGGCAGGATTGCGCTCAGGCTGCCCTCGATGAATTTGCCACACCATCAGCAGAGCGCAGATATGTCGGCAAGCGTGGTCAGAAGCAGTCCATAAAGCAGCCAGAGATCAATGACCTGCTAGTAGAGCTTTGCCAACAGGTAAAGGCTTCTGCTAGCCACATTTTCTGGTGCATTGCTACATGCCCAACACCTTTTGCATACCAACCCATGTGCCAGACCAATGCCCATTAGGTCAACTCTGTCTTGTGCGTCATAATCGTCTTTGCATACATTGAACAAGGCAGCTGCCCAATGCTCTGTTTGAGATCAGCATCAGGGCAGGATGAGCATCTTGCACATTTTGACAAATGCGGCTGTCTAATGTACTACCTGGAGATGCTGGCAGCTGCCAGAGCCTTTGACTCATCTCCTGCCTTTGGAAATGTAGATGCGCAACCCCCTTGAGCCACACCCCATCCCTCCCCTACTACTGACCACTTAGTAAAAGGGGTGCCCACCAATCTCTTGCACGCCTGTTCACGTTTTAATCGAGCCCATGCATCACAAGCGTCTTGCATCCTGTGAGAATTGCAGCTGTCCAACACACTGCTTGTGAGCAGTAGTAGGGGAGGGATGTGGTGAGGCTCAAAGGGGGATGCCCGTCTACCTTCTCGAGGGCAGGAGACGAACTGAAGGCATTGGTAAGTGCTGGCATCCCTTATGAAATGGTCCCTGGGGTCTCATCTGCTTTGGCGGCTCCAATCTTGGCAGGTGAGAATTGCATGCATCAAGTCTGCAAGCTTGCCAGCTTGTAAAAGAAGACGCAATTTTTGCGGCATTGGCATAATGTGAACCAAATGAGTGCACTGTCATGCAGTGTCATGTATCGATAGCGCACTGTAATAGCATCTGTCACAGAAAGCAGTCAGGAAGATGCAAGGCTTATCAGCAACACCGGTGTTGCCAGGCTTCTATCGACAACATTGTCAAATGATGTTGCCTCTTGGGCAATTTTAGGCAGCATACTCACCTCAGCTGTTGAGCAAAGTGTCAATGTGCGTAACGCCTGCAGACACATCCTCGACACTTTGTGCTGCTCCTTTCTGCATGCAGTGAGTAGATCTGTCACACAGCTTGGGTGTGGTTACTGGTACTATCTCCGCCAATCATGTGGCAGTCAACAGTGACTGCTGCCTGCAGGCTTCCCATTGACAGACGCTGGACTGAGCACCAGCTATACAGTGTTGACAGCGCACGCCCCACACAAGATCAACTGGGCAAAGTATGCACAGCTTGACACCCTGGTCCTGTTGATGGCTGGCAACGCCTTGAGGGATGTCATGCAGTGTCTTGTTGCTGCTTCCTGGGAGCCCAACACCTCGGTGAGGCCAAGGCATGAACATCACTGTAATTGTACTGTCATCACAAGCTGCTATCGTAATGATAGGATCCAGCAATCCCAGGCTGCCTCCTTGGACAGAGGCTCCCATAATGACGCCTAGCGGCGTTGACTCTTCTTTTTCTTTTCTAGTTACGGAATCATAGTGTGATGCATCTTCAGCTTGCACTGCACATTTGTGTACATGCTGTGTTAAATGTGCAAGTCTGAGCAAATGCAGCACTCACTGGCATAGCCAGTATGTGAGGTGCCGCACATGCAATATAAGCTCATTGCAGGTATTGGAGGCATCTTGTCATGGTAGCCAAGGTGTCTCCACAAGCAATCCAGCATCATTCTCAGCTCTTGCTGAGGTCCTCACATTTTCACAGCCACTTCTGCTCAGCTGCGCGGTGTAATTAAGGGTGAGTCTTCCTGTACAACAGCTGACCCTAACGTCGACGGCACACGCACAACTCAATCATTCTGACCTGTCCCTTGGCATGAGCAGAACTGCATGTGGGGCCCTCTCACAAAAATTCACTGTGGGGTCATGTATGCAGGTTGCAGTCATCAAGTCAGCAGGGACTGAGCAGCAGCAAGTGTGGACGTCCATTATAGCAAAAGTTTCAGATGATCTGCAGACAGAGCAGCTATCACCTTGCATCATTGTCGTGGGCAATATCATCAAGTTGAGGGCTTTGTCAGCCTCACTACTATGAGAATCGCACATTGCAACAGCCTTTAACTCGTTTATCATTGTAGAGTCTCTCTGCAATGAAGGCAAATTGGCATTAGCAATCAAGTCAATGTAAAGCTGCTGCATAGCAGCCTCATTGGCATGGTACTGACAGCCATCATGGCAATCAAGCTGCTTGAACCCGTTTGTCAGAGCCTACATGATTGGGTGAGCAAGGCTGGCAGTACGACCGGTAGATCAGCGTGAGAGCCAGAGGTGAGCGTTGAGCTAGGTGCTATTTTCGTTGGGAGCTAAAGGTATCATACATTGCCAATTCTGCATTGCATGTTCTGCTGAAAAAGCTCAACAGGATACTAGAACAGTGTTGTCTGGCTAGGTGTGAAGCACAAGTTGAAAGCATCAGCAACACAAGCCTCATGCAGCCAATGCCAGCAGTCATCGCCAGGGCATGCACGTCATGCACGGCAAACAGGGTTTTAAACGATAATCCCGGGCTGCCTCTGTAAACATAGGGTCCCGTTTTGATGCCAAATGCGTGGACTTTTCTGCTTTTTGTCTTCTGCAAGGTTGCTTTATGCAGCTCTAATGTACAGCTCAGGGAATTGGCCCCTCTGGTCTGTTGTTCCATTGGGGGACTCATACGTATGAAAGTGTATTCTTACGCCAGCAGCTACCACTGTTCCTAGGCAATCTTCACAGCAGAACGACTCTGTGCCCTGCAAGCAATTGTCAACCCAATTTGCTCAATTTCACTCTGAGCGAGAAAGCATGAGCCAGAAGGCTCAGCATCACTTCACGGCTTCAGCTGCACACAAATGCAGCATGCACTGCTGAACACTTCAAGATTATGAAGGCCTTGCATGTAATGCATAAATACATGCACCATCCTTTCACTGATGCAGCAAGCAACCCTTGCTGGATATGCAACAATTGATTGACCATAATTATGCATCCATCAGACCGACCAACCAGGCAATGTACAGCATTTACAGTCCTTGGTAAAGAGCCAGATATGACTTATTGAACTTCCTGGCTTGACGTGACAGGTGGATGTGTGCAGCAATTATCAGCAATACATCAGCATTTGCCTCAAAGTACTCATAGACTCAGTGATTCACTTGCGGCGGCCTGTCCACATGCATTGACTTTGGCATTGGTCAATGTCTGCAGACAACCCTTTGCCCAAGAGGAAAAAGCAGTGACTCACAGGCACACTGGCACTCACACTCACTCACCTTGATGATGGCACTGAGCATGTAACAGCCCTTGGGATCCAGCTGAACAGGCTTGGCCAGCATAAGTCTCACCACTTCCCCATCTGACCTGGTGTAGCTCTGAGCAGCATCGCCTAGCTTTGCTACCTCCTGGGACCAGCATGTTGCTTCAACCTGCGCACAAGACGGACTGTGTGCTGCTGAGTATGCATAAGCCAGTAGTGTATGATCTGATCTGTTCATGACCTATGTAAATCATGCCAAAGCCTTAAATTAATACTTTCAAAAGCTGCGCAGATGCACTTCATCTGAGCAGAATAGGCCATGTGTCAGAGATGCGGCAGCTCTGCAGGAAGTTGGCCTGCAGACAGGAGCGTGCTAAGCTTCTTAGCTAGCAATGATTGCCTGATGTTGTGATTTGTGTGTGAAGGCATAAAGGCGCATCTACAGAGGCCATTACACAACATGCATCATGGCTGCATCAATATCTTACAGAGTGCATGTCATGCAGCAAGACTAAGTTGTCTGATGATGCAAAATACAGACTACACAGTGCTTTGATGCTGCAGCAGCTTGACATCTATAGCTTGCAGACAGACAAAAGTGAAGTAGACCTCACAGCCACTTGGTGAAAACTTCCATGTGGGAGGAACAAGCTAGTTTGGCGAGACAATACTTGGACGCCACATGTAGCAGTGATGCCAGACTTCTCCTTGTTATTCTTGTATTAGTTTTCTCCTCATGTAGCTGTTACCTCCATTACTTGCTCTAGACCACAACATGAGTGTCATGATTACTGATTCTGTCAAGCTTGTTGACATGTTTGTTGTCACATGGCTGAGTTGTGATTGTTGTGTGTTCAATGTCGCCTCGTGCAACTCCAGCTCTACTGTGTAGGCTCCCTTGGCGCCACGCAGCCCAACTCCAAGTCGCTGGCATGAGCGATCCATAGTGTGCACTACTTTGCTAGCACAACAACTACCATCACACTCATGGCGACGCTGTGTAAAGACTTTCGATTTGTCACACCTCAAGCAACTCCAGCTCTACTGTATAGGCTCCCTCAGTGCCACAAAGCCCAACTCCAAGTAGCTGGCATGGCTGATCCACAGTGAACACAATCTCGTCATGCCCGTCCTCATACATCCAGCTGTCATCTGTGTTGAGGCTGCCAGCTCTTTGGGCTCGCGTGAGGGCATACTGCAGACACAACAGTGATCATATCAACAACAGGCAGTAACAAACAGAATCCTAATGGTGATGACAATAAGTGAGGAAAGGTGCAGAAGCGCGTGTACCCCAAGTCTTGTCTTGCTGGGTTGTCTTGAGCATGTCTTTGGTTGATGTGCATGGCTGCAGCAGCTTCGCCTGATGCTGCCTTAGCAGCTAAGACCGCAGAAGCTGTGTCAGTCTTCTTTCACCAGCTTATGTATGCATTAATGATCGCCGGACATCCCCACTGCGATGGCCATGATGCATTGGCAGCATGAGCAAACAGGCCATGCCGCAGACATGCGCGGTGAATATAACCGTGAGTGCCTCTGAGATATGCATGCTACTTACGGGGTATCTGTCTATGTTCTCCAGCAGACCTGTGAGGCCATAGTACTCTGCCTCAGCCCTCAACTCCAGCAAGTACTTGAAGTCAGAGCCATCGGGAGGGTAGCTAAAGCTGCCATCCTGCATAGGCGACAAGAACACAGGATGAAGAGGCGAAGACGGGGCAGGAGAAGGAAGGATGGAGAAGCGAAGAAGAAGAAGAAGAAGAAGAAGAAGGGGGAATGAGAAGGGGAAGGAGATGGGAAAGGGTGTTTACATGCTTGAATCCGTGGGCAAGGGTGATCGCATGTGCCACACAGTGGCAATGACTGCTTCTTCATCAGCTTGAGGCAGGCTATGACAAGACCACCCCAAACAGTCATGCTGCATAGACAAAATCAATAACACAAGGGTATAAATACTGAAATTCCATGTAATGAAGGTAGTACGTATGCTGAAAGCACTACATATGATGAAAGCACTTTATATGACAAAGAGTGCCTTCATGCATGTCGGAAAGCTCACCCGCAGATAGTTGAGTATGTCATGAAAGTGCCGTCCATCTCTGTCTATGAAGTAGTGACCATTCTGCAGTTGTACAGAAGAGTTCATGCATGCTCTCAGTACAGCAGAGATTACAGCCTTTCTGGTAAGCAATTATCATGATACGCAACCTGGTCTGCTTTCAAAGTATGTCGCCCGCTGAACATTGCTGCAAACAGAGAAGGAGCAGGCGCATTCTGCAATGTGGTGTGTGTTGTAGTGAAAGTGACACCCCCAACATTCAGAACGACTTGCTCGTTGCCTGTGAAGACCTGCACGCATCTGTGTTGCAATGTTATATAATGAGACTGCAGAGCAAATGCTGGTATAACAACACATGCACCTGGGAGACGCGCTGTTTCTCCTCGTCGTAGGCACTTCGTTCGGAGGCCAACTGCGTCTGAGCCTCTTGTAATGCAGCTCGCTCTGCGCTGACGCCTGCTACCAGCGCGTCTAGCTGACGCTGAAAGCTAGTAACACCACCTTGAAAGTCTTGCACGGCTGCGTCCATCAGGCGCACAACGCCCAAAGAAGGCCTTGCTGATCGCGGATCATTGCATCGGCGGCTTCACAGCATCAAACGATGTGCCTGTGGAGCGACAGTGCGCAAGTGAGGTATCACAACAAGTTGACATGCCGCGTCTGTGCAGCTGCTTGTGATCTGTGCAGCTTAGTCATCACTGTGCAATGCATGCATGCAGTGCACCTGCCTGACTTTTTGCAGAACCTGAACCCTTTACAGCCGTCAACGGCAGTAGGTGGATGTTTCATCGAAAAAAGGCTTGTTGACTCAAGATCAGCACATGTCTGAGAACATGACGTCAGAGGCCCACAGACATATGCTCTGTAGCATGCAGAAAGGCCACTTGTGTCAACCAGTGGTTGATGGGAGCACAAAGCAAGCACTGCTAAGCAGAAGCAGCATATGTTTTGCAAACAAGCACTCAGCCCTGGACAGCTTGTGTTTTGACTGTTCAGATTATTGCGCTGAATCAATGGCATTGATTCATCTGACTTTCACGGCTGACGCCGCTGATCCAGTCTGCCAGATACCTTGACATGCGTGGCTTCTTGATTGTGGGGCTTTAGCTTCATGCCTCCAGCTGTATTACAAACCTGCATGAAAGCATGAACGATGCTCAAAGGCGCATAGCAGTTTGTTGCTGTGATCATGCCATCAGATTGTTGAATCAGCTTGCAAAGACATTTCCCCGCTTACTCTGTCAGATGCTGCAAGTGATCTGTTGCAGGCTTGCTGTTGTCATCAATTAGCTTCTTTCCTTTCACCTACGCAACATCAGCAAGGTTGACGCTTGCTCATGCTGCAGCACAGATTGAGGCAGGGCATGTAGCGCTCAAATTTTACCAGGATTGTACCGTTATTCAGTTGCCAGCCTTCTGATTGTGCAACTGCACAAGCACATGCATAGATCAGCATTCAAATAATGCTAAAAAGGCTCACACCCACATGCCAACAGATGGGTGCTATCAGCATGGTCAGCACACCGGGCAGCATGATCACCTACTCTGCAGAGCTTCCTGAGAATTTGTTCCTGTCAGGGATGCCAGCCTCTCAGGATGTATGCTAGAGTAGGCGCATGAGACAAGCCTGACTGTGTGCTGCCGTTGCTTTGCTGCAATAGCTTGAACAAGCTTGAGCAGGTTTGCACTCCATTGCTTGGAGGAGAGTATTGACCAGCACCCCTGCAGCATGTATCTCAATTTGTCTCTAGATCAACAGCACCATGTCCAGCATCAAGGCAGCGCTTGTACAGACCTGATAGTCCTTGTTCCACAAATGCTGTAAGAGCTTGAAGGCAGCTTTGAACTGCACGTCCTGTTCAAGCACAGCATTTGTTCAAACAGCTTGCAAGAAACAAGACATCTGCAATTGGCAGATGTAAAAGCAAACACGTGCGATCAGCCGTCAGATCACCTGCTTCTGTTCATTTGTTGCTCTTTTCCATACAAACCTGGCATCTTGTCTGCACAAAGGCTTCAAGCACTTATGTATGGGCACGATGAAGCTTGTTTACCCATGTCACCAATTTGTCTGATCAGATGCACTTACAGATTGCCGGTGTAGATGTGTCCCAGGAGCTGCGCAGCGCAGGGCCACTGATCAAGATCTGGCTTTTTCCAAGCCTGCGTGGCAGACTTCGCCTTGTAACCTCGTCAACACAGACGGAACGTCATGCTGAAACAGACACACGCACCTGTAGCTCTAATTCATCAAGACGTGGGGCCAGGTGCTCAACAGGCGTGCTATCGACCAGCTGTATGACTTCTTTCATGCTGCTCGCCATCGTACAAACGTATTTCACATGAGCTGACGCGGGTCTCAGAAAACGAGGTCACGTGTAACATCGCATCAACAACAGCATGCACCCCGCAGCGGACATGGCCATGTTGCGCAAGGCCCTGAGCGCTTGAGCTTCTAAGCAATACTGCGTGCACGCAGCCCGTACATATTACTAAGAACAGCTGTCAGTGTTACTTTCAAGTTCAAGCTCTACGCTCACACATCCTTTCAGGATCACAGCGCTTGACCGGCGTTTACAGTCACCATGGGTGAGCACAGACTTGAGAAGCACAGCAGTGAGCCTGAAACGTGGTGACACCAGGTTGAATTGAGATGGCTTGGAGGGACACGCTGTGCAATATCCTGGATGCTACAGACAAGAATCTCAGACTTGCTTCCTTAGGCCCGGACACACACCCGTCTTCGGTCTTGCAACAGGTGCGTGGATGCTGCGTCGAAAACGTTGCAGCACCCTAGACGCTCTTGAGCCTTGTATAGTGCAGGTCACTCAGCAGACGTACAGGACAGAAGCGCAGTTGACAAAATCAGAGTGTTCGTCACTACTCAAGGCCGTGCAGGCAAGCATTCACCTTTCTAAAAAGTCCAGATGTCTTGTTGAAGCAACAAGCTCGAGTTGCACTGCCACTTGTTTCGTGATCACAGCTCTGTTGACAGGCAACCTTGGCTGAGCTCAAGCTAGAAGTGAATGCAGCACAGCGGATCAGCACCAATGCAGCAGGTCAATTGCCTCAGACATACAAGTGGCCAAAGGCCCTGCAATGGGAGCTGGCCGAAGCAGACTCCCCCACAAGCAGTCCCAGGATTGCAACTGTGCTTGGGAGGGAGAACGCTGCACCCTCCATGATGAAACAGCAAGCGCTGATGCGCCAGATGCAAGAGTGTGTTGCAGCTCACACAAGCCAGATTGCCTCTCTGGAAGGTGAGCACAGCATGACGCAACAGGGCACCAACTGCAACACCTAACTTAGACTAGACCGCAAGCTGTTGTATACGTCCTGGAAGACTGTTCATACGCTTCATTGCATTTGGAAGCGCTACATGCAATAATCAACTTGCAACTTATACTAGACTGCAAGCAATTGCACACATCAACTGGCTCTCTGTGTACATGCTTCATTGCATTTGAATGTGCTGTGTGCATGATTGCTTCTGCAATGTTGACACTGCAACAAATAATGCTGTGCATTACAAGCAGTTGACGCCCTGCAGGCTCTGCGCAGTTTGGCGTTGTGGAGATGACACAAATGAAGGACACTCTGACACAGCTCGCTGCCACAACAAAGCAGACACAGGCCAGCAATGTTGCATTGATGCAGCAGCAGTCACACAACCCATCCAGGCAGGAGTTTCATGACCTGCAGCACAGCCTTCAGCACATCCAGAACGAGCTGCAGCTGATGCAAACAGATCAAGCAGCCTTGGATGGCTGCAGACAAGGGGTGCAAGGGGCAAATGCACGCCTTGATGCAATGCAAGAAGTGATCCAGGGTCTGCAGGCTCAGCAGCAGGGACAGCCAGCGGATGCGCAAGGGCAGAGCGTTGCACTGCAGGTATATGTCAGTACACCTGGATGCAGGCTGTGTTACTGCAGGGCCTCATTCGCCTGCTGGCTGTTGATCAAAGTTTGGTGATTCTGTTGAATAAGTGCATTTGCTTGGTATACCTAGTCCCGCCAGTCAGTCTTGATTCGTCTTGAATACGTCGCTTGTCTGTGATTACAGCGTGCTTGACCATGGCATTGGGCCCTTTGTTGACACCAGAGCATGGAGCTTGAGTCTGCACAAGGTAATGCAAATGTGGGACGCAATCTCTGTGCTGACGTAAGGCATCAACTTTCTGCATGCATAGGTTGCTGAGCTGAGACAGCGGCTACGCGAGCAGGTGTCTGAGTCACAACAGCTCAAGCAAACAGTCAGCCAGCATCAAGGACAGACAGTTGCCCTGCAACAGGCGCTGGCGAGTCAGCAAAGGCAGTCAGCAGAAGCACAGCATGCCCAGCATGCCCTGTCTGAAGTTGTTGCCAGCCTGAAGTCTGACTTCACCCGACATGTTGACACCACGCAGCAATCAAACAGTCAGCTTGACCTGGTGCAAGCTGGCTTTGGGCAGCAGCAGATAGCAATAGACGGCATGGATGCAGCTGCAGCTCAGCACCGTCACCAGCTTGATCTCTGTCAGACAAGCTGTGACAAGCATGAAGAGCAGCTCACAGCTCATGGGACAGTCCAGCAGGAAATGCAGGAAGCATTGCAGCGACTGCAGCAGCAATCTGACGCCACACCCTCTGCGGGTAATGCCCTGTGATTGATGCAAATGTGTTTGGCTTGTGCTTCGGACAGGAGTTGCCTGATTGGCAATGCTGATTGATGTAGCCTGCTTCCATCCATGTCAACATTATGCATGCATGTCTGCAAGCATGCAGGTCCAAACTATAGTCACCATGCTTGTGCATGCATTCTGTATATAGCAACATGTACACTTGTGACTGCATGTCTAGTATCAAGCAGCATTCCCGCTGTTAGTGCTTTTCTTGTGCACTACACCACCTTCGACTCTCTTTAAGCTGCGCACGGACTGTTACATACTCTGTCAGAACAACCTGTTGCAAATGAGCTTATAGCTTCTGCTATTGTCATTCGAAACCCCCATCCCCCTCACAGGGCCCCTGATTGGCCCCACCTTGGCCCCCAGGATGTAATTCTGACCCACGTGCTGCAGATCAGGAGGCAGGCAGCGGCCAGCAAGTTGAGCGTCTGGAGGAACGAGTGACTGCTTTACAGGCTGACTTGGCACACAACACTACTGCCACTGATGCCATGAGCGCCATCATTGACCAGGTGCACTCTGGTTGTCTGTGTGCAAACTGGGATCTGTTTGCTTGGCCTACAATGTCGCAGATAGACTGCAAGCACACCATGATCATGTCACATTGCCTGAACACAATCTCGTGACAAGATATATTTGCAACCTGGTTCTATCTTATTGAGCTATACCTGCATTGCCCAATATCCATATCCATATGCATATCCATCATGCTATGCATGCCTTGCCAGCGTCTGACCTGCTAGTTAACTGACAGGGTACATCTCAGCATGTTTGATTGTTGCCAGTTACTGAAACAAACCATAGTTCTGGCTGCAATCTCATACACGCACACGATCTAGTGAAACACATCATAACGCTGGTCGACAAGCATGACTGATTCAAGCGTAGTGCTTTGCAGGTGGCCCAGTTAGGCGAGCAGCAAGTGCAGGGCTGCACGACACGCATCAGCCACTTGGAGGCAGATGTCACGCGGCAGATGGACAGCATCAGGCAGCAACACGGCGCCCAAGCTGCCTCACTGGCTGACCTGACTGCCCACATGCAAACCCAGCTGGCAAGCTCTGCTCATGACAGCTCAAATGATGGCAAAGACAAGGCAGCACTGTCTAAGCTGCAGGCACAAGTAGCGCAGTTGCAGACAGACTTGGCTAGCTGCACAGCAAACTCCTCTAGCGCTGAGCTTGAGTCAGATGTACACGCTCTGAAGGCGCAAGTCAGTCAGCTACAGGGAGACGTGCCCACTGCAAGCAGTGTTGCTGGCCTGCAAGAGGACATCAATGTGCTGAAGAGCGATCTGACTCAGTTGCAAGACAGTCAACTGTATGGGCAGTCAGCTGCTGACAGTATTGCACAGCTTGAGAAGGATGTAGCACAGCTGCAGACAGGCTTAGGTCAGTTGGAGACCAGCCAGGCAAAGTATGATGCCAATGCTGCTGATGTTCCAAAGCTTGAGGCTGCTTTGCACGCTGTGCACGACGGCCTGCGGCAAGTGCAGGCGGCGCAAGCAACCCAAAGCGTGCACAGCACAGCTGTGTCGAAGTTGGAAGCTGAGGTTGCTGCTGTGCATGCTGAGTTGAGGGAGTCACGAGCAGATCATGCCAAGCTGTATTCAGAGGGCAAGACAAGCAGTCAGCAGGGTTTAATATCCCTCAAGGCTGAGCTGCAGGCTCATGAGCAGAGGCATGAAGCAGCTCGTGACTCAGCCAAAGCTCAGTACTCATCCCTTGAGCAGCAGCTGGGAGCTCTCAAGGCTCAGCTGAGTCAAGTGAGTAGTGAGCGCACAGCTCCTGACTCAGCCCTTGAGCAGCACTCAGTGCTCAAACAGGAAGTGGCTGCTCTCAAGGCTCAGCTGAATCGTCTCACCAACCAGGTGTCAGCTCAGCATGAGCATGACGCATGGCAGAAGGAGGCTCAGCAGCTGAGGTCTGAGTTGGCAGCTTGTGTGGTCACTGCGTCAGCTGCTGATGCAAGAGTGGCGAGTCATGGCGCTCAGCTTGCCGAGGTGGAAAAGCGGTTAGCAGAGCTGCATGCTACATATGCTGAGCTGCTGGCGCGTTCTCAGGTGAGACCTTTCCATCCATTATCATTCTGCACATCATCATGGACAATTGGTGGTGGGAAGGCAGCTTGCGACGATGTCTGGCTGCATTGTGAATGTAGTCTTGCTGAATGCATGCCATTTCTGAGCTGGCATGTGCAATGATGCAAATTGCAGCACACTGTGCTATGATGCAGCCGGCCTTATGCACAGCTTGATGTATATTTTTGTAGATAAAGGCAAAGCTGCCCAAAGTCAAGCATGAGCACGTGCCAAGGATGGTGCGCATCACACCTATTGCAGGTCGTATCTGGGTTACATTATCATAACATGTGCTATGAGGAATGCATTGTTTCGCCTTGGCTGGCACACATGAAACATCCCCAAGCATCTGTTCTGTGTCAGGCTGACCCAGTTCCACACGCAGCAGAGGTGGCAGAGTCAAAGACAGAGGTGGAGGAGCTGAACGAGCGCCTGTTTGAACTCAGAGTGGAGGTTCAGAACCTGGCTGAGGACAATAGCATCAGCCTTGCTTCCATCACACGCAAGGTGCTGCTCGAAAGCTTAACTTGTTGTGCAGGACTTGCTTTCTTAAACGTTTGACCACACAACAAGGGAGACATCAAGCAAGCAAGCAACATTTGTCTCAATCCTTGCAATTGACAGTGTGTGTTAGGGAGCCAGATATGGCTCACTAGGCTTGCTGACCAGCAAGCGAATGACTGTTTGCCACTGCATGCGTGAAATCGTATGTGAGTGTAGCATGTAAGTCTTGCTACAAATGACCTACGTTTGAAAGGCAACAACAGCCAGTATGATTGCTGGCAGGTCAATGGCAAAGCAGAGCATCAACAAGTCTCAAGCTGTGCTATGATTTCATTGTTTTTGCAGCGCCTGCCCAGCCCATTATGCCCAAGATCACACAACTTTCATGCACTCAGACATTTAGCTCCTGCATATACAGCTTGTACCAACTTGCAACAGTGTGTGTAAGAATCTGCCTTCTGATTCCGCGCACAGCTGCGTCTTGTCTGGATATCCTAAAGATCCGAAGGATACTTTAACTCAAACTCCCTATGGCTCTGACTGATTACGCATGACTATGCAGGCTGAGCTGGCGGAGCAGCGTGCCGAGGAAGCTGAGGAGGCAGCTGCAGCCTGTCAGGAAGCCCTGCAAGCAGCTCAAGCACTTGAGGCTGGTGACTGCGCCACTTGCACTGCAGCAGCACATGCCTTGTCTGCTGCCGAGGCAAGACATCAACAGCATGAAGAGCAGCAGAACAAGCTGCAGCATCAGTACTCAGCCCAACAGCAGCAGCTGCAGCAGCAACAGCAGCTAAGCGGTGAGCTTTCCAAGCAGTGCAGTGACCTGCAGCACACTATGCACACTGTGCTGAGCAACAATGCTGAGGTCTGCAGCCAAGCCCAACATGCACAGCAGGCCCAGCATGTCCAGCAGCTGGTTGCGCAGTGCACAGACGCACACACGCAGGTACAGGCTTTGACTTTCAAGCTAGAGGGGCAATCACAGCAGCATCAGCAGTCGCAGCAGGATCAGGGGGAACAGCATATGCAATTGGCGTCACAGCTTGATGCACAGCAGCAGCAAATACGGCAATTGCAGCACAGCTGTGATGCAAGCCTGCTCCAGCAGCAGCAACAGTGGAGTGCTCAGTCTCAGGACTTGCGCAAGCAGCTGAGCTTGTTGCAGGCTCAATGCCTTGCTGATCAGCGGCAGCATGAGCAGCAGACTCAGGACACAACAGCTCATGTCAAAAGACTAGACTCTGCTGTTGCACTCCAACAGCAGCAGCAGCAAGCAGCTGGCTTGCAGGAGTTGCCTGGACTGCATGCAAGTGTGACTAGTCACCAGCAGCAGCTGTCTAGCTTACAAGGTCAGCTAGCAGAGCTGCAGGCAACGGCAGCAGCATCTGCTGGGAAAGCTGAAGCTGGCAGCAAAGCTGCATTGCATGAGTTGCAGCAGCAGATGGAGGCCTTGCAGGCACAGCTGACAGGCGCTGGGCGTGCACACTCTGAGCTGCAGGTGAGATCTTGTACTGAGTGTTTCTGATCGCAGTCACTGCTGCCCACGCACTTGAGTTGCTGTGACGCTGTTGTTTTGTCTGAGCAAGTTGGATGTCACAATGTCTATGCCAATCTTGAGTACGATCCAAAGATGTCTGAGCAAGTGGGATGTCACATTATCTCTGTCTCTGTCAGACTTGAAAAGAGTCAAACCATGAGTCTGGCAAAAACTCCAGGCCACAGAGACCAGCTTCATTGCAGCCAATGCAATATTTGAGACTCAATGGTGACTTGAGCATCTGAGTGTCTGCAACACCACCCACACCTAGGCTGATGCATTACGCCGCACAGAGCACAGTCATTACAGTTATTGCTGCTGAGGCTGCTGTAGCCAGGGCAACATTCATCTGGGTCATGGCCATCAGGATCAAGCATAAGTGAACCCTTGCTGTGGGAAGCACCAGAAAAGCGGATGCAGCAGCTAGATGCATCTGACAAAGCGTCACACCTGCCTTTGACTGCTTTGACACTGTCATTTTGACCATAGATGCGTAAAGCTTGCTGTCCTGCAGGCGCTAAAGCAGCAGGGAAGCGGATACATCAGCCAGGTGACTGACCTGAAGGCACAAGTGAATGATGAGCACAGCAGACAAAAGCAGGGCCAGACAGGCCCTGATGAGGGCCAGGCAAAGGCTCTGCAGCAGCGCTTGCGCAAGATTGAGCTCACTGTAGCAGGTGGTCAAGCATAAATTTGTGTTTGATCACTTACGTACAATGAGCGTGAAATGCATCACCTTCAACCATGTATCCAAACACAAATTGTGTCTTCCACTTATGTGAATAATTGCATTGAAGATCTAATGCGTCCGTTCCCACATGCTGTGTATTGTTTTTGCTGTTGTGTCTGCCAAGTGATGTAGATGCCGTGGTAGGAGTGGCAGCGGCTGCAGCCCAGATGCAGGCGCCTGAGCTTCCCTACGCATGCACAGACATTAGATAAAACAGAGTGTTTTTCTCTTAATCTGAGTAGTAAGCGAGTGACTTGAAATCAGACCACCTTTTTATTTTAAAGAGCTGTCCATCATATTGCTGACTATGCGTACCGACTGGTGCAGATGCCTTGGTGGAGGTAGCGGCACAGATGAAGGCCCTTGAGGCGCGTGTCTCTGCCCGTACCTCACCACAGCCCTCCCCATCCACAGCAGCTGTGCCAAATCCTGCACCTGCATCTATTTTCTGTCTCATTATGTGTAGCAATTGACGCAGATGCTTTGGTGGAGATGGCAGCACAGATGAAGGCACTTGAGGCGCGTGTCTCTACCCTCACCTCACCGCAAGCCTCCCCATCCACAGCAGCTGTGCCACAGTTGGCGCCTGCATCTGCAGATGGCCACTCAGACAACAGGCACAATCAGACAGCTGACAGTAGCAACAAGGTTGCTGCTGCTGCTGCTACTCCTGCTGCTGCTGCTAGTAGTAGAGCAGGCTTCTTGCCAGCCAATGCTCAGCTGGGTGATGCAGCAAACAGAGGCGGCACTGCAACAACTTCAGGCCGCCGTGAGCAAGTCACACCTCAAGAGGCAGAGCGCAATACAGGGCTACTGTCTCAGGCAACTGGTCACCCAGCCAGCATGGTCAAGGGTGATGCTGCAAACAGAGGCAGCACTGCAACAACTGCAGGCCGTGGTGAGCAAGGGACATCTCAGGAGACAGAGCTCAGCACAGGGGTACTGTCTCAAGCAGCTGTTCAAGCAGCCAGCAAGACACTGATCCCAGGCACAGGGGCAGGGCATCAACCGACAGCCCCCAGCAGGGCCCCTGCAGGCACAGATGGCATAGACAGACTACAGACTCTGCGAGCAATGCCAGACCTGATGACATTTAGCCCTGCTGTCCCTAGCCGCCCATCTGTTCCCAAGCCCCCTGGGGTGGAACCCAGCCCCAGTGGGGAGGTAGCAGCCACTGCCATAGGCACAGGCTCCTTATCAACAGCTGGTGTCTTGCAGCATCAAGCTCAGCAGAGCTTGCCTCAGATTTCCACAGTGCAGCTTCAGTATGCAACCGACTCACAGCAGGGTCCCCAGTCAGCAGCATCACCAGCAGCAGCAGCAACAGCAGCAGCAGGTGGGGTTCAGACCAGGGTGCAAGCCCATGCTGGGCATGCTGCGCCAGACAGCCCAATGCCATCGGGCATGAGCTTCTATGACAATGCAGTTTTTGGGTCACCAACCCCCACTCCCTCCCCCCAGAGCCGGCTGCATGACCCCAGCCCCCCATTGCTCAGCCCAGGCAGCAGCCCCAGACCCCAGCAACGTCCTGTGGGATCACCTGACAGTTCATCTGCAGGGTTCCCCGGGGAATCACCTGGGAGGTCCCCTACGTCAACTGGGTCCCACATGCAGTTGGGGCCTACCCCACAGGCCACTATGAGCAATCTGTCCGTGCATCAGAACCAGCTGTGGAGTCATGACGCTGCAGCTGCTAGCACCAGCACACCAATGGCTTCAAATACTGCTGCTATTGCTGCTGCTGCTGGTGGCTTGCGTGGCGATGCGCACGCAATGGACAGAGGGAGTCAGTCCCAGGCTCAGACTGTGTCAAGGCCACTTGCAGTGCCATTGCCAGTTGTTGCTGGAGGCAGCAGCACTGCAGCAGGTGCCATTGCTCTCACCTTTTGTGACTTGCATGACCAAAGACTGCTGTCAGATCGCTCTGTGTTCAACATGGTGTGGTGCTGTTGCACATTGCATTCAGGTCTTCCTTTTTCAGGTTTTCAATGCGCGGTTGTGTAAGATTTTGCTTTGCGAGCCATCTTGTTGCTGTCGTATGTCTCAACACAAACCAGGGCAAGAATCCTGCACGGGCCTGTGTCCAGTACAGACAACTTTTCTGGTCCTGTTTGGTCTGGCCTGAACATTTCTCTGGTCCACTGGAGACCAGTGCATCTTTCTCACCATTATCCCTGCCACCCTTGCACAAGCTTTGGTGCTTATCAGCCCTTCATATTCTTACAGGTGTGCACCAGTCAGCAGATGACAGCCCAGGCGTCAGTTTGAATACTGACTTTCAGCTGAAAGGGCATGGTCTGCTAGAGGAGTCAGACAGCGGTAGTGCTGATGAGGAAGAGGTAAACTTTTGCTGAAGCGACTAGACTCGCCTTTGTCACATGTGCTACATTGTATGCAAGGGGCTGCGTGCACGTGGTTGACCTATCTACCTTTGGCAAATTCCTGATGCAGCCCTTGTGAGTGATGTTGGAAGCGTATTGCTCAGCAGGAGGAATTTGTCTTTGCCCTCTCAGGTCTATTGCGCAATGTTGCTCACTGACCTTTACATTTATAGTATCAAGCATTGCCTGACAGTGCAATTGTGCTTTTGCGCATGTGCAGGTAGGTCATCAACTCGCCGTCATTGAGCAGCAGTTGGCCAGGAATGACATAGATGAGTGGGAAAGGGACATCTTGATGAGTGAATGGGACCTTTTAACCAAAGTCCAGCATGCGCAGACGCCCCCACCATGAAGCATGACATAAGCCAGCAATCATGTCCCTGTTTTCATCAGATCCACCCTCTTGACAAGTCTGTCTATTGTTGTCGCTGTCTGCCTATTGTCCAAGAGCTCCACTGTCTGTGCATTTCACTCGCTGTCAAATTCGCTGACTGTTGTTTCTTCTGTCTGCTCATTGTGCTCCAAGTGCAAGTCGTACTCGTGCTTGTGTACAGTATTGCAGCGCAGACACAGTCAGCAATGACCTGATCAGCTTTGCACGGCAGATGTGTGACATAGGCAGCAGCCAAATGCTGATAATATCATTGTATGACAATGGAGCTGCAAACTTCGAACAAAAATAAATCAGTGTAAACATGCACACTCAGTGTGTTAACTCATCAGCATGGTGTGGTCCGAGTACTCGACTCAGAAGGATGCAGTCAGACTCCATGTGTTCAAGGCAAGACATTCAATTACCTGATTTCCCAACACAGATTTTTTAGTGTGTTGCTGACCTCAAACCTCTGGCATGTTACAGCAGCGAAACAAACTGCTGGTGAATGTGTTCTAGAATTCTGTGATATGCACCTTTGCATGGAATTGCCCGAGTGCTCAACCATGTGCAATATGCAAATCCTGATCAGATACAGATTGCCCATCATTGAGTCAAAAGAGGCACAGGACCAGCATGTCATCTTCACTGAAGTCCCTGCATTTTCAAGTACTGCAAGACTAAAAACAGCGCCCACATCACATGTTCCGATCCATCCAGGAAGGAGCAGATATCAATACGGAAAGTCTAATCCTTGTTCAGGTTGCAGCGCTCTCAGTTCCCAAGCAACTATGTCGTGACGGATGCTGCACAGAGGTGAGAAGCTATCACAAATGGCATGGCGTAGCGTAAAGCCACGCTGCTTCATTTCAAGTGCAAACAGGGGCAGGTATTCCTGCATCAGAAGAGTAGTTTCTCCAACAGAGAGCTTGGCAAAATCTGCTATGTGTTTTGTATTGTGGAAGCGATCAGGGACGGCGACAGGATTTTGATCTTCGTCTACTATGATCAATGGTGTCAGCCTCTCAGCTGCAGCAGTTTTATTCAGCCAATCGAGGACATGCCTACACTGTTTCCCTCTCAAAAAAAATGTCTGCACCATGCCTTCACACACTGCAAGAACCTTGTCGGCGCCAATCTCCTGTTTGGCGCTCTCCAAAAGAAATGCACAACCCTCTTGGTATGTCATCCTGGAGATCATTGCTTGAATGTTGGTAGGGTCTTTGTGGCTTGTGGTCCTGTACAGCGGCCGCCCAATATTGAGTTTTTGCTCAAGATCCTGTAGCTGCAATGCCACAAGATCTCTCAGGAAGCAAGACTGCTCAAATGCAAAGTTGGCATTGCAAAGCAATGTCAAATTGAGCATGTCATATAGAGTCCTTGCATGTCTTTCCCAGTACATGATGATTACTTTCATAAACATGTGTGAACGTATGAACATCGTGCTTCTTGACTTAGCCACACGTGAGTTCAGGCAATCAGCTGCAACCAGTCAGCCCTGTGTTCAGCCATTTGTGCTGACTGTTGGGGGTTAGCAAGTCATATGGGCATTTGTTTGCTGCCTTGCTCTTCCCCAACACCTATGACTGGCAGCTGGAAGTCAGGCATTTGAACTTGGCATGCCATATTATGACTTTTGCCTGGCATACCTAGTCACGACAGCTCCACTGCAACGTAGTTACATACAGCTGGCAAACACTGCCATGCTGTCTTGCTAGGTGAAGTCGTACAAAGCAATTGATGTTGCGCAATGCATGCAAAAAGATGCATGGTCATGTCAAAAGTCATGTTGCCTGATAGCAAGCAGGCAGAGCTGCTCTGTGCAAGCTACTCAAAGTGCTGCAGCACATGCTCAACAACGTTGTATGGTAATTAATGCTGTTGGAATACCTGATAGAAGTGAGCCTCGCCAGCTAGTGCCTGCCTTTGTATGCCAAAGGTAGGAAACTCTATCGGCTCTTCTCTGAGATATGACAGAATCACAGCAAACAGGTCGCCGTTGCGATCAATGAAAAAGCGCCCTTGACTGTCTTGCTGAGCTGGCTGCATATCCCCAGAGAACATGGCTGCCAGCATACTGTCGTTGAATTTGCAGAGTGTGCTCCGAGTGGTGGTAAAATGGCGCCCTCCCACATTGAGCTCAACCACTTCCGTTGCAACTGCATGTATTGCATAATTCATTGCTAAACAAATGTTGGGATGTCGCTGGTGACCGTAGCACTGGCGGCTATGAGACACCCGTGCACAAATCGTGCAAAACGGCTGGTACCACCGTGTGTAAGGATTGCAACATCAAACCTAGGCGACCAAGCGAGATCCAACGTTTGACTTGCTAGTCAAATCGCGTTCCACTGTCTCACCTTGTCGACACTCGCAACGCAAGTCTGGGTTAAGCGTCCAGGAATCCGGGCTGTCAAGTCTTGCGCAAGTGTGAGCCCATCAGGCGGTTGAAATGCGTTTCGACAAAGCCGAGGCTCGACACTTCTAGTTCTCAAGCGTCAAATGGATTTGGGACTCTGGCGCAGTGCCTTAGCAATTGCAATAAAAGAAAACAAAAGTTTACGCCCGATAAAGATTTGGATTGGCAGTCGATTATGTGCTGACCATGCTCAAGATGTCGAAGGCTGCCTAGACAGATGATAGCAAGCTTGCAGCATCAGTCCTTCTCTATGATTGGACTCGGCGCTTTTGCGCATTATCGACCATTTCCATTGACCATCGTGATTCATGCTCAAGTTGCGCACAAAATGCACGCACGTCAATGAACCTTTCGAGCATGTATGTAGTTTGACACTGTCTACGTGGTGTGTACTCAGTAGTCTACTGATGCATTGTATGCTTCCCTTTTCATGCTAAGCAGAGCTCTGCTGACAATTCATTCTATGAGTAACTTGCGTGGTTCCTAATCCTTCGACATATTATCAAATGAAATGTCAAAACAGACTCTCTGAGGGGCTCAACTAGAGATCAAGGCTTAGGGTCCTTTGACTGCAAGGACTGCCTCCATTTCTCCTCTGCCCTGGTGAAGCTGCCCATCACATTCGAAGCAAACTTCTTGCCCTGCATGCAGACAGCTGACTTTTGCATCAAAAAGTGCATTTTTTATCTGCTCAGAAGCTGCCAAATCTGAAAACCTCTGAGGCATTCTCGACAGCTCTGCTGCCCAGCTCGTAATTGCTACTGCCATGAAGTAGACAACAATGATGCAGCAAGACAGGGACCGCAAGTGATCACAGGCTGCTTAGGCTTCCATTATGATGCCACATGTCATAGACTGTATCTTCCATTTTCAGCTGTTGCCGACTGCTCGGCTCTCTACTGCTCATGTCAAAGCGGCTCAATTGATGCGTCATGACAAGACAGCAACTGATGACTGCTCACCCGTTGCTGCATATCATCACGCTTGGCTTCCCAGGTCTTGCTGGACAGGCCGCTGTTGCCCTTCAGGGGCTGCCCAAACCTGTACCGCACGATAACCGATCAGAAATCACCAAACATGTTGCCTGTGCATGGTTACTTTTGAACGCCAGCAGCAGCACAGAGCAGACTTGAACAATTTCAGCTGGAGACAGCCTCAGATTCACTCATCTCCCCAGCTGCTTGCGGTTCCCATCACACAGCACCAACATACCAGTACCACAAGTAGGAGCGCATCACAATGCTCAGTTGCTGACACAACTGTTCCTGTAAGGCATCTAGAAGACTGATGCTTTGCACAAGTACACATTGAGCAATGAGTGTCAGCCTTCCCATCTGATCATCTGTCACAACTTGCAGGCAGCTGGCAAAGGAAAAGGGCAGGTCGAGACTTGTGTTTGTTTTGGATGAATCTCATGCTTTCAGCTGGCTATCTGCACATGCCAGCTGACCCATCATCCAGAAATTGCAATCTTGATGTCATACCAACTGCAGCAACATGCAGTGTAGCTACCTGAGCTGTACTCTACTAATGTGCTGTTTCTCTTGATTAGTGCAGTGATCTGTTCATTTATTGCATGTTTGACTCACTGGTTGATAAGATGGTCTACTGAATGATCATACCAGCTGCGTGGGGAGGCAGTGTAGCCTGTTTGAGCTGTCTATTGACGCATTGATTTATCGATTGATACAGTGGTTGATTGGTTGATTGATTGACCTATCGACTAAGTGATGTCATACCAGCTGCGTGGGGAGGCAGTGTAGCCACTTGAGCTCTCTCCTGTTGCCGAAGAGTGCTGGCTTGCAGGGCTAGAAGCTCCTGACGTGCCTTGCTTTGGGGCACTTTCAATGTCTTTGACACCACCACTGCCATCAGCAGCAGAAGAAGAAGGGATGACAGCTGAAGAAGAAGGGGCAGAAGGGTGACTGCTAAAAGTGGCTTGAAGACCCTGTGGCGCTGGTGTAGGGCCTGTGGGGGGATGCTGAGAGGGGTTTGGGACCCATGAGGGGGGTGCTGGGTACTGGATCTGCTGTGCCTCCTCAGTTGACCTGCAAAGTATTGAAGCGTCAGTTATGCTGTGTCATTTCTACAGCTGACCAAGATGCTCTGAGACAGATGTTGTTGCGCTGGACTCAGTGATATGTCATGAAGAGGCGACGCAAAGTATTTGCATGCCAGTAGTTATAGATCTCACTATGACGCTGAATAAGCAACCCCCAAAGCCAAGCAGAGTCAGGAAGAGGCATTGCCACACAGTTCCATTGCAAGCTCACATGGCGATGTCCTTTGAGCCTGGCTGTATACTGACCTGTCCAGAGCTTCTGCTCGAGAACGCCCTTGAGCAGCAGCATCGGCACCAGCAGCAGCAGTTGTTGCATCTGACCGCAACTGTCCTGCTTGATTTGCTTCACCAAATAGGGCCTCCTGGTCTTGATTGCGGCTGCGCCTCCTTTCGAACATAGGGCTGCCAGAAGGCATCGGATACGCCCACTTCTTCTTCTCAGAGGGAAGCCCCTCCAAAAGCCCTCTTGAGTTTCCCGCCTTGCCCAAGTCAGCGCCAGGGTTACTTGCGGTTCTGCCAGGGTTGCCCGCTGTTGTGCCAGGGCTGTCTGACTTACCGGTGGCCACCGCTGCCAGCAGGCCTTGATGCTGTGCTGCTCTGTCATGCTGTGAATCAGGGGTGGGGTCAGAGGGGGCTTCTCCCCCAACCCCCCTGCCAGAAGCAACCTCACCCCCATCAGCGCTGTCAGAGGACTCTCGAGCTTGTGAACTGACTGACCTGGCTAAGGACTGGAATGACACTGGTTCACTCTGACTGCCAATACCGCTGGACTGTGTATATCCTGAGTTGCTGGTTGACTGATCAAGGTTTGGTGTCTGTCTGCTCAATATACCCTGCTGTGCTGAGCTATTGTCTGAGCCTGCTGCACTTGAGCTGTCCAACTGAGCTGAGTTTTGACCAGCCCCTGAGGTTTGCACAGACTCCAAGGGTTGACCAATCGCTGAGGATTGACCAGCCCCTGAGCTTTGACCAGCCCCTGAGCTTTGGCTAGCCCCTGAGATCTGAGCTGCCCCCAAGGGTCGACCAGCTCCTGAGGTTTGACCAGCCCCTGAGGTTTGACCAGCCCCTGGCAGTTGACCAGCCCCTGGTTGCCAAGACTGCAACTGCTCTGCCAGCAATTCATCGCCAATGTTATGCGAGCTACCTCTCATGTCGCCCAACTCCACTCCCTCATGATCATCCTTGTTCTTGGACGAAGAGATAGATCTGGTAAATGAGTCATTCTCAGCAGCAGGTCTAGACATAGGGCTACTGACTGTTGACATGGCACCTTGACTGCTTGTAAAGCTGTGGGGGCGGGGTTGGGTCACCCCAGACCCCCTGGGGCTGACCCCCTTGGGGCTGGCCACCCTGCTATGACTGCGGTGTGAGCCTTCTTCAGGCATGTTGTGCAGGGCAGGATCGTTTGGATCAGCCCCTGCTGTCTTCACAGTGCCTGGTACACTACTGGGGCCAGAAGCTTCCTATAGTCACCAGCACAATTCTCCATCAGCAAGTTGTGAACTGTGTGCAGCATGTATGAGGCTCAGAATTGTGATGACAAGTGCCAACACCATTAGAGCTATCAAGCATCCTGTCAATGTGACATGTGATGGTTACATGCTTGACAATAACAACTACACATTACAGCACATGTGCTAGGTGTGTGTGGCCCAAGTCCTGTCCCGCCAGGCAGACTTGCTCTGAGCGGCTTTGTAGGGACACCTAATATTCAACTTTTGAAAGTCAGACAAAACAGTGTCATGCCAGACGAGTACATGCCTGAGGTCAGCTATCTATCAAAGCTGACGCTTGTTCGGTCAGAATCTGCTATGTTATGACAGGCACAACCTGCTCTGTAGAAGGTTCTATGTCACGTGTTGGCAGGCACATGTGTTCGCTGACAATTTCAACCTGGTTGTTGTGCAAGCCAGCTACAGCAGCAGCATCCGTGGCTTGGTGAACAGCTGCCGCAGCAGATGCGGTTGGGGATGCAGGAGCAGACTCCCCCTTGGGGTGCCAATCTGCAGGCTGCCTGCTTCTTTGCAAGCCAGAAGCAGCAGCATCATCCGCAGCAGCATGACATACAACACACAGGTACAGCTGTTACGGTTGCTGGTTCTGACCTGGTTGTTCTGCAAGCCAGCAACAGCAGTAGCTTCTGTGGTCTGATGAACAGCTGCCGCAGCAGATGCGGTTGGGGATGCGGGAGCAGACCCCCCCTTGGGGTTTAGGGCTGCAGGGGCCTGCCTCTTTGCAAGGGCCCCAGTCAGGGCTGAAGCTGCTGACGGTGGCGCAGGGGTGGCCACCGTCGTTGTACCGCCTGCTGATGTTGTCCTTCCATACGTCTTCAGATCTGCAGCCAGTCCGACTACCATTGGACACAAGAATGCCACTAAAGCCTTCTGTGTCAATTTTATACAGTCAATGTTTTGGCAGATGACAAAAGTCCTCAGCTGAAATGAATGCAGCTAGTAGGCACTTGTCATAGACAGACATGTGTGCCAAGAACATGTGCTTGTTTATGTCTCGCAATGGGGCACTGACTGCAGGTAAATCAGCTTTTTAGCACTGTACCCCCTGCAAAGCGCATTGGTCAAGCAAGAAGACAACAGCAGCAAATTGTAGACGCAGCACCTGTCTCTGCACTAGCTGCCTTGTCTCTTTTGCTAGCATCCTTGTCAGCAGGAACAAAGCATCTTAGCAGCACAGCCCGCGCAACATGTATAGGTCAAGCAAGAAGAAGACAGCGGCACTATCAGGCAAGCAGACAGCAGCAAAGCTTGGAGTCAGCACCTGTCTCTGCACTAGCTGCCTTGTCTGTTTTGCTAGCATCCTTGTCAACAGGGCCAGGGGCAGGGCCTGTGGCAGCAGCTGCCCTTGTGGCATTTAGTGATGGTATGGCCGCAGTCACTGACTCGTCCTCAAGCGACTGCAATGTCATGCATACTGTGGCTGAGTATTAGGACTGCCACAAGTCATATCATGAATATCATCATGAAATTGTTCTTGAGCTGTGCTAGCTTGCACGCAAAGCAAGTGAGGCGCCAATGTCCCAGCCAAGCAAAGACCTCAGCGCATTAAGCTTTTGCATGCACAGATGTAGTCTCACTTGACTACAACTGGTTGAATCTTTCATAGCAGTGGGCAAGTGCCATCCATAGCAGTCCAATGGCCCTCAACTCAGTGGGCTGTTTCGTGGTCCTGACCAAAACATGGCTAAAGTTGATTGTACTGAGTTGCCTTGAAGCAGTCATGACTGCAACGCGTGGCTTATGCAGACTGACCAGCAGGTGCAGGATCTTGATGTCGCCACAGCTGGGGAACACCAAGTTTTTTGTCACACTGCTCTGCATCTTGCTGGCAATGAAGCTGCTAATGCGCGCTATGTAGTAGCTGTACTTCACCATGCGCCCAGCCACCTGCAACCCATGTTCAGGTCAGTATGCAGACAGTCTGTGGCTTTCAGACATGCTCCTGTGCTGGTGAGTATGCTCTGTGATCACTAGCACTGTGAGATACAGCATTGAGCTGTCATGCATGGCATGCCAAAGTCCTAGTTTACCAGAAAGAGGTAGTTGTTTGCAGGCCGGGGAGCTCAAGGACGGCTAAACGCATGCTCAAGTCATATGGAAATGTTTTACATGACTTCACACTATGCACAGCATGACCTGAAAGCATGCCAAACTTCTTGCTCACCAGGGGGGATGCAGTGACTTGCAGCTGAGGGGGTTCCAGGAAGGAGAACCACATGCGGTCCCCAGGGGGAGGGGGTAGCCACACACACATGGGGCCCCTCAAGGCCTTTATGTCCATGCTCAGCTTCAACTCCATCCTGCAGGGCATCAGCTAGTGTATGGCAAGCATCATATGACATCACAACATGTGGCAATGACAACATGGTAATGACTTCATGTCAATCATTACATGGCAGCAACGGCGTGCAGCCTCTCAAAATCTTAATGTCCATACTCAGCTTCAGCTCCATCCTGCCATGCCACCGTAACATCATGCACTCACATCACATCACATCACATCGCATCACATCGCATCGCATCGCATCACATCGCATCGCATCACATCACATCACATCGCATCAAATCACATAACGCCACAGGGCAGGCATTGATTGGCAAGCATAACATGATGGTGATCACATGGCATCCTATGGCATACGTCACATGGCAAGTACCATATGACACCCAATGCAAGCCAAGCATCACACGCTGGCACACAGTTGGAGATGAATTGTGCGGTCTGTTCAGCCAACAGCGTATGAGTGAAAGACACGTATGGTGAACGCACTTGGAGATGGACTGTGCAGTCTGCTCAGCCAGCTGGCGGATGCCTCCAGCCACCCTCTTGCGCAGCTGCAGCTTGCCCAGGAACTGACTCACCCGCCCCAACTTCTTGCTGGGGTCACTGCTTGGGGCTGCTGCTGTTGCAGGACTTAAACCCAGTGAATCTGCAGATAACCCCTCATTTGAACACGATAGGATTGGATATTATAGATCAGCAAGGATACGGCTGATCAGCACAAATGGACACTACAGCACAATAGGCATTTGGAGTTACTATTCATAAGACGAGCCTCATGATATCAAGGCTAGCTTGGCTTGACAACTTGACTTCTCTGACTCCGAGAAGTAGACCGGTCCAGAATGCGGGCTTGA
This sequence comes from Trebouxia sp. TZW2008, assembly GCA_002118135.1. Lineage (NCBI taxonomy): Eukaryota > Viridiplantae > Chlorophyta > Trebouxiophyceae > Trebouxiales > Trebouxiaceae > Trebouxia > Trebouxia sp. TZW2008. Next base: position 384,180 of record BDIU01000004.1, on the reverse strand, counting down.
ACGCGCAACACTGTGCGTGTTGCATGATGGATTGTCTGTGTAGCAACTGCTGTGCTTATCGGACTTAGCCTGACATTAAAGTGTTTCCATGCAAAGTACAACTGCAGCAACTGCTTCCCAACTGCAGTCTCCTTACAGCAAGAATGTGCTCCACACCAGTGTTGACATGAGCAAGCTTTAGTGTACCTATCTCTGCCTCTTCTTCAGTATCAGCAACCCCAGCAGCGGCCACAGCTGCAGCATCAGCACCCCCTCCCCCTCTCCCCAAGTGCCCTTGATGTAATGCCATCAGTGCAGTCTGTACACAGAGAAGATGCTGTACCTGTCTCAGCCTCTTCTTCAGTGTCAGCCACTCCAGCTGCGGCCACAGCTGCAGCAGCATCGTCGCTGTGGTGGGGCTGTAAGCCTGCAGCCCCAGGGCCCCCGCCCTCAATACCCTTGATGTACTTGTCTAGGGATGACCAAGCCACACCATCACGCACGTCTACCTTCGCTGCAATCACCAGCTTGATATCGCCTGCACATGCAATGCTGTGTCAAAGGATTGTTGCAACAATTGTTTGGTGACAGAACACACTGTATTGGGGCATTACGCCAAACACTCTGCCTTGGCTGATGATTCACGCTTGATGTCATCTGGACAGCAGAGTCATGCACTGCTTCAAATGACTTGACATCTGGTCCTGCTGATTTCTGATCGCATCCATTTTGTGAAGTGAGTTTGGCAACGTGGGCAAGAGTTGTCCGTCTACCAGGCAATTCTAAACTTGCAAAGTGTGCGTCAAGAATCTCAGACAGCTGGCCTTGATCATGCAGCAGTTGAGCCCTGATCATGCAGTTGCATGAGGCACAACACCATGTGATCATCAATGATGATGCAACACATGTGCAGCCCGCCAGGTGTTATACATCACATTGCATAGCCTGCTACAAGTGCTGTAGGCAGCACGCTGCCAATTCTATAAGTATGCATAAAAACACAGGGGTTTCACCTGTGAAAGTCAGGCTCAAAGAGCTTGCAACAAGATGAGGGACATAGCCAGCATGCCGTAAGTGGAAAGATACAACTCAACTAAGGGAATCATGTGCAAACTCGATGCTGTAGGGATGCTCTCTGAAACACAAGGCTGACCTGTGAAGTCGAGGTCAAAGAGGGCTTGGGGTGAGATAAGGGGGGAGGGGCTGGGCATGGCCTGCAGCTGCCTGATGTGGGGTACCCCACTGCCCAGATCCACATCCACCACCTGAAATGCAAAAGCACATCACCAATCTGTTCATACAGCAGCAATGTCATGCACAATCTGCAATTTCAAAGCTGTTGCTGCAGCTGTCGTTGAGCAGTCAATGCCCAGATCCTCATGCACCACCTGAGCCAGTAAGCACATCAGGCTTAAGAGTAGGCAAGCACATCGCCAAAAGTGTCATTACTCTGTGCCACTGACCAGCAGATGACGTGACTGAGCAGTTGCTATAGAACATTCATGATCTGAAACACATCATCAGGAACGTCATGCTGCATCTAATGTGCAGCATCCACTGTCACAATTTTGACTCAATGGCAGTCACACAATTGTGCAAAGGCTTGTGAGAAAGTCTACACTGTTCAACATGGTTCCCCATGCTTTTCGCTATTGAGGCCAAAGCTACAGCAGCCATGCATGCCAGAGCACGGGCATTCGCACTCTTGACAAAAGCTGCTTTGCTACAGCAACCATGCATGCCTGAGCATCGGCATTTGCACTTTTGACAAAAGTTTGTATGCTCTGACTGGTGAAAGGACTGCATGCGACGCTGAGCTTGTACCCACCAGAAGCATGGGCAAACGAAGATGGCATGCCATGTTGTTTCCCTACACTTCTGACTGTTACAAGCCCACGCTACTGCATATGGCCTTGTCAGCAGTCAAAGATATGTGATGAATTCATATATCTGCGGTGACCATTAGTTTACAAGATTGAAACATGACACTTGAAGAGAAAGAGCATCTCTCGCAATGCTGCCCAGGCTCAGCCCAGGCTACTTGCATGAGGTCTGTTCACAAGCCTACCACGTATGATGATGCATGCTCTGCAATCGAGAAAGAGCTTACTCACAAAATGAAAGCTTTGATTTTGATGCAGAACAAAATCAACTTTATCCAGACTTCACTGACCTGCAAGGCATTGATGTAGTCCGGCTTCTTCAGCTCGTCCAGCTTCTTCTGAATGTGGGCAACGATTTGAGCCTTGAACCGCGGGCTGCGTAGTAGGTCAAAGGCAACCCTTGCCAACAGCATGTTGATGGCATGCTCTATGGCAATGGTGAATGGCGCCCCCGTGCTTTCAGAGTGGAAGCTCCCTGCAGGACAAAAGTACAACGATAACAATAACCACAACAGGCCAATCATGGTAATGATCATAGGAAGAAGGTGCATGTTCTAGCACAAATACCAGGTGTGTGTGGTCCAAGCATGATGGTTGCATTATGATTGCATGATCATTAGCTCAAGACAGCAGGCAATCGCCAGGTCAGATTGTCCTGAGTGTCACAATACAGACGCCAGATCTGCAACGTTTGAAAGTCAAATAGGACTGCTGCCTTTTTGAGCAGCTGCTGACCGTGCAGCAGGAAAGCCCTCACTGACAGCAGGCGGTGCGGTGGAGAGCCGGTCTCTGGCAAAGCCTGAGGACTGTGACGCAGTTCAGCAGCAGTCATCAAGTGCGTGTAGCTGCAAGTTCACCTGAGGTTTCCTTGTGCTTGGCCTGGTGTGAGAGTGGGGAGCCTAGGCTTGCCTCACTATCACTGCGGGCACTGCTATGGTGCGGCAGATCCAGAGCGTCGCCTGCAGGCAGACAGCGCTAATCTGGGTAGGCATTTGCTTGCATAGGATTGGGGTGAAGGTATCTCCCAATTGGGGTGAACATGCTGTGAAGCGTTACTGTAATGTGTTGGGTCTAGCTCATCACCTGAAAAGACGCAGCATCCATCTGAAAGCAGACATGCTTGCATGCACATGTAAAGTAAGTGCTCTTTGTAAGGACACTTGATGCAAGGACATTGTCAATGTAAGGACAATGCAACTGGTACCCAATGACTGCATTCTGGCTGCAGTGGCATCTCTGAGCAAGGCCAGTTTGATACAGAGACGATCTTTCTGGGAACCAAAGCAGTTGTTCCAAACATAAGTTTTTGTGCCAAGTGTCTAGCAAATGAGACTCTGCATTGCTTCTGAGACACAGCATTGAACATTGAGCCACTTGCTGTCTGCATGTCTATCAAGCAGGGCAACATTGCTGACCTGCAGCATCTTGGCCAGTGTCTTGATGTATAGGGCTGCGCGGTGAGGCCCCCATGCTGGTGCTGGACTTTGACCGCAGCCCTCCAACTCTTCTGGTCAAACCTGCAAGAAGTGTCAAAGCATTGTGTCAACTCTCATTCAGCAAAACCCAGATGCAGATAATGCCAAGAAATGGGCATAAGGGATGAGTGTCCGGGAAAACAAACAAAATTTGTTTTGATCTGAATGAGTGGGCGTTTGATCCTAAATTCCTGCTTCACGGATGATGCTATGCCACTGTTCATCACAGCAATGCCCAGGCTCAATTTGTGTGCAGCTTAGCTCACCAGCAGCAGCATCATCTAGACTGTCCCCAGCATGATCAACAAAGCCCTCATGACCAGAGTCTTTCTCAAATGATATCTGTTTCTGCAACTGCTGCTGCTGCTTTGGAGGCTGCTGCTGGTCCTGCTGCTGATGCTGTGCTTGTTCTGAATGCCTCAGCGGCTGCTGCTGTGACTGCGGCTGTGCCTGCTGTTGTTGTTGTGGAAGGGACTGTTTGGTGGACTTGGCCTTGGGTTGGGTGGGAGCCTCCATCCAGCCCCTGTCCAAATCCTCAGGGTTCAGGAAGGCTGCACACAAAGCATATACATTCTCAATGATACGTTTTGTCATATTAGATATGACGCAAGGACTGTTGATGGGCCTGTGCCTGCTGTTGATGTTGCATGGACAGTTTGGCGGGTTTGCCCTTGGGTTTGGGGGAGCCTCCATCCAGCCCCTGTCCAGATCCTCAGGGTTCAGGAAGGCTGCATACAAAGCACATACCTTGCAGATACTGAGAAGTATAATATTATAATTGACGCAATGACTGTTCAAGTGCCTGTGCCTGCTGTTGTTGCTGTGGCTGTTTGGTGGGCTTGCTCTTGGGTCCATCCAGCCCCTGTCTAGGTCTTCAGGGTTCAAAACAAGTGCGTACAGAGCACATACAGTGAACTCGTGAGTTTGTGCTCAAGAGTATGCGCTTTACACCAAATTGCCCTTTCTTGGAAATATCACGCAGCAGAATGCAAATATCTGCTCCAAAGCGTCATGATGGAAGTTTCTAGGGGATGAAAGCAGTTTGGGATATCATAACACCTGCAGCTCTGTTGGCACTAGCTGTAGAGCCGTCACCCAATTTGCCTCGGCTTTTGCTGGGCTTGACCTGCCTATCAGCTGCGCCCTTGCTACTAGATCCCCAGCCCCGCTTGAAGAGGCCCTTCTTTTTTGCAGGCGCCGCCCCTTCACCTTCTTCTCCCTCCTTGTCAGCCTCAAAGTGTGCATGAAGCTCATCTTGACTCTGAGCCTGTCATGCACAAAACGCACAGGCATTCATACTTGTCTCAGTAGCAAGACAGGAAATCAATGCCTTGCTTAAGTCAGTGCTGATGCACATCTTCATTGTCCAATACCCAACATATCTCAGCAGGTACCATGTGTAATAAAGTAGGAACCTTTAAGCTGACAGATGACCCCGCAGCAGCAGCCTGCTAGTGCCTATGCATGCTTACTTGCAACAAGCATGCAAGTGCAGCATTTGTGCTGAGTGCTTTTGTCCTCCCATTGTCAATGCATGGGAGCAGCAGCATGAGGAGAAGCTGCCAGAGCAGCAGCAGCAGGCAAACGACAGCCAGATCTAGCAGACCCATGTGGGCATCTGAAACAAAGCATATTGACATACCTGGGGAAACTTGAGCCTGCTGTTCTCTCTTAGAGCTGCACAGAAAGCGGAATACAGTTCCTCCACCTCTTTGGCGGGTCCGCCATTGCTGCAAGCCCAGCTCAGAGCTGTGAACCACTGTTCCTTGGCTGCGCTGCCGTCACAAAATAGCAGGAAGCATTTCTGCCTAGCCATAAGAGCCCTAGTGGGGTGACTGATCTCCAGGGGCGTTTTGCGCCACCAGCGGGTTTTCCCCCTCAGCCCCTCTGTGACTAGCCTCACTGAGCATCCTGCTAATGAGACTTCAACTACAGGGACGACATCAGTGTCCTCCAATGCAGTCTGCCTGGCCAAGAAAAGCCTGCCAGACTTGAGCCCGCCAAACCACTTAACAGCTGCGGCTTTGGGGCCATCAGTCGCGGGTGGCCAGTTTGCAAGAGCCTCTGTTTTATCGTAGCGGGATTCTGGGATGGTCCAAACCCATCCTGAGTACTCCCCATGGTGGCTGATTTGATGCGGTGGGCCTTTGCGCCTTGAGGTTGAGAGCAGTTGTTGAATCACCAAGCTGCGTAGCTCCTGCTTGCGTGCTTCGTCCATTGCACTGTCTTGAGCATTGTCTGCATCTGCTCCACAACTGGCGGACGCATCCTTGCTCTGATGTGCTGTGGCATCAAGGCTTTGGCCTTTGTTGACAAGGCTTGCTGGTGCTGGTTCACTGACATATAGCACAACAGTAACCTGTAACAGGGCAATGACAATGCGTGAGGATGATGACATTGAGTCCTCACTATGGCGCGCCAATGAACTGAGAATGCTCAGATGCAGCACAGTGCCTTGTGACAAGTGTTCAGCATTGCACGCAATGGTACGCAGAGCTAAGTGCTCTGAGTTTGCGGTCTTGAGTTCTGGAAACAGCCTTACCAGAACTGCACCAAGCAGTAGCACAGCAAAGAGAGCACCGCCCACAAATGTCAGCAGGTTGCCCAACTTGCCATGAGTGGAGAAGATGCACCATATTAGGAATGCGATGGCTGCTGCGCCCCTGCATGGCGAAGTGATTGACAAACTGCATGAAGCAAATAGGTGGGTGCATGAAGCCGTGGAAAGCAAGCATACCCGGCTACAGCAGAGGCGACAATAGTCGGGGAGCCACCAACATTTTGCCACGCGCCTGCAAGTAATGTCCCGCCTGGTCGTCACGATCAAGCATTGCATACACTGGATCAGTGGGTAACAGAAGTCACGCACTGTGATTGTCTTTGCTCATCCGGATATGGGCAGATCTCAGGCCATCGATCAATCCACCGCAAGCTAATTGTCTCGCTATTATCGGACGCAGCACGGCAAAGTGTACATTATTTGCATGAATCTATCGGTGCATCTGGACACTACTAGCTGCATGCAGATGCCAATTGAGCTTGCATCAGTCAGCATTATGTGAGAGAGAGAGAGAGAGAGAGAGAGAGAGAGAGAGAGAGAGAGTAATTTTACATGCTTCAGCTAGACAATATTTCTAGACTCAGACATGATGGCTAGACACTTGAGACGAACAGTTTATGATTGTGTGCAGCAACAGTCGATGATTTATTTGGAAAAGCTGTCACCTGGACCTGTTGTGGGTCAGGTCCAAGTGTTCGCCCATGTCATTTACATGTATGTTTATGATATTTTGATACCCATGTTATGCACAACTTACTGAACTTTTACAGTGTAGCAATTGCAATTTGCATTTTGTATGGGCCATGAATTATTTAGCAGGACTGAGCGCCTTGTGACTCACGAGCCTGGTCCAAGCTCGGAAACCACGAGTGATGCCCGTTGAGAGCGCTTGTCCTGACTTCGATGCACCGCGCACATCAAACACGTTTGTTTTGATCAGATACGCTCGTGATTGGCGTGCTTTGCGGTGCCTGATCAACGCACAGCGTAGTCAGCATCACTTGCAATCCGACTGAGGGATTAGTGCTGAAGAGAGGTACCGACAAAGCTGAAATGGAGGAGAAGTCAGGAGGCATCCTCAAGACCTCAAAGGAAGCGCATGACATTTCAGTGCAAAGCAAGTCTCCGTACTTCATAGCGGCAGCTGCCAGGCAGACTTCAATCTTGCTTCTGCGGCACAAGAAAACACAACAGTGTTGTCTAGTAGCATCGTTAGCCACTAGGTAACATCCGCCAGCCTGTCTGCAACATGCTAGTCTAGTCAAGGTCAGAATTTGCTGGCACATTTGAATTCATTGGCAGCAAGAATTTCTGATCTTGTGCGTGCAGGGAAGACACACAGCTGATTCACATCAATATCAGAACTGGTGCTCTGGAGTACGACGCCACAGGAGAGCACAACTTTGATGATGAGGTCTGTGCATGCAGAACATGCAATGCTGCAAGCATACGGCGTCTAAGCCTCAGAAGTCGTTCTTTCTGCAGGCAGCAGCAATTGCACAAGTTGGTGGCACAGAACAGAATGAGGTAATCAGCTGCTGACATTGCTGAACATCTTGCAGCATGCTGTGCCATATGACTAGCTGAAGTGCCTCGCTGCATCTCAACACTTTCAGGCATCAAACCGCAGCACACCTGCTAAACTACACACTATTGAAAGAGGCTGCTGACCATGCCCTGCTGCCTCTAAACAGCTCAGCGCATCACAACGCAACAAATGTGCTGAAGTGCAGCTTCTTGACTGAGGCTGCTGACATTGCTGCATGCTTGGCTGAAGTACCTTGCTGCACGTCTCAAGCTCAAAGCATCAGAGTCCAACACATCTGCTGCAACACACCTTATTGAAAGAGGCTGCTGACACCGCTGCATGCCTTGCTGGATGCCTTGCTGCATGTCTCAAGCTCAAACCATAACACTGCAACACATCTGCTGAAGTACAATTGATCAAAGAGGCTGCTGACATTGCAGCATGCCTTGCTGCATGTCACAAGCTGAAGGCATCACACTGCAACGCATCTGCTGCAATGCACATGATTGCAAGAGGCTGCTGACATTGCTGCATGCCTTGCTGAAATGCCTTGGGAGCTGTGCTCAGCCCCTCACAATGCAAAGCATTCTGCTGAAGGGCAGTTTATCAATAGAGAGCGCTGACATTGCTGCATGCCTTTCAGCTTGTCAATCTGCTAAGGTGAGGGTCCAACCCATATTCTAAATGCAGGTCATTGAAAGAGGGTGTGCACTGCTGGGCTACATTCCCATTGGGCACATGGCATTTGTTGTGGTGGCAACTCGAGTGCGGCCAGCAGCAACTTTGCCGGGCGGTCATCTGGTACGCCTGGTGGCAGAGAGCAGATGGCTGCAGATTCCTCTTCAGGTGACACTGTTCATGCTCTCACAGCAGCATCCAATTGACAATGCAGCTGCATCCTAGCAACACCTTGAATGACAACAGCATACTGGTGACATTACGCCTTGATCACAACAGCTTGACCTGAACAAAACTGATCTGATTTGGCAGACATGCCCAGGTGGCCATCTGCTTTCACTGCAACAGGATGCCTGCTGTTTGTCTCTGTAATGCTGACCTAGATGCATTGCTGTTTTGCATTGGTTGTCTGCACAGCATCATAAGTTGCCATTATGTTGTGTCTGCATGGCAATGCTTACAGAACGTGCTGCTAGCTGCTGCAGCCTGGGGAACATGACAAGCAGCTGACGCCAGAGGAGCTGGAGAGGCTAGAGATGATGCACAAGTACGTGCTGAGCAATGCCCACTTCTACTGTGAGACTGTGGACATCTCACGGCCCTTCCCTAGCAGCAGCCCTGTTGCACAGCCCAGCTGGGAGTTTGTATGGAACAGATGGCTCAGTGCTGCCTTGAGAGCTGTTGGCCTGCCAACCCACTGCCCTCACCTCTTACAGGTACTCAACTGCTGGCTCACACACGCTGGATAATTGGGACATGATCATTCTCAGCACCGTTATCCACAAAATCATCATCATGATCGTTATGAGTGTTACATCAGGATTGTTATCAAATTCCAAGATCCTTTTCAATACTAGGCATACCCAGCATGATCATTGTTGTTTCTGTTCTTCTTGGCAGGGTCTGGCTGAGTCTCGGTCACGAGAAGACAGCAACGGCGTGAAGTATACACTGGCCTTGCCTGCTCACCGCAGCTGCCTGCACCCTGGCTCTTGTTGTCGACAGCATCTTTGTCATCATTGTCATATGTGTCATGACCATTACTATTGCTGTTGACGGCAGGATGTGGCTGAGTCGCGGTCACTTGAGGATAGCAATGGGGTGAAGTACACGCTTGCATTGCTGGCCCGCCGCAGCTGCCTGCACCCTGGCTTACTGTCAACTTTAGCATTGCCATCATCATCAACAATATTTTTACTCTGTCTTGATTGCTGGCAGGGTGTGGCTGAGTCACGGCCGCTGGAGGACAGCAACGGCACAAAGTACACACTGGCCTTGCTAGCACGCCGCAGCTGCCTGCACCCTGGCATGCGCTACATTGCCAGGGGCCTCAATAGCCTAGGTAGCCCAGGCAATGAGATCGAGTGCGAACAGGTGCTCTGGAACCAACCCAGTAGCCTTGAACAGCCGCTGAAATGGAGCAGCTACGTGTGGAGAAGAGGGACGGTGCCCATCTGGTGGGGGGTTGAGCTGAAGTCTGGGGGGGTTGGGGAGGCTGCCATTGTCATCTCATCCACCAATCCATATCATGGGACCAAGCGGTATGTTCATTGTGTTGTCCCATGACGCGCATGGAAGCTTTCGCTGTTTTTCCTGTGACATTGAACGTGGTGGTGGACAGGGGAGGGGTTGAGCTGAAGTTTTGGGGGTTTGGGGAGGACGTTATTGTCATCTCATCAATAACACTTTATCATGGGACCAAGCAGTATACGCGGTGCATCATGCACATGATTGCAGTTTGTGATCTGCAATTGCAATTTTTTACTTTGCGCAAATGTCTGACTTGCTTGCAAATTCAGATGCAAGCGTTCTGACTGTACATTGTTCTTGATTTGCAGATACTTCCAGCGATTGCAGAAGCGCTACATTCCTGACCCCACGGTCAAAGCTGCGCTAGCACAATCCAATGGACCTGCCACACCAGGTTCTCAGCAGGCGGGCGATGACGCTGCAGAGCCAGGCCCAGAGAGCAACCAACAAGTGCCCATCACTTGCATCAACTTGCTGCGCTGCAACATGCAGGTCAGCTGAGGCATGAGCTGCTGACTTGAAAGCAAAATTACAGCAACCATTTCTGCTGTTAAGCGTCATGTTGGGGCCCGTTGCCAGTAGAAGCAGCTCGGAGTTGTTGCCTGTAGAGCAGCAAGCAGCAGAAAGTTGACCTACGGGGGGTTGATTGGTCTGCTGATTTAGTTATAGATACCGAGGTCAATTGCTCAGCCTGCACAAAGCAGCAGACGCAGCTCTTCCAGGGCTCCTTCGAAGGGCTCTGTGGAGCATCCTGGCAAAAGCCTATGGAGAAGCTATTGAAGAGCTGTGCGGCGCTGTAGGCAAAGGTGTTTGAAGAGCTGCTTGCAAGCAGTGCAGTGCTAGACCAGCCACGTATTATCAACAGTCACAAGCTATTGCAGGTTGAAGCATGCTGTACGGAGTTCACTTGCTCAGCCTGCACAATGCTGCAGCTTCTCAAAGCTTTCCCATCGGCTGCTCAGCATTCTAGCAAAAGCCTCTCGAGGAGCTTTCAAGGAGCTGCGCAGCGCTGTAGGCAGAGCTCTGAAGAGCTGCTTCCAAGCAGTGTAGTGCTGGAATACCCATGCATGATCAACGATTGCAAGCTATTGCAGATCCAGGGGATCTGCATGGACTTCAGTTGCACAGCCTGCCTAAAGCTGCCTGCCCAAAGCTAGCCACAGTCCTCTGAGGACCTGCTGCAAGCAATGCAGTACATGAGCCCTTACCTTGAATCAACAGTTGCCAACTGTTTAAGGACTCACGCATTCTGCATCGACTCCAGTTGTTCAGTCTACATGTTGCAGCAGCATGCGCGCTTCTTAACAACTTTCCTCAAAAGATCGTGTGCAGCGCTGTAGGCAAAATCCCTTTGAACGAGTGCCCGCAAGCAATGCAGTGCTTGAAGCATGAAATGCTGACAAGATCATTCAAATGCGTGAATGGCAGTTGGCCAGCCTGCACAGTGCTGCGGCATGCACAGCTCCTCAGGGAGCTCATGAGTGGGCTCTTGCAGCATTCTTGACAAAGCCCTCTGAGGAGCTGCGCAGCGCTGTGAGCAGTGTCCTGCGGGTACCTTCTGCAAGCAATGCAGTGCTTGAGCACCTACATGGGATCATCAGTTGCCACCAGTTGTTTTCAAGGACTCAAGCATTGTGTATGGAGTGTTGGCATGGAGTCCAGTTGCCCAGCCTGCACTGTGCTGCAGCATGCAGACCTCTCCAACAAGCGCTTCAATGGGCTGTTGCAGCAATTCTGACAAAGCCTTCTGAGGAGCTCTTGAAGAGCTGTGCAGCGCTGTAGGCAGAGTGTTTTGATGGGGAGCCTGCAAGCAATGCAGTGCTTGAAGCATGATATGCTGGAAGCATGATATGCTGGAAGCATGAGATGCTGACTTGATCATTACGCATGAAATGCACTTGGCCAGCCTGCACAATGCTGCAGCATGCGCAGCTCTTCAGGGAGCTCGTTGGTGGGCTCTTGCAGCATTCTTGACAAAGCCCTCTGAGGAGCTGCTGAAGAGCTGCGCAACGCTGTAGGCAATGCCCTGCGGGGACCTTCTGCAAGCAATGCAGTGCTGGACCCCTCTTGCAGGATCAACAGTCGACAGCTGTTTCAAGACTCAAGCCTTCTGCATGTAGTCTAGTTGCTTAGCCTGCACTATGCTGCAGCACGCGCCTCTCTTACACAGCATCTTTGGAAGGCTCTGTGCAGCATCCTGACAAAGTCTTTTGAGGAGCTGTTGAAGAGCTGCGCAGCATTGTAGGCAGTGTCCTGTGAAGGCCTGCTGCAAGCAATGCAGTACTTGAGCACCTAGGCGTGATCAACAGTTGCTGTTCAAACACTCAAGCATTCTGCATGGATGTCAATTGCCCAGCCTGCACAATGCTGTAGTATGCGCATTTCTTCTACGGCATTTTCAAAGGGCTTTGTGCATCATTATAGCCAAAGCCCTCCGGGGAGCTGCTGAAAAGCTGCGCAGCGCCATAGGCACAGACCTGCTGCAAGCGACGCAGTGCTTCAGCGCGTGTGCAAGAGCAACAATTGCCAGCTGTTGAAGGACCGAAGCATTCTGCACGGAGTCCAGTTGCCCAGCCTGCACAGTGCAGGATGCGCAGGTCCCAAGCAACTATGCCATGGGGTTGTGCAGCATTCTATGGGAAGCACTTTGAGGAGCTGCTGAAAGCTGTCCAGCGCTGTCGGCAGAGTCCTTGCTTGCAAGCAATGCAATGCTCGAGCACCTATGCAGGCCCAACAATTGTCAGCTATTGAGGTGCTTGTGCAATCTGCATGAAGCCTAGATGCCCAGACTTGCCTATTGCAGGAGCATGCACAGCTCTGCAACAGCCCTGCCAAAAGGCTCTGTGCAGCATATCAGCCAAAGCCTTTTGATGAGCTGTTTAAGAGCTGCACAGCGCTGTAGGCAAAGCTTCTGAAAAGCTGCCACGAATGCAGTGCTTGAAGCATGGGCTGCTGACTTGACCGCTGCGCATAGAGGCCAGTTGCACAGCCTGCCCCGCGCTGCAGCATGCGCAGCGCTTTTGGAAGCTGCTCTCAGGATCTGTGCACTGTGATACACAAAGCCCTTCAGAGAGCTGTTGGAAAGCTGCGCAGCGCTGCAGGCAGAGCGCTGGAGAAGATGTTGCAAGCAACTCCTACTCAAGCAATGCTTAGTGTCTGCAAAGGCCCATGGCAGTCAACGTTTCATCTTGTATTTGTTTGGTCAGTGATACAATGGCTCCACCTGAGGGTCTTGCTCAACCAGCCCTGGGTGCTGCTTTTTGCATGTACCAGCTTTGCCCATGTGCAGAGGCAAAACAAATTGATGCTACCTGAGGTCTTGCATGGGAACTCCCCTCGCTGGGACCTGTCAATGGCATGTACCTCGCCGTTTCCCATGTGCAGAAGCAAGATTGAGAGACCTCCCTAGCAGCCACCAATTGCATGGGCCTGACTTTGACTGTCTGCAAAGGCAAGATGAGCGGGTGCTGTGTAAAGTATTCAAGAAGCCTGACTTTTGCTGTACGCAGAGACAAGATGAGTTGGTGCTATCTGAAGCCTTTTATGAGCCTGGCTTTTGCTGTATGCAGAGGCAAGATGAGCTGATGCTATCTGAAGCCTTTCATGAGGGCGCCCGGCACGTACGGCGCAGCCTAGGCCCCACCACTCCGCTGCAGATCATCAACTTTGACTGGCACGGCATGATCAGGGACTTGAAGGAGAAGGAGACAGTGCGGTGCCTGTGGGAACACCTGCAGGGGCTGCTTCCCCGCTCTGGCTTGTCAGCTGGTGTCATGGAGCCCATTGAGCAACAGCAAGCTGGTTCTGCAAGTGACAGGTGAGATATTCAGGGTGCCGTCCTTTTCTGACTTGTTGAATGTAGTCACTGGTGAGAGCAATGTGATGCTGCCTTGCCCTGGCTTGTCAGCTGGCCTGATGGAGCCGATTGAGCAACAGCGTTCTGGTCCTGCAAGTGACAGGTGAGAGTTAGGCTTACATTTGGCCATTGAACGTGATCCAGCCAGCTCTGCAAGTGACAAGTGGGGTGATCATTCTGCTGTGAGGTTGTGTCAGTTGTGTCAGTCAGCTGGGCTCACAGATCCTGCTAGGCTAGAGTCAGCTGGTCCTGCAAGTGACCAATGAGAGTCAGGCTTATTTCTGGCCATTGAACATGATTCAGCCAGCTCTGCAAGTGAATGAGGCAATTATGTTGCTGTGAGTTTGTGCTGGGCAAGAGTCAGCTGGTCCTGCAAGTCACAGGTGAAACTTGTCAGTGGCTCAAAGGATGCATTGAGCCAGGCATTGGTCTTCCGGGGTTTCATGAAGCAAGATAACCTTTGCCTTGCCTTCCCTCATTCCCCTATGTACCGCATATGTTGTCCGTATAACATACTGTGGTTGCGCAGCTGATGTGACACAAATGCTGACCTTGATTTGCTGCTTGCTGACATGCAAGCCAGTCACAGCTGCCTTCACCTGGTGCCCAAGGATGGTTGCCATTGTTAGCCCCAAGTGCTGAGAGAGGACAAGTAATCATCTGCAATTAGGCAGCATGACAGAAGCCAGTGTTGATCCTTCCAGGAAATGAAGCAGCTTGGATGATAAGTCTGTGTCTATTCAGGAGTTGCACAGGCTGGGATCAGAGCTGGCGCATGAGATGGCAGTCACAGCAGCAGGGCTTGGAGAGGTATAATTGTGCAGACTCCCTGGACCGCACCAACGCTGCTAGCTACTTTGGAGCTGTTCAGGTATAAAGTCACATCTCTCACAGCTTGTCATTTGGTAACAAGGCTTGTGCCTTGGGCCCGTACACGAAACAATTCTGCCTCAAAGTAAGTTTGGCTGCCAATCAGCAAGACACCCTGTAACACCCTTGCATGATGTATCGCAATCATCAAGTTGACCTCCAGCAGCTTGCTCAAATGATGTCAGGTCTCCCAGGTTTGGCAGCTGCAGCTGAGCTCCTCAAGCCTCTGCCTGTCTGTGTGTTGATGCATAATTTGCGTGAGGTGTACCCCAGCAACCATCCCTTCCTGTGCAGCTGTACATGAACAGGACAGCGGCTGGGCCTTGGCATCAAAGACGAGAACGCACAGACAGCAACATTCATGAGTCAATGAGTCTCATAGTCTTCGTTGATTCATTCAAGCTGTGCAGTGCTGTCCGGTCTTCACCTCATGCTGGTGATGTTGCAGGTCCTGGCAGAGCAAGCACGGCGGATGGGTCTCAGCGTAGAGGCTGAGAATGCACGGGAGCAGTCAGCAGCTGGAGCAGCACTTAGCAAGAGGATGAAGGACCCTGGTCACAGCCTGGAGATGCTATTAGAGCTTTGCCGTGCTATGTGGTCCTCTTCCATGCTGTCCACTCTGCCGTCACTGCAGGTCCTGGCAGAGCAAGCACGGCAGGTGGGTCTCATCATAGAGGCCGAGAATGCTCAGGAGCAGTCAGCAGCTCAAGCAGCAGTCAGCAAAAGGAAGAAGGATCCTGGGTACAGCCTGGAGATCAGTCTCAATGTCTCAAACTGCATTGATCAACTTCAAGGTGCATGTTGCTGTCGGGGCTTCACCTCATACTGTTGATATTGCAGGCCCTAGCAGAGCAGGCATGGCAAGTGGGCCTCAGTATAGAGGCTGAACATGCACAGGAGCGGTCAGCAGCTCGAGCAGCCATCACCAGGGGCAAGAAGGACTCCAAATACAGCCTTGACATCTTTCAGTCTCTGTTGATCCGAATCAAGCTGTGAAGTGATAATCAGTCTGCACCTCACGCTCTTGTCATTGCAGGTTCTTGCAGAGCAGGCACGGCGAGTAGGCCTCAGCATAGAGGCCGAGAATGCACAAGAGCAGTCAGCAGCTCGAGCAGCAGTCAGCAAAAGGAAGAAGGACCCCGGGTACAGCCTGGAGATCAGCAGCATCCACAGGAGAGTCAAGGAGATGATGAAATCCCGGGCTGCTGCTCCTGAGGCAACAACAAGCACTGCCAGCAAGCAGACATACCAGCCTCTGCAGGACCCGGAGAGTGACTTGCCTCCTGGCTGGGAGGCCCGCAAGGATGAAACCTCTGGTCAGTTGCGCCTGCCAACATGCGTTTGATGCCTTGCAACATAGAGAATGTGTTGCCAGCTAGAGCATGCAGAGCTACCGAGCAGGCGTACCAACCTCTTTGCTGGATCTGGTCTCAATGGATGAAGCTGTGCTTCCATTGCCGGTGCATGATATCTCAAAACCGCAATTCAGTGCAGGAAGGACATTTTCCATGGACCACAACATGAAGCAGACCATCTGGACCAGACCTGCATTCAGGTGCTCAAGCCATACTCAACATCTAATCCTCTCCTTGCAATGCCAATACTTACAGCCTGGAACCTTCAAAGTCATAATTCATTGCAGGCAGGACATTCTTCATGGATCACAACACAAAGCAGACCACCTGGACCAGACCTGCATCCACTGGCAACCTTGCTCAAGCAGCAGCGCCATCCACTAGCAGGCCATCTTCACCACAGGTCTGCTACTGCTCTTCAGCTTGATGCTGCATCACACAAACCCTGCATGCCCCCTACCTCTCTGCCTGTCTGTCTGTGTTGTGAGTTGTCTGCCTGCCTGCCTGCCTGTCTATCTGTAAGGAAGCCTGCAATTGATCCAGTCGCGCTGGCCTCCACTGGCCAAACATCATACGACAGATCTATATTGTCAAGCAGCTTGTCTCAACAGCACTTTGATCCCACACCTTCTGTCCAATCGTCTGTCTGTCTGCATGTCTGCATCTTTTTGTCTGCCCCATCATGGTGCAGGCTGCCTTGCAGTTGGTCAAGCACAGCCTGTTGCTCATCTGGAAAGCAGTTAGTTAGCACTTAGTTGCTGTCATTGAATGTCTGTTCATTGAGCGCACAGGCAGTAGGCGCAGAGCAGCTTCCAGCAGGCTTCCCCCTCAGGCAGCAAAGGCCAAGTCAGGATGCAAAACCTGAGAGACGACCCCAGATTAGACTCTGAGACCAGTGACACAGGGACTCAAGTTGCTGTCATGAAGTGTTTGACTTTGTGAATGCAGAGGCAGCAGATGCACAGTAGCTTCCAGCAAGCTTCCCCCTCACACAGCAAAGCTGAAGTCAGGATGCAAACCCTGAGAGGTGACCCTGGATCAGACTCTGAGACCAGTGACACAGAGGCTCCATCACTCAGCAGTAGCCAGCATCAAAAGGTATACCAGCCTGCTTGTTCATGGGCAGTTGTTAGGCACAAAGAGCAAGCCCACAGAAACTTGCCAGACAAACGTGTACAAAGATCTCTCCACTCTTCACATACAGTACAAATGGGTCAGGTCAGCACAAGCTCGAACTGGTTGGAGACAGTCGATCGCTCAAGTATATACCTAGCTGAGCCTGTCTAGCATGCATGTTGGATAAACAAATGAACAAGTTGTCTATGGTGCCCCTCGCTGCAACTTAGAGACTGCCTATACAGTGTTTGTTCAGGGATAGACGGGCTTACACAGCGCCTCCTCATCATCTTGTCTGAGTTTTCAAAGCAGCACATCATGACAAACAGCTTGTCTGGGGGCTGCTTGGCTTGAGTTTAGACGATGGCAGTCTGCAGTTGAAACATGCCATTTGCTTGTCATGCACCCAATTGACAAGGCCGTCAACCAAATCTCAGCAGAAGACTGTTGACCTGAGGCAACAAGCCATGACATGCAGGTTGGGTGGGCCCTGCTTGTATTTATTGTACATGCTGTCAGGATGTGGCTGCTGACATCATAGAAATCGTACTGGTCACAATGACAAGGTCAGGCAAACAGATTGCAGTGCAGTTGATCTGCAGCAACTCAAGACATGCAGGCTAGTCAGGGGAAAGCAGAATGTCATGCCATGCAGGTTGGCTGGGGCCTGCTTGGCTTGAGTGTGGACGACGTCAGGATGCGGCTGCTGCCAGATGTGGTAGCAGAGCAGGCAGAGATGTTCCTGATCAATGGTGACATGCAGAGCAATCTGTACACCTCGTCCAGAGCCATGCACTCTGCTATCCTGGGTCTGCTTCAGGTGAAGATGTTATCAATCGAGCTTGCATCACCCTGAATGCATATTCAATGAAATCTCAAATGTTCCCTTTGCAAGCACCAGAAAACAACGATTCTCTTTGCACGAAAACAAAAAACGCCAAAACACTTGTCCCTGCATCAATGTCCCTTGACACTTCATCCAGAGACATGCACTCCGCCATCCTAGGCTTGCTTCAGGTCATCATGCCACTCATGCATTGATTCAGCAATGGTGTCACAGAGCCTGTTGTGTTGACACATTTATTGTGCTCAGTCAGAGCCGTACTTTCTGTCATAGTCAATATACCTGCTGCTTGGGCTTGTTGAGTGACGCATACTATTGCTTGTGCATCTTCGGCTGCTTGCAGCTTACAGGCCACTCTATGCCGAGTTCTCTGTTGTATGACTGTTCCTCCGTCCGGTCTCTCTGTTTGGTCCTTCATCCTTTCATTCACTCATTGCTTCAATCTCTCGTTGATCGGTCCATTCCTTCCTTGATTCACTCATTTCTACCGTCCGTCCATCCATGCTTTCTTTCTTTCTTTCACTCATTCATTCATTCATTCACTCATGCATTCACTCATTCGTTGACTCACTCACTCGTGCATTCATTCATTCATTCATTTGTTCATCCACTCATTCACCAGTCAATTGTTTGTGCACTCATTCATTCACTCGTTAACTCTTGCGTGCCTTTGCTTCTTTGTGCATCCATTCAATTCATTGTGTTGGTGCAGAATGAGGCTACCAGCATGTCCAAGGCAGGCATAGGCAAGCTGCAGAATCTGAGCGTGACAGTGCAGCGCCGCTGGAACAACGTGCTGTCAGACAGCACCCGCCAACTCATCATAGAGATGTTTCTTGGCCTGCGCCTCAACCAGCATTTCCCCTCTGTCAAGTTCCCTTACGCTGAAGCCGCTGCTCTACAGGATGAGAATGACAGTGATGGTGAGGCTCTGCTACTTGTGCCAAGCCGCACAGCATGCTGACATCATGTTCTGCTATCGCTAAGCCTTCTTTTCTGCAGGTCCTGTGCCTGTTTAGTCAGTTGTTAGGCTGCATGGTCACTGGCATTGCGATGAACACAATGCGAACACTTGCGCATTTGATGCTCGCCTTGTTGGCAGTTTTCATGCTTCTCTTTCCCAGGCAGTACATGTGTGTTACATGCAAGCTGAAAAAAAAAAGCAATACCATGTGCCACTGCTCTTGTCCACTTTCGTTACTCCACTACATCCCATACTCCGATTGTCTACTCCATTCCATGCCACTACTCCATTTGGCTAACAACATTGTGGGGTGCAGGTGAAGAAGAGGCAGGTCTTGGCAGGCATCAGGTGGCTCTGAAGCAGCAAGGGGTGTCCCCTGAGCTGGTGAACCAGCAGATGGTGATGCAGGCGGCAGGGCGAGAGCCTCGACCTGAAGCCGCTGCCTCTAAGGGCAGAGCAGATGCAGCTCCAGATGATGCTGCTCTGGTAAGGGATAGCTCAGTATTGATCATGAATATACAGTAGTCTCTTTCAGTAAGGAATGAATTGATGTCACGACATTGTTGATGTCAGGTTGTGTTTGATGTAAGGGCAGGTCAGATGTCAGGACATTTTTAAGTCAGGGCAATGCAACTGGTGACTAATTGCTGCATTCTGACTGCAGTGGCACCTCTGAGTAAGACTACTTCGATATAAGGACAAGCTTCTCAGGAACCCAAGCAGTCATCACAAAGAAGTCACTGTAGCAGTTCAGCACATCTGCTTGTCAGGAGTGTATAGCTGCTTATGCCACATGGCCATGTCAACAGCTGTCATCTAATAGTCATGCAATCTTGCAAAGTACTGTGTTATTTGCAGCTCCACATGCAACACAATCCAGTGCTTACTGATACGGCAAATTGCTTGCAGGCAGATGACCTGCCTGGGCAGCTTCCAGGGCAACAAATAGATGACTACTTGTCAACACTGACTGGTGGTGACTCTAGCTCGAACGGTAACAGCAAGACATCACCTAGTCATGCCCCACATGAAGACATGCACTCAATCTCGCTCATATAGACCAGAGATAGCACTGCTATTGATGTAATTGTGCATCAATCTTTGTCCTGACATGTCGTGCCTTTAGATGTGCCAGTCAGCACAACATGATCTAGAACTGCTGCACAGACGCCATCTTGCGCATCACAGGTGGTTGCAGCCAATTGGCAAATATCTGCTAAATTGTGAGACCTGCTATCACAATCTTGATCATTGAAGCAGCCTGCTGAGCTGCAAAGCTGCTAGGGGTGCGGGAAACGGTTGCCACACACACCTCAGCCCCTCCTGTCATGGCTTGACACAGGTAATGCAACTTGATCCTTGCACAAGGGAGTGTCGAGATGACACTGGTGGTTGATGCTCAGCAGAAAATCTTGAAGTGATGAGTCATAAGGAGTGAGCAGTGAATACGCATGATGTATGAGTGATAGGATATGTAGTGGCAATAATTTGTTACAGTTTTTGCATGTGATGAGTTTGCTGATCAAGTACCAACACTGCAGCCCTTAGCAAAATTGGGCCACCTACAAATGTTGTCACATATGCCTGCACTGCATTGATGCTGAAATTTTGCTAGTCACCTCTGGTAAACAAGGACGCAGGCACAAAAGTTCCCACTGCCAAGTGTCGCCCTGTACCACTCTGTTGTGCATTACCACTTGACTTGATGAGGTCTGTAGCAGTCGCGACAAGAGTTAGCACATTCTTGCAAGCAGCAGCACATACGACTGCAAGCTAGACTGCCATGTCATGTGACTTCAGTGGCAAAGCTGAAAAGAAGAAAAGTCTATGCCGTCATGCTTTATAACAGGAGCCGCTGTCAATAAAAGCAGCCTAGGCTTGCAGCATCACGAGCAACAATTAGTAGAAGCTTGACCTATGGGGGGCTAGCTCTTTGCCTTTTGCGTCGATGGTTGTTTTTACTTTGAGAACAACATCCAAAGACCTTCTAGAGTTGGTAAAGCTATACCCGTTTGGTGCCAAAGCTCAGGTGAAGTAGGGGATGGAATCCCAGCAGCAGGCTGCAAAGCATACGAACGCCAATACATCCCACCAGACCGTATGATCTGATGGCAGAACCACCCTGTCAGAGCGTTCTGTTGCCCTGGCAAGCTTGTTGGGTACGTGAGTGCCATACTTGCTTGCTGACTTGCGGGTTGACACAAACTTGTTCACTCGCCGCGGAGAACTGCTGCTCTTCGTTACACAGCGAGATCGCATCCGACAGACAAGGCGAACTGGAGCACACAGCGTCGAGTTCGGCGAGCAAACTACATTCTACCAAGTCACACTGCTTTGACGAAAGTCTGGTGCATGGCAATATTCTGCTATAGCATTGCAAAAGCTTCCACTGCAAGTATTGTGTCCTGCGTGATCAGCTCTTGTGCAGCAGGCAATTGCTGAAGACAGAAGTCAGCCTGAACATTAGTCATAAGTCTCAATCCATATTACTTACCCCGGACGCCGGATAGATGCGCGTGCGAAGTGCACTTCGTATCGGTAGTTCAACGAGCGTGTGAACTTACGCAGCGGCCAGGCAACTGATCTCCTGCTGCTTGATATCTGTGCTCAGCAGCTGGGCACCGCTATGTTGGCCTCAAGCTTGTGTGACAGCTTGACAGCCAGGCTGCAGATGACCAGCAGCGCTCCCGGCTTTCGGGTCCCTAGTCGTGCTTATGCAAGCCAGCAAGATCTCGTGCACAGACACGTCGGCCTGAGGCACAGCAGGCCAAGCTGCAAGCGTAAGATTTGCTGTTCCGGAAGTGCACCGCAGAGTCAGGCAAGTTGGTCAAACCAGTGTTTGTGGCGTCGCCCCTGCTAGTACGGTTGATGAATTCCTCGAGCCCTGCAGTGACTGCAGGACCACATCAAACAAGCTAGAACGACTCAAGTTGAAACGACCAAAGTGCTGGCAGACTTGTTGCAAGCTCCAAACACTGCTGCTGCAGCCAAGAAACACATAGCTGCCATCAACGAGGAGTTTTTCATGGTGTCCTCAACTTACTTGGACATGGTAGGTAGCACTTCTGCTGTGACATAACTTCAGCACAGCACTTTTGCTTGTATGCTGCAGTCATGTACAGAGTTGGCAAGCTCGTTCCTATCCTACAGTGTTTTGTCTTGATGACGTCTGCTTTGTTTACCAAGAAAACTTTTTGTACCAGATTTTCCTTACCTACAAATTCCACTGCAGTCAATGCGCAGCATTTCATTCCCATGCGTCTTATGTTGACTGTCCTTATAAAAAGAAATTACTGTGCGTAACAGGCAAAGAAAGATGGTAACTCAGAGGTTTGCCGTAAGTTGGAAGAGGTGCTGAGAGTAGCTATGGAAGAGAAACAGAAGACTTTGAGGCCTGAAATTCAGCTGCTAAACAACTTGATGGCAGCAACAACCGTCCCAGAGAGAGAAAGAGTGAGTCGCACATGTTGCCATATTTGTACGGCACAATCAGGATGTACAATGCAGAAAGTGCTTTTGCTTTACAACGAATCACTGCACAAAACACAACTGCCAAGTGGTGTTTGTATTGCACAAATGCACACTACACTGCACAACTGCGCAATTGTACATGTACTGCATGAAAGGGGATGAAAATGCAGCAGGTGACCTTTTACAAAAGCTGGTCTTGCAGCACGATGCATTTTGCTCATGTCTGGCTACATTATACATGTTTGTTGCGTCAGTGATCCGTTTGGAATGATTGAACAAATGAAACATAATGAATGTATCTGCAGGTTCTTAGTCAAGACAATGCGCAGCAGGCTCTCACAATGAACAATGGCTATTTTTTCGGGCTGCTTGACAGGATGATCTCAGGTCAGACTTTTGAATTTGACACACAGTCCATGTCACAATTGCTGAGCTGAAATTGGTTGTTTATAAGTATAAGACCTTGCCGGCATTGTCTGTATGACGCCCTGATGGATTTGGGTCTGCGCTTTGCATCTCATGCACAGCCCATGTTACCGTCATTCTATGCTTACTAATGGTGTGCCACAACCTAGCTAGGTGCACAAGCAATAAGCTGTTTGTCAGCTGTTCTGTCCAAAGCAATTTGTGCTAACGCAAATGCAGCTTTGGCCCTTCCAACTGTTCAACAGCCCATGTGACAGGGCGAGGCCAGGTTAGACCTTTGCCTTTCATACACAGTCCACTTCACAATTTGCTGGGTTGGATTTGGTTGTTCACATTTGTTGAACTTTGCTGGCACCAGTGCTGTGAACCCATGATGGGCTTAGGTCTATGCTTTGCACCTCATACACAGCCCATGTCATCGGCATTATCATGCTTACAAGCAAGGATTTATGATGCAGCTATGTGTAGATTCAATGCAGGCTTTCTCAGCTATTCTGTCCAAAGCAGTCCTGCTAGCACGAATGGAACCTGAGTTCGCTCAAGTGATAAACAGCCTGTTTGACATTTCCCAAGCTGGACCTGACATTCCATACGATTGGCGTGCAGATGTAAAGAGGCAGCCTGACAACAGGCGGAAAAAGGATTTGATGGATCAGCTGGAGCAGATTAGTCTGCGGACAGATGCACAGAGACGAACAGTGCCAAACCACGTCAAGCACTGATCATGACACATCAGGCCTTTTGGATAGTGCAGACAATGAACCCCTTTTCACCAACGAATGACAATAATTTCCTGTGGGCTGCTGTGGGCTGTTGGTCTATTATCCAGGTTGCAGCAGGAAGTTGACAACCTTGTGGGTTGCTGTCATAAGCAGGGGCAAACAAAAGTTACCTAATTGTCTGTATACTCTGCACCTGTGTCAATTTTGCTGCCATTGTTGCAGACAATATGAAGCATGTAAAGCTTGCGTGCTGGCATGAGAGACACTTACGTGTACAAGACCTATCTGTCGCTGGTGATTGTCAGAAGTTCAGTGTGAGGGTTACCTTGTTTGTTTTGTGTTTCATCTGTCCTGTTAGTCGCTTTCGACCGTCGAAGGTCGGACCTTCTCCTCAATGTGTCATGTGTGATGTCGGACATTCTCCTCAATGTGTCATGTTTTTGAGTCTTCTTCTCAGTGTAAGCACTCATTTCTGCCTGGCCAGACAAATCATGCGCTGTTGCCTAAGACTACTTACTGCCGCAGTGCTCGCAAACTAACGCGCCCAGTGGGCTCGAGGTGTGTCTGTGTCGTGAGGAAAATGCCAGCAGCCACTAGGCCACCTCACGTGCAGATCTAGAGCTAGTTCTAAGCTGTGCAGCATGTGGGGCTTGTATAGCAACTATTACAGCTACTTTGCATCACAGCGACTGCATAGGCCGACATGTTGATCAGAACGATTCAGCTGATAGATGGCAATCACTGCTACCCAGTACATCCAGCAATGAAGCATCATGATCAAGACGCATCAGCGTTTCATGATCAACTCATGATTACAACTACATATTTCATAGCTGATTACAACATCATTTAAAACTATCTTCCAATGTCAAGACACAGCCATGGGCACAGGGGGCGCTGGCAGTTCTTCTGCTTTAGCTTTCTCAGCAGCTGCAGCCTCTTGCTCTGCTTTTCTCTTAGTGGCTTGGGCTTCAGTGAGAGGCAGCCAATACAAATGCGGTTTTGTGGTTGTCTTCTGAAAGAGGTCATCTAATGTGGGTGGCGGTCCCTCAGCGACCTGCATGTTGGCCATGCTTAGTTTGACAGACAGTGAGTGGCCTGAACTTCAGTGAGAGGCAGCCAATACAAGAGTGGTTTTGGAGTGGTCTTCTGTAAGAGGTCATCCTATATGGGTGGCGGGGCCTCAGCAACCTGCGAAGATGACCACACTTCATTTGAGTCACTGAGTGAACTCCCCAGAACTGACGAGGCAAGCTTGAGAAGACACTGAGTGCAACAGGCAAGGTTGTATACCAAATCAGTGATGCCTCAGCAACCTGCATATTGGATGCGCTGAGTTTGACAGGCAAGCAGTAGCTTGGGCTTCAGAACCAGGCAGCCAATAACAATGTGGTTTGGTGGTGGTCTCCTGAAAGAGGTCATCTAGTGTGGATGGCGGTGTCTCAGCAACCTGTATGATGACCATGCTTAGTTTGACAGACAGTGAGTGGCCTCAGCTTCAGTGAGAGGAAGCAGGTCCCAACATTGCTGGACTCTGGCGCTATAGACAATTTCATCAGCACTACTACCGTACAAAGGCTTGGCTTGAAGGCTCAGCCTGTGGCAGTAAATGTTCAAATGGCTAATGGGTCAAACACCAACACAGCATCGCAAGTGAAGCTTACGATGACTCTTGGATCACTGCATGCATCAATTAGTTGCTTATGACTGATTTGAGAACACTTTGATATTATGTTGGGAAACAGCTTTCTTGTGCAACACGCTGCTGTTATATCCTGTGAATCAGGAACACATTTCCTTTCAAAGGGTAGTAAACAGTTCACTATGCATTCCCTGCATAAGTTGGCAGATTGCGACAAACAGTGAAGTGCCGTGGACATACATAATTCAATCCTTTCAGTGGCTAAGGCATGTAGTGGTCTTCAGTCGGGCTGATTGTAGTTGATCATGTCCTCAATCTGCTCCTTGAAACTGTTGCGATTGGTGTTGACAGAAGCCTCAAAAGAAGGCTGCCTGTTGTCTAGCTGTGTGCACCTGATGTTCATGTCGAGCTCATGCTGCGCTAGACAGTCATNNATGACTGTCTAGCGCAGCATGAGCTCGACATGAACATCAGGTGCACACAGCTAGACAACAGGCGGCCTTCTTTTGAGGCTTCTGTCAACACCAATCACAACAGTCTCATGTCAAGCGCAAAAACAGTGAGATAGGAACTCAGATTGAGACATGGCTTGAAAAATGATGCACGGACAATGATGCATGCTACAGGAACAGGGCGAGGCATACCTGTTACCTACCTCGCGTGCCCGTGGGCACAGGTGTAAAACTAATCAACCGATCAATCAATCAATCAATCAATCAGTCAATCAATCACTTGCTGATGCATGCTGTCCTTGACAGAACACAAGACTTTCACAGGGCAATCAAACAGCTTACTTGTGATTCAGGGGCAATCTCTGGCACCCTGTACACTATATCCTCCCTTCCTCTTCTTCTGTCATCTTCCCTTGGCCGCCTCCTGTCATCAAGGGCATCTCTGGATCTGCGGGGCTCGTCCACTTCAGCCCTGCCCCTCCTGGATTCACGGCCAGCTTCCTGTGCTTCAGGCCTGGCATGTGCTTCCTGCAGAAGAAGAAGGCAACTTTACGGTACAGTGCAGTGCAACACAGTATGACAAGATACACCCAGCATTAGATTCAGCATCAAGCTCAGCATGATTCCCAGCACAGGTCTCAGCATACCCACAAGAACACAGGGTCTGTGCACAACTGTAATGCTGAACTTTTGCCTCAGGCCCTGGTCCTGGCCAGCGTCCTAAACTTCAGGTCTGACATGCGTTTCCTGCAATGCAATGCAATGCAGTGTCAGCAATGGCAAACCCTTACCATACTCTCAACCTGTTCTACAGGCAAGGTCAGCTTCCTATACTTCACGCCTGACATGTTCTTTTTGCACAGCAATGCAGTGCAAGCTTGATACGACACAAACCACTTGACATGCTGTGAGCAAGGTGCTCAGCACAGGCATGGCCAGTGTTCTGTGCTTCAGGTCTGACATGCGCTTCCTGCAGTGCAATACAGTCTCAGCAAAGCAGGGACAAACCAGGAGATGTGACAGGTCAGCTGCAGCTGTTGATGAAAGTCAAAAGGCTGAACTGCTGACATTGTGCAGGGAGCAACTTGTTCCATTGCGTCTTCTGAAGCTTGTCAACAGCCGAAACAAGCCAGCCTGGCGATTTAGGAGTTGGGCCACACACACCTGGTACATGTGCTGGAAAGCATATTTGATTTTTGTCATTATCAAGCTTGCCAATAGCCTGTCAAAGGTTCTCTATCATGCATTGCACTGTCACTTGCAGACAGGAGGGTCGGGTGCACCCTAAGTATTTACATTCCTGGGCCTCTACATTTCAGGCAAGGCATATGCCCACATGCATGGATCATGCCAGAGTCAGTGCTAGATGTGTCATAGCAAGTTCTTACAGGGTCAATAGCATCTGTGATGTGCAGCTGACATGAAGCTGACATGAAGTGACATAAAGCTGACCAGCACGCAGACTTGAGTGAGCTGAGGATCGACTTGCGTTGGCACAAAACAGCTTAGGACAGAATTGTCTGAACAGTAATGCATCGCTGGTGTACTGGCAGGATTGCAGAACCTCCCCTATCATGTGAAACAAGAAGAAGAAGAAGATGCTCACCTGTGCAGAAGCAGATTCCCTTGGTGGCAGACCATTGGCAGGCGCAGCAGAGGGCAGGACCGGTGCAGCAGGGGGCCCGCCTCCAAGAGCCCTTGCAATTGCAGCCTCAGCTTCCTCCACAGGCACATGCTTGGACAGCAGCCTGTCATGCAGCAGCTGTTAGGAAACTTCTAATGTCATTTCTGCTGTCTTGATGCTTGAACTCTCTTTGTTGGTTTGCTGAACTACAGTACTATTGTGCTGTTGATGATGTGGTGATTGCATTATTGGCCAATGCTGCCGTGGCCTGCATGTACGAAGGTAGCATGCAAGATTACAACATGCAGAGCTCTCTTTCGTTGATCAGCGTAAAACTGATCAACAGTGTTGCATTGTGTTAGGACAGCGAAACAATCTGGAGCTTTGCTATGAGCGTAGTTCAGCATTGTGCTGATGAGAGTGCGACCCTACAAATAGCAGCTAAGACAAGTCCGACCAAGAGGGCAATGCTGGAACGCGATTTCATTGGAGTCTTGCATGAAGAGAGTGCAGCATCAGCAGCTGCATTGGATCTGTGCCCTAGTCATAGAACCATGCGATTGCACCCTTTCCAGAGACTTTGTCAGGTCTCTTGGACAGGTGTGATTGCATGGTCACGTGACAAAAATACAAACATGCAGATGCTGATGCTGACATGCAACTGTGCGATTGTTGGAAGCCCTTGTAAAGCTTTGATCACCAACTTCACTGCACTGTGTCGATTGCTGACGACATGCTTGCAAAATTGACAGGCTATCAACGACAGTACATGTTGAAAACGCATGATTGCATCACAGCAGGCATTGCGCCAGGTTTTTACACAAAGCGCCTTTGAGCTCACGCATGAGGCAAGGAGAGGTGACTCACTTGCTGCTAGGGTTGCCTGCAGGCCAATTGAGGTTATGGGTGGCCTTAAGCGTGGCTTCAGCCTGCCCTTGAGTTGCATAGATCACAAATGCATGAGTCTTGATCTTTGGCATCCACATGCTTTGAATTTCCCCAGTTTCAGAGAGCATAGCACGCGCAGCAGCCTCAACAAAGGGCCGCACAAAACCCTCAATCTTCAGGGCTCTTGTGGGCTGGTTGCGCCTGGAGTGGGAGGAGGCCCTGGGCAGGGGTTGAGGTGGGGGTTCAGAGGATCGCGTGCTGGCAGGGGCTGGAAGAGAACCATCCCTGCTAGGAGGGAGAGGCTGGCTGCCTGAGCCTTCACCTCTACTTCTGCATGTACAACAAGAGTGTTCAGAGCATCATGTACGTGCACTGCATGGGATCTGAAGATGCCTTGGCAAGCAAGTTGTTGACGGCCATGTAGTGGCTGAATCATGGATGCTAGCTGGACACAAAGGCTGTCTGCTTTGTCCTTGCCTTTACCTGGTTGCTGTGCTCTGATGAATGTCAGTGCAGCCAGATTCACAAGGCTTCAGCTGCATGCCTTCATTACACGGCTTGTCAGACAATGAGCGATCATTGACAACACGCCACTTTTGCACTGCGTCAGGATTGCAACTGAATGCAAATGCAGCAGCATGTATTGGATACTAAGCTTGGTGCATGGCTTGACTCAAAACCGTACATGAGGACCTGCCCATTTGCATCAGCAATGCCCACAACATCAGGTGGGCAACTAAGTTGTGCAACAGGTCGACTGCAGCCAGCGTGGGCTTGTCGAAGTCAGCACGAGCTTCAGCCATAATGCCCTCTGGCTCAAGCCGGTGCAAGCACATTCAAGCTCACAAAGTTCACACTGCGTTTATGCGTTACGCTTTTTGTCTAAACCATTTGGACAAGGTCTTGACAATTCACTCACCTCTGCAATCTTTCAAACACTGACAGCTTCTGCCCACTCTCTGTTCTTGACACGTTGCGCGCAAGGTCTGATGGCCTGCTCTCAAGGCCAGACCCTTCTCTGGGCATTGCATCAGCGCTTTCCGCTCCAGATCCCTTCTTGTCTAAGCGGCTGTCACGCTTGGCAGCATCCGACTGGCTAGGATCTGTGCCTGAGGGCTGCTTTTCTGGAGGCTTATATGAGATGGGCACATGCCTCCGTTTGCGCTCTGCAAACACTGGCACAGTGAGCCTTGCATGATTGCTGGGGAACAAAATGGGCATGCTGCACAAGCGTGATGCATCGATGAGTTGGGCACGCGTCTCAGCTTGTGTTCTGAAAGCATTCGCAACATGAGCCTTGCATAGATGGGGAAGGCAACAGTCTGGACATGCTGAACAGGCATGATGTATCAATGCATGATGTATTGATGGGAACGGCATGCCTCCGCTTTAGCTCTACAAGATTGGCGACATGGGCCTTGCAAGAAGGTTGCGAAGATGGTGTATATGCTCGAACAAGCATACTGCATTGACCGCAGGAAGGCAAGAGCTGTATTTGTTGCACATAAGCACACATCAACAGTAACTGCTGATTCTAGTTGGGTCTCATGAACAGTGACTGCACGGAGGCTTGTCGTTGAGGTTGTTGCTTGTACCATGAAAAGATGAGTTTGCATCATGCCACCAGCATGAGACCTCATGCATTGAACTGCGAGCAGAATTTGCATGGTCCTGGATTTGCCGGCGCCACAATATGGTGGTAGATTCTGCTGAACATCATGCGCATGCTTGTCGATGAACTAAGCAGTGCATGACTGGAACTCATACTGCACATGACACTAGCCTACCTGCAGGAGCATTGCCATTTGCCTGAGATTTCTGCCCTTCGTCTTTGTTTCTCTCGCTTTCCCGCTCCTTTTGCCTGTCCCTCTCCTTTTGCCTGTCCCTGTCTCGTTGCCTGTCCTTGTCCCTGTCTCTGTCAGCCTCCCTATCTCTACCCCTTTCAGGCTCTCTATCTCTGCCCCTATCTTTGTCCCTGTCACGCTGGGCAGCACTTGCATCAGCCTTTTGATCTGTCCTAGGTGCCTTGCGCTCCTGCTGTGCTGATTCATCACCCTCGCGACCCCGCTTCCTGGCTGTTGCTTGTGCCGCTGGCTCAGCCCTGTTATGCCGCTGAGGTGTTCCTGCTTCTGCAGGCATAGCCTCTGCGCTGACCTGACTAACCTGTTGTGCTGCTGAAGCTGCTTGCTTGACAACAGGTGCTGCATCAACTTGCACTGCCTCTGCATCTTCAGCTGCTGCTGCTGTGTCTATTGCGCCAGCATCTGCTACAGCAGCTTCCGACACAGCAGGTTCTGCTGATACTTCTTGCATAGTGACATCTGCTGATGCAGGTTCAGCGACATCTGCTGATGCAGGTTCAGCAACTTCATTTGTCTGAACCTCTGCTGGGGCAGGAGGAGTTGCAGTGGTTGTGGCATCACCCTCCGTTGCAAAGTCTTCTGCAGCATTGTCCGCAGCAGCTTCGTCTGGCCTGGGTTGACTGGTTGCAGCGCTGGTTGCTGAAGGGACTTGGCTAGCAGGCAGCAAGGGCTTTTCATCCGCTGGAGTTGCAGCAGGTGCTTCCACTGCAGGCGTTTCTGCCTCAAGCACTGACGCTGGCAAAGGCACAGGCTTCTGTGGCTCTGCTGCAGGCTCTGGAGCTGAGTTGGCCTGTGTAGTAGCTGTCTTTGCTTTCTTAGCATCCTGTTTTCTAGTGCTGCGTGGTACAGGACCTGCGTTCTTTACAGCAGATGAAGCGACAGTGCCTGCTTTGTCAGGAGGAGCTGTAGCAGGCTCCTGTGCTGCTTGACTGTCTGTGTCCGCAGCTTTCGCTGGTGTCGCCTGTGCAGTGCTGCTGTCAACATTGATGGGTTCAGCATCTTGATCTTTGCCTTGTGGTGCAGCATCAGCATTGCCTGCTGCCTTGCTTGGAGCTGCATCAGCTTGTACAATCTCATCTGCTGCAGCATCAACTTCTTGAGGTACTGCAGGCTCTAGGGAGGGCTCTGGCTCAGCAGTCTTCTCAGATTGCTTCTCTTTGGATCCCGCCTACAAAGGAGCGCGAACGTAACATTGCATAGCCATCACGTTGAGCAAATAAGAGCCTTGACGTCATACGAGAAAAGGTCGTGCTGAATATGAATTGCTAGTGACTTGGAATCACCTGCTCGGCTTCGTACTCGTTTAGCCTATCTATGAGCTCCTGCTTTTTGCCACCCACCAAGAGGCCCCTTTTCTTGCATTCATCTTTCAAGTCCACAACCCGCAAAGCCTCAAAATCTTCAGGCATGACGCGCTCGATGAGCTGAGTCCGACACTGATCAAGTGTCAACTCTGGACGGCTGTTTCAAAGGGGCAACGATGCTACTCAAGCCGGTGCTATGCAGGCTTGTAATGAACGCGCATGCACCTCATCGTATCGCTTGCGCACACTCGCACAACCTTCAAACTTGCCTGCTATAGCCTGCTCATCGAAACCTAGCTAGGGCTTGCTTGCATGGACTCAGCAAGGTCTTGCAGGTCGCATGCTCAGGAGCGCTGTTGCAACTTTCTGTGCGGCGAAGCAGCGGTGTTTTGCGGTTCATGTGCACACGTTTCTGACTAGCTGCGCCGCAACGTTTTCCTGCTGTGTCTGCTTTACGCCTAATCGGCCTTGGTAGTCAGTTGCACCTGCCAAGATGAGGATCATGATAAAAGGAGGGGTGTGGAAGAACACGGAGGTGAGCTCCATTCCGATATGCGCTGCAGAATTCCAGGCAGACGGTCGCGCAGAACACAAACGTAGGAATTTCCTCACAATGTCGTTTGCTTGGTACAGGATGAAATCTTAAAGGCCGCTGTTATGAAGTACGGCCTCAACCAGTGGGCGCGCATCTCTTCACTGCTTGTCAGGAAGTCTGCAAAGCAGTGCAAAGCTCGTTGGTATGAATGGCTTGACCCAAACATCCGCAAAACAGAGTGGACCAGGGATGAGGACGAGAAGTTGTTGCACCTGGCCAAGCTTATGCCCACTCAATGGAGAACCATTGCTCCAATTGTCGGCAGAACCCCAGCGCAGTGCCTGGAGCGCTATGAGAAGCTCTTGTAAGTTCCTTTCTCGCAGCTCCTTACATGCTCAGTCCAGCAGTAGCGTGCTGTGCTCAGCATTGTCAGCAGCAATCTCTGGCTACTGCAGGGATGCAGCAGCTTCCAAAGATGACAACTATGACCCAGCAGATGATCCACGCCGTCTGCGCCCTGGCGAGATTGATCCCAACCCTGAGGCAAAGCCAGCTAGGCCTGATCCCATTGACATGGATGAAGACGAGAAGGAAATGCTGTCAGAAGCACGTGCTCGCCTAGCAAACACCAGGTATATGTCCGTGCCAGCGCTGCATGCTGACTGGATGCAACTGAGCCTGCAGAAATGTGCTAGTGCAATCAACAGGTCCTCCTGTCCGCAAGTGCAGAGTTTATCCTGCGCAAATGCTGCAGAAGAGGTGCTGCTGTCCATGGTGGTACTTCATCAAACCACATGTCAGATTTCTGTATTGGCAACACTGTTTGCTTGACTAAACGTGGGCGCATATGTTTTGCATCAGACATGCTGCAGAGAAAGGAAGCAATTCTGCTCATGATTCTCACGTCGGCACATACACACTACATAAGACATGCTGCAGAGGAAAGAAGGCAAAGCGCAAGTCTCGTGAGAAGCAGCTAGAAGAAGCACGGCGCCTGGCCAGCTTGCAAAAGAAGCGAGAGCTGCAGGCAGCTGGCATTGAGCTGCGGCAGAAGAACTCCCGCCGCCGCGGCATCAACTACAATGAGGAAGTGGCTTTTGAGAAGAAGCCTGCCATTGGGTTTTACGACACAGCTGAGGAGAATCAGCGCTCGAAAGAGGCTGGTGAGGAGTTTAGGCCGCAGACCCTGGAGCAGCTTGAAGGGAAGCGGCGTGCGGTAAGTGTAAAGCCCCATTTGATTTGGGCAGTTGTATTCTTGCCTGCCTGTGTATTTGTCAGATGATTGTCTGATAGGTCATATACATCAAGCAGCAATAAAGCAGCTGCATGCCCTGCTACATGCAGAACCCTTACGATGTCTGCAGATCAGCTAAGCAGTAACACCTGCTTCCAGGTGTGCAGGTGCTTACAGGCTTGGAACAGCTAATTGTCTTTATGGCAAAATATTGCAAGCCAGTCTGTACCCTCAATATCCAGATCCATGCGCCATTTTGCTGTGCAAAACCTCAAAGCCACTTTCCATCAGCACAATGGTGAACAGTAGCCTTGGATCAGTATTGTTGCAAGCTGTGTGGAAACCTACACTTGGTCTTGACAGGCATCAGGCACCAAGCGTGGTTTTTGCTGCTCAGCTTGCAGTACTGCTGGTGCTGATAGGCATGGGGCACCCCATAAGGTGCCTTTGGGGACATGGAAGTGGACTGAACCCAGCTTGTAACACGACCGCACTTCCTTGATTGCGTGGCAAGCATTGCAAAAGACTCAGGCTTGCATAGGCAGTCCAGCTGATGCGTCTCATTGGTAAGCAATTCAGATTCACACTCAATGCCTTGCTCGATCCAGGCTCAGCAGTAGGCACATCAGCATGTGCTGCATTGAAAGGCGAGCTTTGACTCAGCACTCGTCTTGCTGATCCTGTTGCCTGTACAGGACATTGAGACAGCACTCACGAAGGCAGCCGTGGACAGGGACAAGTTGAAGGACAGGCACAACAGGCCAGCTGCAATTGTCAAGATGCGCTGCTTGCCAAGGCAGGCTTTGACTCACTGCTTGTCTTATGGTCACTGTCGCTGCTGCAGGACATTGAGAGAGCACTCATGAAGGCAGACGTGGACAGGGACAAGCTGAAGGACAGGCACAACAGGCCTGACGCAGTGGCTAAGGGGCTGGAGCTCAATGATGCTTCAAGGGTACAGCGGCGAGGCAAAATGATGCTGCCAGCGCCGCAAGTGAGCGAACAGGAGCTGCAGCAGATTGCTAGGGGAGGTGGTGATGTGGATATGGATCCTGACTTGGCTGAGGGCGGCACTGATGCTACACGCCGCCTGCTTGGCGATTACCAGACCCCACAGAGGTAAGCACCTAGTTGAGTGAAATATAATGCTATCAAGACCTGCGATGACTTTGGCATCAGCCTCAAGTCCTTTCTGAACCCACAGGTTGGCTCTGTACATAATGCTTGCTATTCGTGAGTGCTCTCCTTGGCATAGTCTTCACTGTGATGGGACTCCAGGCTGTGGCAGCTATGAGCAGCAGCATAGCTGGCACTTTTTCACTGCTTGCTGTAGCGTATTGCGAGAGTTGATGCACCTTGTCATAATGCAAGTCTGGCATGCAAGGCTGCCGTCAGCACAACAGAAGCAGAGATGACTGCAAAGCTGTTGTGTGCTCAAGCTGCTGCTCATGCCTGGTTGCCCTTATTGTTGTTGATCAGGAGGCCAAGCAGCACGTTGCTTTGACCCTGTGACACACCTTTGCTTTGCTTAACGATCCTTCTTGTCATTACAGGTTTGCCACGCCGATGCGCACACCAAGGGCAGCAACAGCTCGCGGTGAGGACCGTCTAGTGACAGAAGCACAGAACCTGGCACGGTTGCAGCAAGGCCAGACGCCACTGTTTGGAGGCGACAGCGGCGTTCACATAGAGAAGGGAGACTTTGGGGACAGCTTAGACCCAAGGGCAGGGCAGTCAGTCAGGGCGACCCCCAGCGCCCTGGCTGGTCAGACTCCTGCCCCTGGTCAGACTGGCCTCAGGTCTATTGGGGGGGTCCCTGGCACCCCCTCTGTTGCGGGCACACCCCTGCGCACACCAGGTGAGCATCACTCCTTACCACTTTAGCAAAACTCATATGCACTCTTTCTATTTGACTCAGGTGATAGCAACTGGGGTTTCCCTGGCAGCCCCTTGTTGACAACCTCCTGCACACAACAGGAAATCATCCCTGTTGGCCATCTGGGTGGAAACTCACATCTCAGTTGATGGGCAATCATGGTCACCAGTTGCATTGCATTGTTATATTGAGTCATCTTTCCGTGCCCTTCGCAAAGTGCGCAAAGGGACAACTTTGTTGGGATTGTATTTTGCAGTTGCTGTGTGCAATGGAGTGGATCGCATATTGGTGATGCTTCAGAGCCCATGGGTACCCCTTGCAAGACACGATGGAAGGCCAGCTTTTGTCTCGCTCTGACATGCTATTCTCACCTCCTGCTGCAGCTCATGGCGCTGGCAGTGCCTCGCAGTACGGCAAAACCCCTATCAGGGATGAGCTAGGCCTCAACGACCCAGACAGCCTGGCCATAGGCACCAAGCAAGCAGAGCGCGCTCGACAAGCACGCATGAACAGCGAGCTGCGGTCAGGCTTGGCAAACCTGCCCAAGCCTCAGAATGAGTATGAGATCCGAGTACCTGAGGCTGCTGAGGATGAAGATGAAGAAGCAGCAGAGCCCATGGAAGAGGATGCTGCAGATGTGGCAGCTAGGCGGAAGGCTGCCCAGAAAGCCAGGGAAGAAGCAGAGCTCAGGAAGCGCTCTCAGGTAAGCGCTGTTTGCAACCAACACAGGATACAAGCTTGACCTGTAGCTTCTACTTGCAGCTGGTTTTCAAGTATTGAGGAGCAAGCCATCGTAAAAAGCTTGAACTGCAGCATTTGTGACTGTAGCTTTTAGAGCTGTGCCGCCAGCACAGCATGCATCATGGATAGTACATGTACATGCCTTGCAGCAGCTTTGCGAGACTGATGCTCAGCATCAACAGCTGTACTGTGGCTCAGTTGGCCGTATGCTTGCATCAGACTGCATGTTCATGGCCTCATGCAATGAGGACATGACATGCTCAAGTCTACACAAGGTTTGGCATGGAACAGTGCCTGTCTTTGCTCTTCATATTGCCATCGTCAATGTCAGCATCGTTTAAATGCTTGCTAGTGAGGACTGATGACCCTGATAGGTGCTCGTAGAAGCAGTGTAGTGTCTCCAATGAATTGCAGCCTCATGCTATACTGCTCTGGGATAATGCGGGTTCTGCAAAAGGGACTGCCTCAAAACAGTTAAGCCTTTATGTTGCATTGCGCTGGGCTGCAGGTTTTGCAAAGAGGACTGCCCAGACCCAAGATCCTGGATTCTCTGCCAGCCGTCAGGCCTGAGAGCAGTCTTGAAGGGCTAGGGCTGAAAGAGGCCGCAGAAGCCCTGCTGCAGAATGAGCTGGTGCTGCTGTTGCAGCATGATGCAGCCAAACATCCCAACAAGGTGATTGCACCTGCTCTCGAACCCTTTTTTTCCTGAAAATTGCAGCATGACGAAGTCAAACATTCAACTTGCACCTGCTCCCAGGGTCTTTGTCGTTTGCATGTTGTAAACAAATATCCCAAGAAGGTGCTTGACCCTGCTCTAGGACCCTGTTTTGTCTGAATGTTGCAGCGTGATGCAGCCAAACGTCCCATCAAAGTAGTTGCACCTGCTCAGCGCCCTTTGTCATCTGCATGTTGCAGCATGATGCGGTCAGAACCCCTATCGTGTGTTTGCATGTGCCTCAGGGCCCGACTGTATCTGCATGCATAGCAATTGCCAGCTAGACAAGGCTGTATGTTTGCTGCACAATCTCTGCCCACCTGCCTGCATACTTGCATGGAGCATTGTGAGCCCTGCTGAGACACAGCTGTTGTGTGCCTGCATTGTGCTACACTGGCGTCGGCAGTATGCGTGGTGCGTTGTGGTTACTGCTGAGAAACAGCTTTTGCATGCCTGCATTGTGCCATACTGGCATCGGCAGTATGCCTGGTGCGTTGTGCATTGTGAACACTGCTGAGACACAGCTTTTGCGTGCCTGCATAGTGGCATTGGCAGTACGCATGGTGCACTTTGAATCCTACTGAGACACAGCTTTTGCATGCCTGCATTGTGCCATACTGGCCATACTGGTCTTGACAATGAAACCAACCAAGAAGCTGCGATGGATGCCTTGCCCATTCAGCACAAGATTCTGCTGACTACAGTTGACTGTAACAAGCGGCTGCATGACTTCACCTGCATGGCTTGGTTGATGGAGTGAATCTTGATTGCAGGAGAAGAAGAGCAAGAAGGACAAGAAGCGCAAGCAGCCAGAGCCAGCTCAGGACACATCCATTCTGCAGTCATGGCAGCAGTTTGATGAGGCCGAGCTGCTACAAGCTTCACTGCTCATTGCAGATGAGACAGCATTTGTCCAGGAAGCAATGGGTCATTCAGACATCACTCAGGATGAATACAGAGAAGCTTGGTCAACTGCTGTCCGAGACTTCATATACCTGCCAATGCAGCACAAGTACGGTAGAGCGGCATCAGCCACCAACACGGACAGACTGGACTCAGTCCGAGGCGAGTACCACGCTGCATTGGACCAGATGAAAAAAGAGGCTGAGAGAGCTGCAAAGCTGGAGAGCAAAGTTGCTGTAGTCACTGGCGGCTTAGTCAACAGGGAACTCAAGCTGAATGAGCAAATAGTGGACCTGACAGAGAAGGCGCAAGCAGCAGCTAATGAAGTTGTCAGCTTTCAGATCCTGTCTGCAAGGGAACAACATGCTGGGCCTGCTAGGCGTGCAGCTGCTCAGGCCTTAGTGAAAGCGCAGCAAGAGCGTGAGCAGAAGCTTCAGCAGAAGTACAAAGACTTGCTGGATAAGAGGGATACCCTGCAGAACATCAAGATTGCTGCTGCATCGTAGCAGATTGTAGCGTTCCATACATTGGTGGGTTGAGAGTTTTGTGCTGGCTGAGTCAGTTGCTGAGGCAAATATAAAGGCAAAAAGCACAGCGCATTCGAGATGTGTATATCATGTGTGCGTACCTCGTCATTCTGGTCAATATGGTGTCGATTGCGTTGAACATGCAGTCATGGGCACAAAGTTTTTGGCTGCACAGCACAATCAAGTTGGTGATTACAGGCGAATGATGACATTGTGTGTTTCCGGTGTAGCTTGCAAACGCTCAATGCGCAACGATGTTTGATCTGAATGCTCTGAACTTAAGCAGCAAGACAAGCTGCTGCATTGCGATTAGAAATACAGTCGCACTGCACAAGCATGTGTCATGAGACGTGCTTCCCGCTCTAGGGAGAGACATGTGTGTAGTAAGCATGGAATTGCTTGCAGCCTACGCCTGACACAACAGCAGAATTCTGACGCTGCTGCTGCAAGACAGTCTGTGACATTGACAACTGTTGTCATGCAGCTGCTTGATCGCATCGATTTGGTGGACACGTGCTCTCCCGAGGCAGAAACCTAAGCTTAGGGTTTCTTGCAGGTGCTGGTTCTGCTCTGCTGCAGCGGCTGCATGCTGTGAAATGTGATACATCGAAGCACGCTGGACGTAAGTGTACGATCATGAGTGCCAAGACACCACGGTCGGGCGACAATGCCCGCACTGCTGCACAGCAAAGCAGTAGCAAAGACGCCAAACAGAAGGTCCCGAAGCAATTGATAGAAAGGATCAAAGAGGCTACGGGAGCCACTGACGAAGTCATTGTGCATACGCTAGAGGAATGCAATGGTGACCCAAACGAGGCCACTACGAGACTCATCGAAAGTGCGCTCATTCCTAGCCTGTGGCAGCGTTTGTCCACGGTGCACTCAGCGTTTGGCTGACCTTTGCGTTGCAACCTGCAGACCCTTTCACAGAGTTCACTACGAAAGCTAAGCGCAAACAGCAGGTCTGATACGTTCACCAAGCAGTCTGCTTTTGGTCGTCAGGTTCTTGATTGCTCACGCCTTGTTATCTTTTGCAGCGAGCTGACTCAGCGAAAGACAACAAGGTCATAGAGGTCAGGCGCGCTGGCTCGGTCGGTGGTAGCACGCGTGGAGGTCGAGGGTCAGGTCGTGGAGACAGGCAAAGCATGGACCGTCCTCGGTCTGGTCGAGGTAGGACTGGCTGTGTCGACACAGGCCTCTGCATCGGTCACTGCAGCACGCAGCATGACACTCGAGTTGCTTTGAAGGTGCGCCTCGAAGCGCGGATAGCTCGTATAAGCCACCGGCAGAGGGTTGGGGCACGTCACCAAGCCCCACAGATGAGTGGGATGAGCCTCAGTCTACACCTTTGGCAGCACCGTCACCTTCTAGGTAGCTATATATTGCACTCATGCTGCATTTGCATTCGCTGCTATGACATTCAACATGATCAGTGCCATGATGAGTGGTCACTCCATCAATATTCCAAGTGCACTCCTGCTGCATTTGCATTTGCTGCTGTGACATTAAACATGATATGCGCCATGATGACTGGTCATTGCATCAACATCTTCAGTGTGATGGAAAGTGATTGCATGCACAGGCGTAAAATGCACTGAACAGCAGTCTTTGATGTTCAAGAACATCAGCTGCAATGAGCAAGCACTTCCCCGCCAGGTCATGCACTGCAATAGTCAGCAGCCTTTGCAGTGCAGCAACACGGAGCAGGTGGTGTTTGAAGTGAAAAGCTCCTTGCATCATCACACTGATCATGCTGCTTTTTGCAGTGTTTGGCCCTGTGCAAGCCAACAGCAGCTTTTGCTTGGCGTCAACTGCAACATGTGCTGCCAGGGTGCTGACAAATCGCAACTCATGCTGAGGCAAAGCATGCATTCCACAATCTGCTGGCATTGTTTAGATCAGCATGCGTATCGACGTATTTCAGGATCTGCTGGCACTGTGCAGGCCAACAGCATCTCCTGCTGTGGCATCAACAACACCAGTCAACTCCCATCCTGAGCCCGTCAGACCCTCCTGGGGTCGGCCAGGGGCCCCAGGCACGGGTACAATGGCTGACCTGCTGAAACGGCCTCCTCCAGCTGCAACAGCCCCCCCACCAGAGGGGCAGTTACCTCCTTCAGCCCCTGATGAGAAGCAGGTATGAGAATCAGTTTATGAAAACCAAGGCAGTGACACAAAAAGAACAGAACAAGAAAAGAAAGGAAAAGGTCTCAAAACCAAGAAAAGAGATGTATCGTTTGGCTTAGCAGCAGAAGCCTTTGTGAGTAGAAGCGGCCTGGGATGCAGTGTGTTGGATCACAGGACAGGTGCAAGCAATGGCCTCTAGTCCTCCACAAATCGTGAAGCTGTTGTGCCTTTGCACTGGTCATTTAGCAGAGTCACTCAACACTGCATGATCCACATTGCTCAAATGGTTGCAAAGAGTGTGAAACTCAAGCACAGGCATCGGGTCAGAGAACCCAAGTCCTTCTGTTGGGACACCCGCAAGGCCCAAACTCTGTTTGTCGTGACCTTCATTGCATTTTCTCTGTGGTGAAGGTTATTACATACAGTATTTGGGCCTTGCGAGGGCCCCCTAAAGAAGGTGTGCAACAGCTTCTGCAAGGTGCAGCTGCAAATCAAGCTTGTTCCCAATGCACAGCTCTATATTTATGGCGATCAATCTTCAATCTTGCATCAGCTTCAGGAGAACGTGTGTTTGCTGCATGACAGATCAAATGGTTCAGGAGAGCACAGGACCAAACTGGCAGAGATAAATGATTGCTTCAGTATGTACCTCGCTGGTGCTGCTGAGCCTGTCTAGCATACTTGTAGAGTGAATGAATGAATGAATGACAGACCACAACTCAGTAGTGATGCTGTGATGCTGCAGGAGATTGTTGGAAGCTTAGCTCCGCCTGGACCGATTGTACCACCAAACACTCAGTTGCATGACACGCCACCACTAGAATCCGCCCACCCAGCAACGGCCCCCCCAGAGCCCTCCCCTCAACCCCTAGGGGGTCTGCCCTCTTCAGGGCTACCCACGCTCAGCAGCAACAGCATGCCTAGCAGCTACCCCAATGCACCCCAACCCATTGGACCCCCCTCAGGCTCTGTCTCACACTCTGCTACGCAGTCCAGCAGTCAGGATCAGCCCATGCACAAGACCAGCACCTCCGATCTCGGGGGGGTGGCTGTCGACCCCCCTGCTCGTCCCAGCTACACCCCCCAGCAAGACCTGCACATCAATGGCAGTGCGCAGCATGACGCATGGGGCACTGCCAAGGGCTCTAATGCAGCTTCAGCCCCAGGCACTGCAGCTGCGCAGTCAGGGCAGGGCCTTTCACAGCAGGGCAACTTTGGACCCCCCTCTCAGCACCAGGGCACCCAACCCAACTTGGGTCCCTCCCTCCTGTCCTCACTCAATGCGCAGAGCAGCTCAGGTCCCTCAACCTCAGCTGCTCTGCACTCGCTGAGTAATATCTCAACCCCCTCACTGAGCGCCAACACAGCCAACGAGCCTCAAGGACACACAAACTTCCAACAGGATCGAAGCAGCCAGTACTCAATTCTACCCCAAGTTGACCAAATGCAGATGCAGTTTGGCCAGGTGCAACTCAACGGCAACGACTTTGGCAGCTCTGGTTTTGGAACTGGTTTTGGCCCAAGCAGCAGTCAGGGCCAAACACACGATTCGAGCTCAGCCCACCTAGAGGATATGCCGTTCCTACGGCAGCAGTCAGGACCTTCGCAGCACCAGCAGGCTCAGCATGCACAGCATGCTCAGCAGGGTCAGCAGGGTCAGTCACAGCAGCTCGGGCAGTCGCAGCAGCAGTCACAGCAGTCAAGCCGTGTCAGCAGTGATGCAGGGACTTCTACTGCTGATGGACTGATACAACAGCATAGGCCCAGCACGGGATCTGACTATCAGTCGGGTAGCAGGTACATTCGCTCCTCCTTGTCAAGAGTTTGATGTACAGGGGTTCTTGTTGTAAGCACAATGCAACTGGGAATCATGTACTGCAATCTGACTGCAATGACACCTCTCAGCAAGGACACTTTGATTCAAGGACACTCGCTGGTGAGCAGAGCAGTTTCAAGGAAGGGAAGTCACTGTATGCACCTAGTAGCTGGTTTCCTAAGCCTGCCTAGCAAACCTTTTGCAATGAATGTAATGAATGAATGCAAAGGGTCAAAGCCTGCCAAGCAAATGTTTGTAATGTTTGTAACAAATGAATGCAGGGGTTATGGAGCCTTCCCTCAATCTCATGCACAGCCTGCTACTAGCAGAGCGGTTCCAGCGGTTTCCCAAGCGCATCCTGCGTCTGTGTCAGCAGGGATTCAGACAGAAGCTTCATCCCTAGGGAATGCTTCAGGTCAAGGCTATGGCAGCTATGGGTCTGCTCAGGGTATGGGAGGGTTTGCCAACCAGCAAAGCCAGTACAGTCAGACTCCCCAGTATCAGTCGTATGGTGACAGCTCAGCAGGGGGTACCCCAACAGGGGGGATAGCGTCCAGCAAGCAGCCTTCATATGATGCATACTCCTCCAACTATGGCAACTCCTTTGCACAGCCCTCGTTTGGCGGGCAGAAGTCTGACCTGTACTCTGGTCACTCTGGCCATGCTGCACAGTCACAGGTGTGTGCTGCCATATTGCATGCTAGCAGTATTCCACTTGGGTCATGTTGCTCAGCGATGGGTGTGTGCTCTCATGTTAATGTTTCATCCATGTCCATTCAAGCCATGCTGCGCAGACACAGGTGTGTGCAGATATATTGCAAAGCATGACTTCTGACAATGATGTTTGCATCTGATCTGTCATGAATGTACGCCATGCTGCTCAGTCAGATGTATGCAGCCACCCTGCATGTCATCAGGACTTCATGCAGGTCATGATGCAAATTGCTGTGCGCTGATAAGTTGCATGTCATCAGTAGTCGACATTGTGAGCTCCGCGTTTGATGTCATGCAATTAACAGTTATTGCTCGTAGTGTGTATACATTTACTTGACCATGCTGATGTTTTGGTTTTGATGCAGCGCTGCCCAAATACATTACCCAGTGCCACGCTGATCTATACCACAGTAACCATTTGGCCTTTCAGTCAGGAAGCCTGGCCTCCTGCTCCCTTGCTGGATTTATTGTTGTTCTCAGTGCTATTGTTGTTCACAGTGCTATTGTTGCTGTCAGGTAGCAGGGTTGCCTAGGTATGGCAACCAGCACCATACAGGAGTAGGCTCCTCTCAAAGTAGCGGCTTGCATGCACAGTCAGCAGCTGCCAGCCTGCCCCGCGCCTCTTCTGCTGCCTTGTCTGCCTCCTCTGGTCAAGCTGCGCCTCAGTTGCCACAGGTATGCTCTTGACAAAGCATTTCAACATGAACTCTCTCCATAGACAAAACTTCTTGACAGAAATCCCGTGTTGGCAGTTGCTAGACCTGCACTCACATGACCTTAGTACGCGCATAGCTGCTTCACTGCTTGGTCTCCGACAGATATATGCATTGAAATGGCTGCTTTTGGTCATTTGCCTGCTGAATCATTGTCTGGTCATCTCAAGGCTTCTGACGT
Source organism: Trebouxia sp. TZW2008 (assembly GCA_002118135.1). Classification (NCBI taxonomy): domain Eukaryota; kingdom Viridiplantae; phylum Chlorophyta; class Trebouxiophyceae; order Trebouxiales; family Trebouxiaceae; genus Trebouxia; species Trebouxia sp. TZW2008. Next base: position 341,069 of record BDIU01000004.1, on the reverse strand, counting down.
TATGTCAGCTCTCAGTTCTTGACATGTCCATCACACTGATGAGACCAGAGAAGTTTGTACTCCAAAAAGAGAGAGCTTCTCTAAGGAATACTTGGAGCTTCTCTAAGTTGAGCGATGTCTGCTGAGCGCCTGTTGGCATCATACAGCCCACAACAAGCAGTTTGTAGCTCTCACAAACCTGCTGGCCGACTTTTCAAGCTGTGACGCACTGCCAATAGCAGTGCCGAGCACACATGCTGAAGCAGATTCAGCACATGACGTGCTTCCAAAGTCTGTCAGGCGTCTGCTTGCATCACCAGGAAGACGTCTAGCATGCTTGGCAGCTTGTCATGTCTTGTTTCGGCCATTTGGCCGGGTGTTGGCGTGGTGCTGGTGGTGACCGTAGCAACAATGCAAATGTCACAGACAAGTGCTTGGCATCATGTGGTCACAATCTCCCGTTGTGATCATCACACTGCCATTGCAGGCACGCATAGGCTTGCAGGGACTTAGCTTTACTCACAAGGGGATGTTGCTGCTCATGACAGCCCTCTCAGGCCACTGATACACAAGGGCGTTATCCAGCCAGTCATTCTCTGTTGAGAGCAAGCATGCCATGTGGCTTCTGCAGACATGTTTCTGCACCTTGTGTATGAGCCTAACAGTAGTTACCATCATTTTGTTTACAAATGAGGCGTTTTGCGAGACGTGTCATGTTCACAAGTACTTGTGCACAGCACTTTCAAGATCATGACGTCCGCAATGAGCTCAGCCCATTTGTTCTCACTCCAAGCCCCAGGTGCTACTGTGACCATTTTGCACCAAGTGCAAAGTATCAAAGCCAACAATTCACACGTTATGCAGATGTCATATGCTGGTCCTGGAGGCCTGCCACCTAATACGGGCCAGTATGGCAACCACTCTCAGAAGCCCCAGTCTTCCTGCATGAAGCCCAGGCAGCATACTTCAAGCGCATGAGCTGCACATTTTGTACGAGCTGCAACGAATATCTCTGGGAACCTCACAAAGACTGAGACTTTACATTGTTTGCAGATGCCATACGCTGGTCCTGGAGGGTTGCCACCTAGCATGGGTCAGTATGGCAACCACTCTCAGAACCCCCCTTACTCCTACATGAACCCCCAGGCGGCCTACTTCAACCCCATGGGCTCATCAGGGGGCTATGGGGGCTACCCCCAAGGCGGGTCCTCAGCCTACTCCAATGCCAATGCTACGGGTTTTTCTGGAAACTCAGGGTACCAGCCTGGCGGCTACCCTAAGTACCCTGGCTACAGCAACCACGGTACGTCAGTTCTCACGCTTTCAGTTGCACTGTTGCCAAGCTTTCAAGAACGATTGTATCATCTGCAACTAGTTGAGCTACATTAGCACTCTGGCAAACTGAAAGGCAGCAATGCAGCATGTAGTGTAGTTGTTTGTTGTCAGCATTGCATGCATGCTGTAGACCATATCTTTGCATTGCCTGGGAGCTTCCACAGCCAAGAAAGTTCTACGTCCACAGCATGAAAGCCAGAGCAAGCTCATTTCTGCATGCCCTGAGCAAATGCTCTGAGCATGTAAACGCAACCAAGCTGAGCATACACTAGCAAACACGCTGACTCTGCACTATACCTTTTGAGTCATGCACCCAGCAGCCTTGCTAGCAGTTAAAGCAGAGGTGCAGCCAAAGCTTTGGCAGATGCAATGCTGTGCTCCTGCTGCTTCTGCTACCAATGCTGCTGCATGCATGTTATCGTTGCGTGCACTGTCTACCTGCTTCATCGTCTTGCGTATTGCAGATGATTGGACAATGGCTGGGAGACCAGCTGCTGAAACAGTGCTTGACAGTTTATATACTTAGGCATCCATCTGATAACATGGGCCTCCTGCCTGGCTGGTTGCATACATACGAAGGTGTTTCAGGATAATATGCCATGCTGCAAGCAGTTGATGATCATCTAGTGTGAAGGAATGGCAAGCTCACCCTTGCAAGTGTGCTGCAGCTTATGGGGCCAGCAACGGGTACGATGACAGCAGCAGTGGGTACGGCAAGGACAGGGACAACTTGTACGGCAACCACCAGCATGGGGGTCACGGGCACAACCCCAGCCGGCTACCCCAAGACCCCTACAACGCCTACAATCACTACAAACAACCTGGGCATGCAGCTGGGTATGGTCATCAGCACCAGTTTGGAGGCTACAACCAGCAGAACCAAGGGTCTTATCATGGGGCGAATTCACAGGCCCTAAATGGTGGGGGATTTGGCAGGTTGCCCTAAGTGTATCAGTATTTTTGCCAAGTTGCAGCAGCTAGTCGTTCTGGCTGTAAGTCAAGCACTGGAGCCTGCTGAGTACTTGCTAATGTCGCCAGCAGAGATTGGCATGCTTCGGCTGTAGATTAGCAGAATGTATGTGGTGCAGCGCTAAGTCATGGCTACTGCATGTCCTCTTTCTATGCTGCACGCTCGTCATGCTCAATTGAAGACACTGCTTGTGTTTTAAAATGCTTACTGGACAAAGTGCACTGTGAATGGCAGAAGGCTGCCACCTTTTAAATACATCATGCGGCTGTACAATCTTCTGACCCCGCCCATACTTGAGCTACAACCTGACATGCACACTATGAGGAAGCTGCATGATGCATCGAGCCTGTGAGCTGACAGTTCTATGCGTTGCGTGCACGTCCTGCCTGAAAAGTTGCGGTTTGTCAGCTTGAAGTCTTATCAGTTTGGCCTCTGCAATCTTCTGAAGCTTGAACCAGAGAACAAAAGCGCACGTCTTCAGGCCCTAGCCTGATATATGGGTTTGAACACATGCATATGCAAAAGGTAAAGTACATGTGAAATCTCAGAGCCAGTCTGGCAGCCTGTCTGAGCGCAGGCACTGGCCATATACTAGTCAATACTGTAGTACAACATGCACCAGGAAAAAGACAACAACTGCTGCGATCAGACAATGTCATAGTATGCTTATATCGAAATGAGGGAAGAGCTCAGCTGCTATGTATCTAAGAACACAGTACATTTCCAACGACACCAGGCAAACACACTCAAATGTCTTGAGGACCCTTTTGGATATACTAGCTGCCCATGCAGTTTGCACCTTTGCCACCTCCTATGTCGACTCGCTCGCAATGCTCAGGCCCTAGGGTCTCTTAGTTGTTGACTAAACCTGCACGCACCAAAAACTTTGTGACAACTCAAACGCAGGTTCCTGCGCATGTTCTGCATCAGCACAGCATGGCTGGCTGCTTCAACGTTCACAAATGCTGCTGCACTCTGCATAAGACATATGCGTTATCCAGCATGCAGCAGCAATACAGAATGCAAGTGACATGCCGTCAAGCATGGCTTGTGACAATTCAGCATGTTGCGCACCTAGCAGCTCCCGCTTCTTCCTCTTAATCATGGCTTGAACCTCTGCATAGTCAGTGGCCACGCCTTGGGTCAGAGCAATTGGTGCACTGCTTGCCACGGAAGTGTTTGCTGCTGAAGTGTATACTGCTGAAGAGTTTGCAGTGGAAAAGCTTGCTGCGGAAGTGTTTGTTGCGGATGTTTCTTCTGCAAATGTGTTTGAGGCGGATGTGTATTGTGTGGGAGGTGATGATACATCTTGCACGCCTGCCTGTAATGTCAGAACTCCCTCAAACTCGTGTGTGGCAACTGTTTGCTTTGCCCCTCTGGCTTGCCTTTGCAAGTCAGCTGGAGCCCCAGTAAAGGCTTTATTGTGAAGCTGCTTATCCAGTCTTGCATTGTCAGTGTCTGAGCTGAGCTGAGCCATGTTAGGCTCTGAGACCGGCACAGTACTTGGCACTGCTGGTGCTGTTTGATGGTCTGCTAATGCTGTGGTGCCTGACCAGGGTTTCTTGTCTTGTGACGCTGTAGGTAGATCAACGGCAGACCTGGGCTCAGTTCTGACTGTAGGGGTGGCAGTCAGAGCTGCTGTGCCTGCTGTGCCAGCTTTGCCTGCTGTGCCTGCTGGGTTTGCTGTGCCTGCTGGGCTTGCTGTGGCTGCTGTGCCTGCTGTGCCTGCTGTACCTGCTGAGGTTGGTGTCACAGGAGCTGTGCTATCCTCATTGTAAGGTGTCGGCGTCCACTCAAACTTCATCTTCATATCATCATGACGCACATCTAATGCGTCCTGCTTCCAACTAGCAGATGGACTGGGATGCAGCTGTCCATGAGGCCCGTTGTATGCTGTAACACCTGCTATCATTTGAGCTTTGGGAGTGCCTGGTTGAGGCACCATCAGCGTGCTTCTGCTTGTGTCAACTGTCCAAGGTGGTGGAGAGGCTTGACTTTGCGTTAGCTGTGCCTGACGCTGTTGATCGGCCCAGGCAGATGCATGCGTGATGTGACTGTCTTCAAGCTTGACCACTTTGAATGGCTGTGCAACTGAATCATCAACTGCTGACGCCTGACGCTTTATGCCAGCTGAGCCAGTCTCTGCTGTTGTCACTGTGGTAGCATTTGCAGCTGCCACAGAGAGTCTAGGGTCTGTTTGCGGGGATTGCAGGCTGTTATAGTCAGGGTTGGTGATAGGAATGTGTAGAGCAGCAGCGTTTGGGTCTGCCTCAGCGTAGGTCAGAGGAAGCTGAGGTGTAGTTGTACTGCTCACTGTGTTGGCGCTGAGACTGGCTTGCTCTTTCAGAAGGGCTTGGTGCTGCTTGGCTTTGTTGATGCCCTGCAGCAATAGGTGCGCACCTGGATTTTGGCTTAATCCATATACATGGCTTTGGTGCAAGTTTTCAGCAAGCTGTGCAAGCGGATGAAGCTGTGCACAGCTGATCAATACCATTGCTGCATTTTGACGTTACCAAATTCTCATGCCATCACATGATCGTTTTCATGTCTAGCAAGTTCTGCCAATGTTATTCAGATCTATGCTGAGTAGACCATAGCGATGCACCAGCAAGCAGACAGACCTCCTGTAGCAGCTGGATGTGGGCAGCTGCAGACTTGTTGGCCCAATCAAAGAAGGGCACATTGAATATGCTTCAGCCTTGTGGACCATCACACACAACATCAACATGCTAAACAGGCAAAGGTGGTAACAGACGCACAGATAGACCTCCTGCAGAAGCTGAATGTCGGCAGCTTCAGACTTGTCGGCCCAGTCAAAGAAGGGCACGCTGAGTACGCTTCAGCCTGGCACAGATATGTGCATACTGACAACCTGCTGAACAGGCAAAGGCAGTGCATAATGTAACAGGCAGACCTCTTGTAGCAACTGCATATACGCAGCTTCAGATTTACTGGCACAGTCAAAGAAGGGCACACTGAGCACGCTCCAGCCTTGCACACATACTTGCACAACAGTAACGCCTTGAAAAGGTCAAGGCACAATGTAACAGGCAGACCTCCTGTAGCAGCTAAATGTCGGCAGCTTCAGATTTGTTGGCCCCGTCACAGAAGGGCGAGCTGAGTATGCTCAGCCTTGCACATATCCATGCATTACAATAACATGCTGAACAGGCAAAGGCAGAGCACAGGCAAAGGTGGTGCACAGTGAATCAGACAGACCTCCTGTAGCAACTGGATGTGCGCAGCTTCAGACTTGTTGGCCCAATCAAAGAAGGGCACACTGAGCACACTCCAGCCTCGCACATTCAATAGGCGCTGGCGAGCGAGCATTTCCCCCAAGGGACGGCGCCCGTTGACAGGGAAATGGTGAGGGCCATCCACCTCCACTGCTATCTTCAGGCCCGGCTCTCCTGCGACAGCAGCAGCAGTATGATCTATTTTCATGATCATGCTTACATGCAAGTTACATCTTCTCAAGGCTGTTGCCCATTAACAGGGAAATTGTGAGGGCCATCAACCTCCACTGCTATCTGCACGCCCGGCTCTCCTGCAACATCAGTAATAGCAATTGGGCCTGGTCATGACCCTAACTAGGGTTTCCACCGTAATCCCATATTCTGGTCTGAGTTGTGACAGCTGGCACAGTATATAGGTGAGCTTGTGGTGTGACCATATCATATGTTTGTGATGCTATATGCTATGTAGTAAGTGTGTTCACTGCAATTAAGCCAGATACACAGCTCAGCCAATCAGTCAGCCAGCCAAGAGATCATGCAGTCATTAGGACGTCAGCAGGCGTGTTTTTCAACTTGTATTCGTCGTCCCTAATCGCTGCATGCAGACGTTCCGAGACCCTTGCCAAAACAGCACAATGAAAGTTTTTTTCCAAAGATGCATGCTGTTCATCAACTGAACAGGATGTGACATTTGTAGCAAATCTTTCTCCAGCACAAAAATGACATTCAGCTTTCCTGTATCAGATACAAGTGATGCATGAGATCAAATTCTGTACCCGACCTGAACTCTCCTGCAATAGCATGGGCAACAAGAGTGTTGACAGCTGGGCCAACCTGGGACCCTAAACAGGGTTCCACCACATCCCATAGCCTGCAATGTGATGCATGAAACAGTACATGTGGAGGCTTGTGGCGTATGCAATCATATGGTTTTGATGCTGCATAGGGTTTAGGGTTTGGGGCTTAGGGTTTTGGTGGCAAGGGTGTCTGCTGCAAAATGCAATCCATACAATGCAGCCAGCCAATCAGTCAGCCGGCCAGTCAAAGAGAGATCATGCAGCAATCAGGACGTCTGAGACGTGTTTTTCAACTTGTAGTCTTAGCTCCTGGTGGCTGCATGCAGACGCCCTCATTTCCTACAACCAAAATAAACTCCAAAATCAACAGACACAGGTGCTTGCAATTCAGCAAAGGCACGCTGTGCAAGCACTCATCCTAATTTGGTCTCCAACCCTGGTGTGACATTCACGGCAGATCTTTCTGCAGAATAAACAGAAGCACTGCACATTTGGATGTTTCGCCCATGACTGTATGTGCCACCCGTGACTGCATAATCATACTCTAAGCTAGTTGTAAGTCACCACTGCTCATATGGGGAAAACATGCTGTGCCAGAGACATCATGGAACTATGAGCTAAACTTGAGGCATTATGGCTTTCGAAATTGAAGGCTACCCCAAGCCGCCACTGGACTTCATACTTTCATGCAGCTGCCATGGCAGTCAGCAGGTCTATGCGCAAAAGTGTTGCCACATGAATGGCGCCTGCATGCAAAAGCTCAGATGCATGCTTAACTGCATGCCCACTGAATGCATGCAGCGTACACCTGTCAGGGCAATGTCAACTGAGAAAAGCTGGTCCTCAGTCACATGCTCGATGTCGTGAGTCATCCCCATCTTGTTGAGAACTCTAGACACTCCCTTGTGCAAGCCAGACACCCTGGTGTTCTGGCAGGATTTGATCCACGTTGCGTGGGCTGTTTCCAACAGCCCTGGCATCATCGGCAATTCCACTCCAGGCTGGTCAGTCTTCATCAGCAGATACGCCTGCAACCAGGGGATCACTATATGTAACACGCAATATGCAACATGTACTGCGCAACATGCAAGCATCTGAGAGTATAGATCACTGAAATGCAGTGCAAATCGTAATTCATAATTTCAGCAACAAATCAGATGTCATGCATTAGATACAGAGTATCAATCATCAAACCAAAGAGTACGTGAGTCTGCTGCCTGTAGCCATCACAGTGTCTAGCAAAAGCGCAGCAGGCAGTGCATACATGCATATGCTTGCATGACAAGACACCTATTTTCACATACACGCATACACAGGTTCTGAGATCAAGGCAGGTGTGGCAATTGTTGCATGCTTGCCTGATAATCCACACACACACACACACACAGTCTTTGGAGCATACACAATGTCTGCACACCTTCTGAGCTGAAACAATTTCCAAAGCTTGTCCAAGTTTTGCAGAGTACTTGTTGCATGCGTATGCTTGCCTGATAGATCTGGGTGAGGGCTTCTTCAGGCAGATCCTGTGGTGGCACACCCACGCCAGTGAACTGGTGCATCAAGCGCTGCCACAACTCACCGCTGCAGTGCTGCAGGCACATACACTGTTTGTCAGCGTTTGGTGTCAATAAAGTCATTTTGAACAGCTGCAGCCAGGCCTCTTTAGGCAAGTCATGTGACGGCAACTGCACACGCCAGTGAATTGGTGCATCAAGCACTGCCACAACTCCCCGCTGCAATGCTGCAGGCACACACGCTGTTTGTCAGCCTTTGGTGTTGACAACGTATTTTGAGCAGCTGCAACAGGGCCTCTTCAGGCAAGTCATGTGACGGCAGTCACACGCCAGTGAATTGATGCATCAAGCACTGCCACAACTCACCGCTGCAATGCTGCAGGCACACACGCTGTTTGTCAGCCTTTGGTGTCGACAAAGTATTTTGAGCAGCTGCAACAGGGCCTCTTCAGGCAAGTCATGCAACGGCAGTCACACGCCAGTGAATTCATGCAACAAGCACTGCCACAACTCCCCGCTGCAATGCTGCAAGCACATACACTGTTTGTCAGCCTGTAATGTGGACAAAGTCGTTTTGAACAGCTACAGCAGGGCTCTTCAGGCAAGTCATGTGATGGCAGTCACACGCAACTGAACTGAAGCATCAAGCGCTGCCACAAGGTCACTGCTGCAATGCTGCAAGCATACACAATGTCTGCTAGCCTTTGAGTTCAATTCAGGTGCCCCGCTGACACATTTGTAGCAACTGAGCTGCAAAGGTGATGACTTCTGGCAGCATGTCAGCTTCATCAATGCCAAAAGCATCTCACCTTTCAGGTTGTAAAATGCTGTGTATGGTACTCAGTAGCCATGGTGTGACAGGCATTAAAGGGCAGCTTTTGTGGCATGCTGACATATTTAGCATTGCTCAAAATCCTAACACAGGCATGAACACCAGACGCAACTGCTGAGTTTAGCATTGCACTGACGCATTGGAGAGTGCATTGTGCAGCACGTTTTGCAGCTTATGCCCAACAGGCATGACTGCCACGAGCACACTGGCATTGCTCAAGAGATAACATGCTTTGTGCATAACAGGTTTTCACAAACATATGATGACCATTGTTCAGACAGAGCTTGGGGCAAGAACGCTTCCCTTACCAGATGCAAAGGACACTGGAGATCTCACTTTGTCGTCTGCAGTTTGTGGGTTTATGATTAGCAAGCCAATTCCAGATTTGACGGCTAAGGCTTTAAAAAGTTTAGTCTGTGCATGAAACTGTTCCAGGTAAACTGGTGCATTGGTTTGAGAACTTATCTTCAGGATGCAGAGAGAACATAGCTTCAACGATAGAGATGCAGTGGTTATTCCAGGAGGGTTTGACGCTTTACCTTCAGGATGCTAAGAGCCCACAGAATGATGGACAGCTGCTGTGCATTGAACTGTTCCAGGTAAGTGCGCTGCAGAGTCTGCCCTGTCAAGGCTGGCAGCAGGCCAGGCTCATAATGCCGAATATGCAAAAGTCACAAGATGGTCACTCACACATCTCAGGATCTACCTGCAGAATGCTGAGAGCCCACAGAATGTTGGACAGCTGCTGTGCGTTGAATTGTTCCAGGTAAGTGCGCTGCAGAGTCTGCTCTGTCAAGGCTGGCAGTAGGCCAGGCACATCATGCTGGAAGGAGGCAAATGTCCACAGAATGTTGGTGATGTGCTGCAGCGACAACTCCTGCATAAGGCAACAGCCTAATCAAGCAGTACTTCAGCTGTGGCAGTTTTCTGAATGCTGGCAGCACGCCAGGCACATCCTGCCGAGAGGGGGCAAACGTTGACAAGATTTTGGTGATATGCTGTAGGGACAATCTTTGAACAACAAAAAACACTTAGGCAACAGGTCTGAATGCATGTGTCACTGGTGTCAATGCAGCCATGTCGCATTGCTCAGAAGCAATTTGCCTGCTCACCATCACCGACTGTGATGGACAGAAGCAAACAAAGCAGACACGACACATGTAACAGATATGTCATTGGGTATATGTGCTGTTAGACTGTATGTGCAGAAAGTAATAGCCTGGTAAGGCAACATTTCAGCTTGGACAAATACAATCAGCAATGGCTGAGGTTGGCGATATAGATATGGCACAACGGCAGAGCGTGTCAAGCTTAGGACCTTGTATCTCAGTGATCATCATTACACGCCTATTTGTGTCGTCAAGCTAGCCAACCATATTTCGATCAAGCTTGCTGCACAGTATACAATGAGTACATTTGTGCACAATACAGGAAAAACCCAAGTCAGATTTTGCTGTGCCTACCCTGGCAATGGCAATAGCTCTTCTGCCAATGCTGTCCATCAGCACAGGAGCATCATGTTTGGCCTTGCCGTACGCATAAGCCATATTGGCTAGATTCTGCTGGCTGAATTCTTGGATGCGGCTCCGCCCCTCTTCAGCAAATCTGTCCATCAAGGCGTCATTGTGATAACCTGCTGCAACGCCTGAAGCAAAGCATAGCTGTGTTAAGGCTTGCAGTTGTACTGGGCCCGACAGTTTATGTCCAAAATACTTGCAGGTGCTATTGGTGCCTGACAGCTCTCAAGCATGTTGAGCAAAGACAATTCTTTGTGTGTGCAGATTCTCTCTGAACTTTGTATAAAAGGGGGTTCCTTGAAGTTTGTCTGATCAAGTCTCCATCATTAGAGCCTTTTGATTTGTGTCTGCAAAGCTTTTTGACACAAACAAGTGACATCTATGCAGATTGATTGTAGTTGTTGAGCAGCTGTTTGTCGATACCATTGCAATAATGCACCTGCCTGAGTCATACCATTTGCTGCACTCTCAAGAGCAGTACAAACTTTCTTGATTTAGCAAAAGCCCAGACAATGTTGCTCTCCTGAGAGCTGCAGTCACTAGGCTCTCCTTCATGGCTCAAGCCACAGCCTTCAGCAAGCGTCTTCAGTGGTTCTGACCCCTTTGTTGGTGAAATCACGCAATCGATCTTGCAGCAGTTCAACTTACTTAGCTTGGCAAAAGCCCAGACGGTATCGCTGATCTCCTGAGAGTTGCAGTCACTGGCTCTCTCCCTCATCCCCCTCAAGGCTTGAGCAACAGTCTTCAGCAAGCACTTGCTAGGGACAATCTCACTGCTAGTGACACTCCATTATGACAACAATGCAACTTACTCAATTTAGCATAGGCCCAGACAGTGTTGCTGATCTCTTGGGAGTTACAGTCACTGGCTCTCTCCCTCATGGCTTGAGCCACAGCCTTAAGCAGGCGTTCGGAAGGAACCACCTCTAGAGTGGCCAAAGCCCATAAGGTGTTGGCCAAATGTTGCCTGCTGAACTTGGCTGCTTCTTCCGGCCTGCTCAGTCTGTTAGCCACCTCAATCTCCACTGCAAGTACCAGACCCTGGAGCACATAGCACCAAAGGCAGTCAAGTATTCATCCATTTCAACATTGACTTGATTGACTGCCTAGGGCTGCTGGCCAAGTGATGGCTGCTCAATGCAGGGGACCCAAACAGTGTTGCTCACGGTCTGGGGCGAGTATAGATGCAACTGCCTGTGACCATAATCACAGCAACTTCAGAGGGCTGATTGACTGCACATACCTGATGAAGGTGCTTCGGTGTGGCAAAGGCACATAAAGTCTTGCTGATGTTCTGGGGCAAGTACAAGTGCAGCTCCTGCTCAACATGGCCATACAGCAACTGCAACATATGTGTGCTGAGTGCAGATCGATTGACTGCACATGCCTGGTGACGGTGCTTCAATGTCGCAACGGCCCAAATACTGTTGCTGATGTTCTTGGGCAAGTACAGGTCCCTTTATGACAAGCTAAATTTATGCTGAGACAGCTCACCACACAGCAAGCATGAGCTGCGCATACCAGATGAATGTGCTTGAGCATTACAAAGGCAACACAGTGTTGCTGATGTTCTGGGGTGAGTTCAAGTGCAGCTGCTGTCGAGCATGCCCACGCCGTAACTCTGAGACACGTATACCAAGTGCAGATTGCTCAACAGATGGAGGTGCTTCACTGTGGCAAGAGCCCAAACAGTGTTGCTAATGCTGCTGAAGTCAAGCTGCATTGTTGGCGAGCTGAGAACCTGCTGAGACAGACAAAACCACGGCATGCATGAGCTGCACGTACCTGATGGTGGTGCTTCAAGGTGGCAAGAGCCCAAACAGTGTTGCTGATGTTCTGGGGCGAGTACAGGTAAAGTTGCTGTTGAGCATGGGCACACAGCAACTCCAGGAAGTCGTCAGGCGGCTTGTGAGCCAAGGTAGCATAAGCCCAAACCAAGTTGGCCACACTTTGGGGTTGAAAGGCTGCCATCAGAGGACCGGTGTTGTGCCTTGCTGCTGCGTCCAACAACCCCTCATGTAGCTTGCCTGCACAGCATCAACACTGATTAAAACTGTGACACATGCCAGCACAAGCACTGATTGATTGTGGGCCAAATCAAGTTGGCCACACTTTGGGACTGCAAGGTTGCCATCAAGGGGCTGTTGTTGTGCCTTGCTGCTGCGTCCATCAGCCCCTCATGCAGCTTGCCTGCACACTGGCAAAAGCCAATTCTAAGCGCAAAACATACCAGCTTGAGTGTTGGGTTTGTTTGGTCCAGGCCCTTCACAGTCACTGGGAACGACAGCTAGTTCTGCTGGCACAAGTCATATCAGTGACGCTGACAGCAAGGGCATCTGAACTTGATATGGCAAACATGTACACAGAGAAGTGCCTGCACAGCATGTGATGCACATTCGCATGCAGTCAGTGAAATGCAGAGGGCGCCACTTCTGCCCATCTGCTGTAAAGCTCTTGTCAGGTGTTGCAGGCCAATCTGCTCATCACCAAATCTGTTCAAGACTGTGTGATTGTCATGCCAGACCATTCATCAGCACCGTCGCTGTCGTCATCATCACTACTCAACTGAAGTGCCTACCTAGTTTGGCATAAGCCCAGAGGATGTTTGAGATGTTCTGTGGGCTAAACTCCCTCATGCGGTCCTGACTGCACTGAGCTACAGTGTCCAGCAAAGCACCGGGGTCATAACCTAGGTTAGCATATGCCCACACCTGCGTGCAAACACATCACAACAACTGAAGCAAAGCTACAGGGTCCAACTGTGTATTCTGTGTCCAACAAGGCACTGGGGTCATATCCAAGGTTGGCATCTGCCCAGACCTGTATGCACACACATCACAGCAGCTTAGCAAAGGTAAAAGGCTCCTCAATGATCAACATCCAAGTGTCTGTTCTGTGTGTGTCCACAGGACAGGCATAGCACAGGGTGGCATACAACCGCACCTGTGTCCTCTTTCTCTGAAAGAGAAAGGAAAAACAATCACCCTTTGATAGTCCACAAAAGCAGGGTTTTTGAGAAAAAACAAAACATAAAAAACAACGGGTGAGGGAGGATTCGAACCCCCGATACATCACAGCAGCTTGGCAGAAGTGCAAAGGGGACATCCGTGTGCAACCACATCACAACAGCTTAGCAAAGCTGAAAGGTTCCGTCATTGCATTGTGCGTGCTCTTCAGTGACAGCAACTTGAGCAGATTTGAATAAGCCATACTTGTCCCCCCCCACACACACGCAGCAAAGCAAAGCTGAACTGTGCTGTTTACCAAGCTTTGCATGGTGCGCCTGAAGTGCTTGTATCAGTACACAAAGCAAAAGCCGCAACACCGTCTTCTTCCTGTTGTGCAGTGCGCCATACTGCAGCCACTGACCATGTTATGCGCATCATTTGTACAGTGTAGATGCAGAACAGCTCAAACTATCCTGTGAAAACATGAGAGCTTGCAGAGGGGTTGAAGACAGCAGGCACAAGGTGCAAATGGATGCAGGTAGAAGAGTGTCTTGCTGTACTAGCAATGTTTTGAGCATTGACGAGGTGCAGCTTCTTGTGTGTGGAAGGCAGAAGAAAACTGAAGATGGTGGGTGCAAGTGAGCGTGTGTCTTACTGTATGAGCAATGTTTTGCACACTATGTCATGTAACAAACAAGGAGCTAGCAGAGGGGTTGGCGACAGCAGAGAAGATACTGTTTGCGGAAGAAATGGTGGCCTACTGTATTGGCAATGTTTTGACCATTGAAAAGGTGCAGCTTCTTGTGGGCTATGGCAGCCACTGCATCCAACAGCGGTTCATGCTGCATTTCAAGCTTGCTGTAGCCCCACACTGTGTTGCTCAGCGCCTGCATAAGACAGATGTCTTTCATATTGCCAATGAGTGTATGTTCACCATAAACAAGGTATTGATGCAGCTTGTTGTCTGCTTAAGGCAATTGCAACCTTTGGCAGCAGCTGCAGGTTGGCAGCTCAGGGTCTTGCCAAGATCTTGGGCTAGTAAGGAAAGACAGGTGCCTGACCTGGTGCTGCAAGGATCAATGCAGGAGTCAAAAGCATTTCGTTAGACATCAAAAGCTAGGCAATGCAGACCAGCATGAGAAAACTTCCAGGGTGCCATCCACAAGTCCCCTACATCCAATGAAGAAACAATGTACAGCAAATGGGATTTCTGCTGAATACACAAAAAGGCAATTTTCAACGGGCAAAATGAAAAGAATGAAAAGCAAAAGGAGAAACAGGCAAGACAACGGCAAAAGGCACACTCCGGTGGGCGAAAGAAACCGAAAAAAAGGGGAATCGGCAACAGGAGAAAAATGAAGTTTGGAGTTGCGGAGCATCGATCTCCGTACCTCTCGCATGCTAAGCGAGCGCTCTACCATTTGAGCTACAACCCCGAGTGCTGATGCAGAAAGAGTATTTGGTGCATAATATATTACGCAATAGACAGCTGTGGAGATGGCAGTTGCAGTCTCTTGGTGGCACACAGCACACGAGCGTGTACCTCGCATCCCACAATGTTGTTGACTTGCGCCATTGGCACTGCACGAAATGTGTTGATAATATTTTAACACTCTAACGTGCTAATAACATTCTTGTCAAAGTGGACATATGTAGGTGAGCTGAAGAAACTCACTTGAGAGTTGAAGCTGTCCAGCTTCTGCAAAGCCTCAGTAGCCATGACCTCCATGAGGTGTCCAGGATGATGTTCCAGCTTGGCATACGCTAGTACAGTGTTGCTGATGTTCTGGGCTGTGAACTTCTTGACTTTGCTTTCAGCATCTCTGGCCATGATATGAAGCACTTTAGTGCCAGGGTTGTGTCCTGAAGCATACCATGTTGTCATTTGCTTGCTATTTCTGCCTATTATGAGCAGTTGTTGCAGCTCCTGCACATATGTCCTGAAAAGCACAAGTGCATTTGCAGCGCATGCAGCAGCTCAGCTTCAGTGTTGAACGCTGTTCATAGCTTCAGTATGCGCCTAGCAGTGTCACACAACCACATATGAAGCATTCGTTGATGAATGGATGAAGGTAGGACTGACCTAGAGTGGCAAATCCCCAGATGGTGTTGGCATGGTTCTGGGCATTGAACATAAGAATCTTCTTGCTAGCCTCGACACCCATGCTGTTGAGGAATGCTTCTCCTGGGTTGTGCATCATCTTTGCCAGCGCCCACACCGTGTTTGCAATGTTGCGCGCAGTGAACTTTTCAACGTTGAAGTCTGCAATATAGAGCAGTGACTGTGAAATGGAGTGCTGGTGCAGTCTTGCTGCTAACTCTTGAGACTGGAACACACATGCGTCTCTACAATGTGATACACTTCACAGCACGACACAGTGCTGCGGCAGTCAGTGCATGTTGGTGCCAAGTGTGTCCGCATGGAAGCAACCCAGCTGCCACAAGTATGCAGCATGCTGCCTGATAGTTGGAGTCTGCCGACAGAGCTGTCCTATGACTTTTGCGTTGGCAGGCTATCCTAGCAGGAAGACAATGCTATCATTAGCGCAAACAACCCGAAGAGGCCCTCTGCAAAGCTTTGCAAAGTAGCCAGCCTGTATTTCAGTCAAGAAAAGATGACTCAAATCATAATGCAGTCTTGGCTAATAAGGACTGTGAGCTGTGTAACCACTGCAGGTGACAGATGATGGACTTTGTGTACACATAGGCATGGCATCTTTGGAGTCGACTCTCAGATTTCCCTGCTGTGGCAATGTCTGCGACTGAGCGCCGAAACCAAGGTGCTGCATATGTCAACAATGGCATTTTGGCTTGTAGAATACTCACAGATTATCTGCTTGAGCTGCATCAGCTCTGGTCTGTTGGCCTGAGATCTGTACTGTTGGTGGTCAGCATCCAGTGATGCTATCTTGTTCAAAAATGCTGCCATGGCAGATGCTGCGCTTCATGCAGGGCATGGCATTGTGTGATGCAGAGAATTCACAGATCATCTACTTCAGCTGAGTCAGCTCTGGTCTGTTGGCCAGGGATCTGCACTGTTGGGGATTAGCATTCAGTAATGCCATCCTGTGCTAGGAGGCGACGGTGGCAAAAGCTGCAGTTCATGCAGAGAATGGCAATTTGTGATGCAGGGTACTTACAGATCATCTGCTTGAGCTGTGTCAGCTCTGGTCTATTGGCCAGGGATCTGTACTGTTGGGGGTTTGCATTCAGTGATGCCATCTTGTGTAAGGCTGTTGCCATGCAGACAGGGTCAAAATGTGGTGCTGACGAGCCCACTAGGTCCAAAACCTCCTGGAAGCAAGACAAGCATCATGTTCCATTTGGTCTTGTCGTGGGCATCCTGAAACGGCGACTGCCATTAACACTGTAATGAGCATTGCAGAAGCTGACGCTTTGCACCCTGAAGCAACACTTGCTGACATTGATGGTGTACAAGGCGTTTGATCTCACACGGCTGGCTGTGCTGGATAGTGGCTGCTCATAGGCAATTGATGTTCTGCAAATTTGGTCAAATCAGACACGATGCGCATCTCATGCAGCAGTGCTTACATCTGCACAGCAGCTTGGCTGTTACTTCACTACAAGCAAAGTGAGCAGGAAGCTGCAACATGTCATGCACATTTTTCTGATGCAGCATAACAGCTTGGTTGGAGCATGTGCCCAGCAATGTAGCTCACTAGAGTGTGCATGCGCCACCGAGACAGTGTTTCTGTTGCAATATGTGATTGATGCATGTGCAGATGAGAACAGCTTTTGCTGTCCTCACACGCAGATGATGCATCTAAACACTGATTGATGTGTTGCCCTCATGATCAAGATGAGATGTAGCCAAGGTGTGTTTGTGCTTACGTTGACTGTTGTTGAGATTGTTATCCTCTGGTTCAACTGTATGCTCACATGGGCAGGGCCGTCGCTGGAATGCCCTGCAGGGGCACGTGAGCCTCTGCCAGGGTTCACTACACCTCTGCCAGGGTTTACTGCACCTCTGCCAGAATTTGGTGAGCCTCTGCCAGGGTCTGGTCCCCCTGCGCCTCTGCCGGAGTTTATTGCATCTCCGCCAGGGTCAATTGCACCTCTGCCAGGGCCTGGTGATCCTCTGCCAGGGTGGACTGCACCTCTGCCAGAATTTGGTGAGCCTCTGCCAGGGTTTGCTGCACCTGAGCCTCTGCCAGGGTCTGGTGCGCTTGCGCCTCTGCCAGGCTTTGGTGCACCTGAGCCTCTACCAAAGTACACTGCACCTCTGCCAGGGTTTGGTGAGCCTCTGCCAGGGTTCAATGCACCTGAGCCTCTGTCAGGATTGAGTGCACCTGAGCCTCTGCCAGGGTTCGGTGAGCCTCTGCCAGGGTTGAACGCAACACCAATGGCAGATGCTCTGCCAGAGTGGTTAGTTCTGGGGCGGCTTGGGGGGGTCCCAAGGGGTTGTTGGGGGCCAGGGCTCCCAGGACCAATCGTCTGGGGGTTTGGCCTTGATGCGGTGGGTGACGCTGCCTGCATGATCTTGCTGTCACCAGCATGTGCATGCATTCTTGTAAGGTTCTGTGACCCAGCTTGTTGCTTACAGAGCAATGAATTGCCTTCAGTATACTGTTTATACCCTATAGATCTGAAGTTGGAGGTGGCGCCCAACAGCAGCAACAACACAAGCATCGTGATGTTTGCTGCGTATCATCTGAGAAGGGACAAGGCAAGACTATGACAACGACTGCTTGCCTGAATCTGCTGAGTCTCAGGGTGTGGGGCTTGATGCAGACCCATGCAATCTGTATATGAGCAAGTGAATTGATGCCACTGACTGCTTGCCTGAAACCGCCGAGATGCAACATGCAGGCCTTGATGCACACCCATACAATCTGTAAATAAGCAAGTGAACTGATGCCAATGACTGCTTGCCTGAATCTGCTGAGCGGCAGGGTGTGTGTCTTGGTGCAGACCCATAGGGGATCTTGGGCTTGGCCCAGTCGGCAGCTGCTGGGCAGCAGGGTAGGGCTGTGCTGGGGTTGGGTGGGCAGGGGGGTAGAAGTGGGTAGAGCCTGGCGCAACTGTTGAGGTCATAATTGGCATTTGCTGAACAATTGGGACCTGCATTCACATCATAGTCAAGCTACTCTTGAGGACATCCTCAAAGACTCAATGACAAACTTCTAATGCCCAACGACGTGCTGATATGTTGTGTTCAGTGCAGCACAACATCAACAGGCCCTCCATGCTGATATGTTCTTTTCAGTGTAGGACAACATCAACAATCCCTCCATGCACAGAGCTCACATTCAGCATTTGGCATCAGATCAGGACTCAAAGCGTGTGATGATTGCATGCCTACAGACAATGACACTGACATAGATGCAACAAGCAATCATGATTGCATGCCTCCAGGCAATCAATGCAACTGCTTTACGCCGGTTTGCACACGTAGTGGATCAGCTATGCTGGCGCGATTGCTGCACCCTGGAACACAGATAGGGCATCAACGACTTTTGATACACAGAGCTCACTGCAGCATTTGGCATCAACATTGGACCTGAAAGCATGTATGCGTGGTGATTGCATGTCTGCACATGAAAGCAAGCATGTGTGTGTGTGGTGATTGCGTGTATGCAGACAGTCAGTGCATCTGCTGAACACCTGTATGTAAGCATAGTGAGTCAGCTGTGCTGGTGCAACAGCTGCGATTTGGATCACAGATGGACCCTGTTGATACGCCAGGCCAGGTTGATACTGCTGTTGGTTTACTGTTGGCACAGGATAAGCTGTGGGCTGTTGTGTTTGGGGATTGCCAAACATCAGAGTTCTTGCCACTGGCCTGGTGTCACTCATCACTGCAAAACGGTCTGGTGCCTGAGATCTTGATGCTGAAGGGCTCTGCACTGTGTAAGGATGTGTCATAGGCAACAATCAAGCTGCGATGCTACTCCAGACCTTGCTGCAATGTCTGCAACACCAGGAAGTTTGTTCAACAGCTGCAGCTTGCCTTTTGCTGTGCTCATGCTACGCTCGCTCATGGACATTGTAAGAGACACAATACCCCCAACAGTCTGTGTGATGAGTTTCAAGGTGGTGGTGCGTTTGACATATTGCAGTTGACATGCTTTGCCATGGCAACATGCTGAATTCGATAAAGATGGAGATGATCCCTACATGCAAGACTGCCCTCATATGCAAAATGCAGCAGTGCTTACTCACCACATCCGATACAGCAAGTCACATGTTGTGAAGGCAAAAGGGCATGTGCTCCCTGCACCTGTGAAACAGATGAAGCAATACAAATGCCATCTCAGAACTGTGACAGTGCTCAAAGTGTTGCAGCAGCAGATGGTGATTCATGTTTGCTTGGATGCCTGCATGCATCCTTTGACAGTGTCGTGGCATGCAGGCAGTCTGGTCTGATGTCAACTCACCGCATACAGGTTAACAATGGTCAACTTCTACACTTTAATCTTGCATGACAGCCTGGCACTTTTGCATACGAAAGCGCCTTGAATCCTCTGACGAGCGCTTCAGTTCAGCAGAGGCTGCGTGACGTCGTGCGCTCAAGCTACTTTTGTCGTCTGCAGCTGCAACAGCGCGCAAAGCTACCATGAACAGGGCTAAAAGTGGCCAGCCGACAGAATCGACGTCAACAATACCTAGCAGCTTGCGGCAGGATGTCAGCTTGCTTGCTGAAGGTCCAAGGCACCTCGGAAGGGCTCAAGGCTGGCGCCGACGCTGAAGCGCCAGGGCGAAGGAGATTCTGAGCAACCACCAACGACTTCAAGGTCCTCTGACTGAGAGCAGCGGTGGCTCTCCAAGGCTGTCACTACCTGCCGATTCAAGATCTCGCAAACAAAGCATGCGCATGTCACTTTTCAATTCACCGTCGTTTCGCAATCTTTGCCAGGGATAAGACTGCATTGCCCGCACGCATCAACGTCGGACACGTCGAACTGCCAGCGGTGGCTATGAGCGAACTATCCGAGAAAGCTCCGGAACCACGACATAACCGATTTCGGACCTCCGAGACCATGCGCAACTAGCATGTACGTCCGCAGCGTGGGATCGACTCCGCCAGGGACTCGTTGCTGGGACGGCCAGCAATACATTGCCTCAAGTGAAGTCTGCAAGAAAAGCATAGATCAAGAATTCTGGACACCGGAGCGCAGATCAGCTTTGTTGCGATGGACCAGAGTCTGCCTGGTCGGCAGCTATTGACGTGCCGGCTCGAGCAATTCGCATGATAAAGACCTCAGACCAGATTTCAGACTCTATCAGTATGGACGTGTCACTCAGGTGCAGCTGGCCCTGTCGCTTGAAGAGGCACGTACACCAAACTTTGCCTCAGCTTATTTGCCAGCACTAACACCACAATGTGGATGCAGGCCGGATCTTGGCATCTTGCCGTCAGCATCTGAAGCTGTCAACAAGAGAAAGATTGACAGTACGCCCCTGAAGGTCAGGACTTGCAGCATTGCAACCCAGCCCTTCTCGCAACCTGCCTTTGCCCGCAGTCAGCACTTTTAAAGCAGCAACATCAATCAACTGCATCACACAAGGGTTCTCCGCAAAACCTGTGCCCTGTGACAAACCGTGCAGGTGACTGATGCATCAGCCCTGCAACAAGTGCTGCAAGATATGGCAGTGACAGCAGAGAAACAGAGGTGCGCCGAGCTTGATGCCTCGCTTATGAATCAGCTCAGCTACTAGCCCAAATACTGGCTCAGAAGCTAGCCCGCATGATCAGCTTCTTGAGAAGCATTAAAGCAGAGCCTCTGGCATTGCTGCTATTCATGACTATTGACTGTTGTCACTTCAGTAGCTTTGAGCATGCTTTTGCGTGCATGATGCTTTGCTTTCGAATGCGCATGCCGACTGCAACACATAGCACCAAGCAATGCTAAATTGCTTTGGCCAGGCACATTGAGGCAGTAAGGGTAGCAGCAAGGGCAACCAAAGAGATTGTAAATGGCTCAGCAAGTCAGCCAGGGCCAAACGGCTCTGCAAAACCTCCTCTGGTACTTGTGCTGCATGCATTGCTCAGCTTGTTGGCTGCTTAGCAATGTGCAAGCATCTGATCAAATTTGATGTGCTGTTCCTTTAGGAAGAAGAAGACTCAGCCCAGGTTGCACCTGCGAAATTTGACCCACAGAAGGATTACTACCAAGTGAGTAATGCACTTAGCCCGCTGATTGACTGCTCCTTGACCTACATCCTCATGTACTGTTGCCAATGATCCCCTTGATGGCAACGCATCAATGAGCACACTTGTAAAGCTTCAGTAGTGATGTGGCTGCACAGCTGCAATCTTGGCATGCCTGAGGGTTTTGTTTGTAAATGAACAATGGTGGGGACTTCTTTTGTTGTACACGCTTTTGTTCTGACACTGAGTCTACCACACTGCTACACTGTCTGTCCCAGAGGTCTGGTCCCTGACTGTTCTTCCGCTCCACATTGATCTCACCAGACTGTTGTTCCTAGACTGTTGTTGTTACCACATTGTGGCTGTGCGCAGACATTGGGCCTGAAGTGCAGTGCATCTTGGCGTGAGATCAAGCCTGCCTACAAGCGCTTAGCCCTCATCTTGCGCCCAGACAAGCGAAGGGGCGCCACACTCAAACAAACTGTTTGTTGCATATTGTGGCTCCTAGACTGTCCCTGCTATCTGCAGACGCTAGCTTTGGACTGCAGTGCATCTTGGCGCGAGGTGAAGGCAGCATACAAGCGCTTAGCCCTGACTTTGCACCCAGACAAGCAAACAGATATCGTGCTTGATCAGACTATTTGTTCCATATTGTTGCTCCTAACCTGTTCTTGCTGTCTGCAGGTACTAGGCCTGGAGCGCAGTGCATCTTTGCGTGAGGTCAAGGCAGCATACAAGCGCTTAGCCTTGACTTTGCACCCAGACAAACAGCGAGGTGCCACACCCGATCAAGCAGCCGCAGTAGCTCAGCGCTTCCAAAAGGTTGCAGAAGCCCATGATGTGCTCACTGATGAAAGACAGCGGGCTGCTTATGACAAAGTCAGGGATTACATGGTACGCTGCAGCCAGCTTACATGCTTTGCGACTTGGTGATATCAGCAGGCTGCATATGACCAAGTCAGGGACTATACAGTACACAGCAAAGGGCATGCAAACCAATGCGCATGACCATGGTGTGCTCAAAAACAGAACACAGCGTGCTGCGTATGACAAAGTCAGAGACTAAACCGTACGCTGCAAAGCGCATGTATACCAGTGCGCTCTGCATGACCATGGCGTGCTCAAATTGAAACACAGCAGGCTGCATGAAGCAAAGTCAGGGACTGTATGATATGCCACACAGGGCTCCTATAGCATCTATTGTGAGTGACAAGGCAATCCTATAACTGTGTACTGCTGATCAAGCACAGAAAGGTTTGGCCTAGGCACTGAATGACTGACAACCTTGACAATCCTGGTCTAGGCATTGATTGATGGAAGTTCAGCCTGGTTTGACTTGGGCACCGAATGGTGCTGTGCTGTGTCCTGACTACTGCACCAGTCATTGCATTGTGCTGTTGTAAGCAAAGGTCTCTTGATGCCAGATGATAAGGCATTATGCTTTGGCGCAGCAGGCTCACCTGGGGATGAAACTGCTGTACTTACCCGACAACAGGCTTTCGTGATGCGTGAAGGCTTTTCAGAGCTAGCAATGGCAAGGCGCCGATGGCAGTAGCAAAAGCACCGCCCTTGCACTGTGCCACTGTTGGTGTTGGCTGGTAACATTGAAGCAGTGTTTGTGTTTTGGCACAGGAGGCTCACCCAAGTATTGGACTGCCTGTACTTACCCCTCAACAGGCAGCAATGTCAATGGAACAAATGAGTTGGTGTTTTTACTCAGGAGACTTACCCCGGTATGGGACTGCCGACACTTACCCTGCAATAGGCTGCAATGATGGGTTAAAACTTGTCAGAGCTAGCAACGGCAAGGCGCCAAGGACAGTTACAAGAGCACAGCCCTGGCGCTGTCCTGCTGTTAGTGTTGGCTGGCTGCAGTGAAATCAAAGCAATGTTTGTGCTTTTGCACAGGAGGCTCACCCTGGTATGGGACTGCCCACACTTACCCCTCAACAGGCAGCAATGATGCGTGAGGGCCTTTCAGAGCTGGCCAGGGCAAGGCGTCAAGGGCAAAATCAGAAGCACCGCCCTTGTTATGTCCCACTCTCAGTGTCCCTGGAGAAAATGAACATGGGATGTATCCGTACAGTCACCAGGTGACACAATCTGCAGCTATCTGCTTCGCTGCAACACCAGAACATCAGAAGCATCCCTCTTGCACAATTAAAACCTGAGACGCAGCACAAGTTGTACCTTCTGTCTTCCCGGGCTGCTTTTAGGCTCACAAGCTTTCACTTTGGCACTTGACATCACAGGCTCTTTCTTCTGTCTCTTACATGCTTTCTTGACTGCATTGCCCTGCTGTCAGTGTGCAACTGCCCCTTGGCGCAGTGGTCTACCAACATTGCGCCAATAGACATTTGCCAACTGAAACCAGGAAAAGACAAACAAGAAAGCAAAATCAGAGAAGAAAGAGAAAAGCCTATGCTGCTAGGAGGTGTTGGGCGGGGTTTCAGCCTAGCGCAGCTTGCTGTGTCATGTCTTGCACAATGAAAGGGAGGTTCTGCCGTACTCACAATACTGTACATGATTCGAATCAAAGGATTGCAAAGTCTGTGGCTCCGTTTGTAGCCTGAACTCTACCTTTGGCACTTGCTATCGCTCAGCTGACACAAAGGAAAATGGTTGCATGCTGGCAGGGTGAGAAGCCATGTAAATAAGAGTGGCACCCTGTACCAGGACAGTAAAAGCTTCCATCTGGTGATCAGCAGGGGATCCCATGGCTGGCCAAAAGCACATCTTTGAAAGGGAAGGTGACAGGACTGCTGATGCTTTGCCAGGGGGTCTGGTCTCTGTGCTGCAGCAGATGGCCCATCACAAGCTCTGAAGAAAGTCACATGCTTGCAGGGTCAGGAACCGTGTCAATGGGAGTGGCATGCTGTACCAGGACACAAAGAGCTTCCATCTGGTGATCAGCAAAGGCTCCCAGCCTGGCCAACAGGATGTTTTGCAAGGGGAAGGCGATGAGACTGTTGACACTCTGCCAGGGGACCTGGTGTTCTTGTTGCAACAGAAGCCCCATCCAAGATTCAGAAGATCTAGTGAGTTTGCAAAGCTCCCAGGCTGCTTGTACTCACAGAGGCTCACATCATGACGCCTGATGTCGCAGACTTTTCCTTCCTTTTCTGTTTACTCGGTTTGCAAAGCGCCAGTATAGGGCTCTCAGCCTGGTCAAAAGCATGCATTAGAAAGGGAAGGCAATGAGGCTGCTGACACCTGCCAGGGAATCTCGGTTTTGTGCTGCAACAGAAGCCACGTCTAAGGTCTGGTGAGTTGGAAAGCTCCCAGGCTGCTTGTACTCACAGAGGCTTGCATCATGATGCCAAATGGTGTAAAATTTTCCTTCTCTTTCTGTTTACTCTGTTTTCAAAGCACCAGTATAGGGCTCTCGGCCTGGTCAAAAGCATATCTTAGCAGGGGCGGGTGATGAGACTGTTGACACTCTGCCAGGGGATCTGCTATTTGTGCTGCACGAAAAGCCTCATCCCAGGCTCAGGAGATCAGGTGTGTCTTGGCACCCATGATCATGACACTGTCTTGTCTGCAGGTTGCGCATCGGATATGAATGCATTGGGCGCATGGGTCACCATTTATACTGTATGTCAAATGCTACCTGCAGCGCAGGATCCAAGTACATCGCAAGGATGTCACTTCAATCCGGTCACTTCCTATGGGGTGAAGACGTGAAGGGTGTCTACGACCGTAGCCCTCTAGTCACAGCAAACCTACAGGCAAATGCCAGTTATAGCAACATGCTGCTTCTGCAATCCAACAGCTAAATGCAGTACAGGAGCTAACGACCTGGAGTACATCGCAAGAACATCGTTCAAGCCCGGTCACTTCCTATGGGGTGAAAATGTGCAAGGCATCTACTGTCGCAGTCATATAGTGACGGCAAACCTTTTCCTACAAGCAGCTGCCAACAATGGCAAAGGTGGGATGTTCTGCCAAACAGTTGCAGGGGAGGGGTTATATGATCCCGTAGACCCTTGGACCAAACCACGAGGCGATCTGCTAGTCAAAGTAAGCCTTTCACTTCCAATGATGACTATATCTGTCAGTGTGCCGACTTCCGTCTGTCTTCATAGTCTCATGGATGAGCTTTGCCATGTAGTAGCAGGGGAGGGGATGTATGATCCTGTAGACCCGTGCATCAAATTTCAAGGCAATCTGCTAGTCAAAGTGAGCCTCGCATGGCCCTTGACATGCTGCATTCATTTGTTGTTGCATGAACAAGATCTGCCATATACCGATATGGGAGGGTTTGTATGATCCTGTAGGTCCTTAGACCAGATCAAAGACCTATCGGTCAAATTGAGCCGCTCAATGAATGTTGCAGGCTGTGTTTGTTGTGTATGAGCTGCTTTCAGCTGCGACCATGGAATATGGCAATGTGACTGTGATATCTGGGATCTTGCTTGAAGCTGCAAATGACGCATACCGTGCATGATGCTATGGCATGATGTCATGGGCTTGCTGTCACCACATTGCTGCCTGCCATTCTCAGGCTCTTGATCTGCACCTTACCAGCTGCTGGTGTTGTTCCCTTGCTTCATGTTGCCATCTTTCTATTTCATCTCCTGATCCACAATACAGCTTGCACATTGTGTGCAGTCCTGCACCCTGGCCAACCCCCTGCCATGCATTGATCATGTGGCGGTGCTGCATGACAGACTCAATGCAGCAGTAGCAAGCCCACGCCTTGCTGAGTGTTGCAATCTTCTTCTCTGTGTGCTGATGTTGCTGATTCCTGTTCTTCTGACTTCTGCAGGTGAGGTACCCACCCCTACCCCATTCTTGGACCCTGGCCCACCCCCTACCATGCATTGAGCATGTGGCACTGCAGCATGACAGTCTCAGTGGAGCAATAGCAGGCGCCCGAATGGGCCTTGCAGTCAGGCACAGACTCTTGACAGCAGAACTGTTGTCAGATTGGACCATCCCAGAAAGAAGCTGTCTGTCTGGGGTGTGTGTCTGTGTCCACATCAACGATGGCTGCATGACATCCAGCTCAGTGCAGAGTGACACATCCTGTGCAGCTGTGGCAAAATATTGCCAGCATACTGACGACGCAAGAGACCTGTGCAGCTCATCTTTGCACAGCAACATCACCTCTCAGCATGAAAGGATCACACAAGTGGGTCACTGCTGCTGTCATGCTTTGTCCATAGCTGAATTAGAAGGCTATCAGCAAACTGATGAAGCCAGAGAGCTGTGCAGCTCATGTTTGCAAAGTAACCTGACCTCTCAGCATCTAGGCATCACAAGTACTGGTTATCGCTCCTGCTGCACCTGGTCAAAGATAGCAGATAGCAAGGCAGGTGGACTTGCTGCGAGACTGGCAGCCAATATGTCCCTCAAACCCAGCACAAGTGCTTTTCTGAAGATTCTAGGCAGCAAGGGCAAATCAGCAATGTCAGTCCTGCCGCACAGTTAGCCATACAGGCATGCAGCGCAGTTCTGCCGGCAATGGCATGGCAGGTGTTGCACATTCAGCTTGATGCTTGGTGGCAAATTTCATCTCACAATGCAAGCTGTGGCAGTGACAAAAGTCCTTGCTGCTCCTGTCATACTGCAGCCTTGCACTCAAGCGTTTGCAGCCATCCGCAGAGCCACAATGAGTCTCATCTGCAGTCAGCTTTGACAGAGCTCTTGCTTGATGATGAATGGATGGCTGTTGAGGCAGCCTCAGCTATTGTTTTGGATTTGCCTGATCAAGCCTTAGGGGAGAGAGCTTGCATGTCAGCTGGTGCAGCTGGTAGCACAGCTGCTTCAGAGGCAAGTGCCGCTGGACCACATGTGATGGTGCCTGAGGTTGCAGATCAGCTTGCAGGTGAATGCTTCATTTGCATTCGTTTTGGACACTGGTGCTTGTGCGAATACACAACAGGTGAGAAGCATCCACCACTACTGTGACAAGCCCTCATTGTCTGCATGCATAATCCTGGATTCCAACTAGTTCAAAGCTCGGGGTGCAGGCTAACGCTTTGCAGCAAACTTGGCAGTGACATGTTTGACAGAACCGCAGGCTTGCTGTGCTGGGTACGTGACTTCAAGTGCTTGTCTGTGCCTGACAGCACACGTTGCAGAGGTACATTTTGCAAAGCAAGCAATGGCTTTGCTGCATGTCATGACACTGCTTTGCATGCAGGCACAGTGTATTGAGTTTTTACTGATGGATTTTGTTGCAATGAAACAAACTGGGTTTGTTTGCAGGCCTAATGAAAGCTGTAAAGCAACAGGCATGCCTCAGAGCTGCAGTTGTGGTCTGTGGAGGCAGGTCTTATACACGTGATCTCTGGATACACAGGCAGAGGGGCATTGCTGCTGAGGGCTGTTTCCAATAATGAAGTCGTCCATGTAAGGTTGAGAACAGCCAATTCAATGCGTTCTCAACTTGACCACTCGTTTTAATAAGGTTCTGGTAGCGATTGCCAGCCAGAGTCTGAGACCAGCAGAACTTTGAAAGCCAAGATAGCAGCACCCTTGCACAAAAGTCAAGAGTGGCTTGCAGCACACCAGAATGACCTGGAGAAGCTGGTCAGCAACATGCATGGTGCACAGCTCATGCGTGTATGCTAGTGCTGTTGATAGCAATGACCCAGGTGGTATTTATCACCCAGCATGATTTCCTGGGTGACTGAGCTCAAATGGTGATGTATTTACAAGGAGGATGTGATAGTAACTGCAAAAAGTCTCATGCGCAACAAACAACAATGTACAAATGGTTTCTATGCTTCAGCTGCTGCCAGGAAGTTTGACCCAAATATGCCCTGCTGTATGGTTGAGCCCATGGTGTGAAGCTTGGTATGTGCGCATCGCTCTGATCAGGCCATCAGGACTTGCATCATTACCTGTTCTGCATTCAGACTAATCAGACAGCTTTACACATGAGGTTTATATTGAAGGTTGTGGATGAAGGTTGTTCTGCTTGCAGGCCCAGAAAACAGCAACAGCTATGAGATTGACAAATTTGTCAATTTGCTGAGCTAGGGCACATTTATTACATTCAGCACGTCAGTCTGCTGTACTGTCATACTGTGTAATTTTGCCATTTGGACTTGACATTGATCAGCTCACAAATACACATTGCAATACACCTGAATAATGTACATAAGCAATGTCATATACACTGCACCTGAGCCACAAACCTGGCAGTAGCTCACCAGCCGTCTGCACTTGCTGGGAGAGTGCAGGTTCCAGACCCATCTGGACACAAGCAGCACAGGATTGAGGACTCGAGTACAAACCATGAGCAAAATAAATCAGTCAAGTCATAATGTCAATGTTTCAGTCAAGCCATGATGTTTCAGTCAAGCCAAAATGACACTATTTGGGTGAAGCAAGCTACACTAAACTACACTGCATGTGAAAGTTCACCAAGCAAAAGAGCACCAAACTGGTGCTTACCCTTTGCAAGACACTTGCGCAGCATCCAACACCAGGTCAAGGCCATCTAGGCAGCTCCAGCAGTCTCAGCAGGACCCCTGTGACCAGAAGCAACCAACCCCACAGGCACAGACAAACCCAGATGCTCTGGGGTGCAGCAGGGTAAGTGCATACAAGATACAGGCATCACTCACAAGCATGCACAGAGCAGCAGTACATGTAAGCAGTATGGCATTTATTGTACATCGCAGCCTCTGAACATTGTTGCAGCCTCATTTGTTGATGCGAGTACAAACGCCTTCAAGCCATTGCTAGCAGTCTTCAGCTGACATTTCACTGTTCTCACACATACCGTCTACAGCAGTGGCTACAGTCTCAAGCTCCAGCCTCTGCAGCACATATGAATACGAATAAGTACAAATGGTTTAGATACGTTTGCTGTTCATGCTTGACATGCATGCATAGCCCAGCTTGGTCACAGGATGCACACAGCACACTCAGCAGCAGCAGCAACATCAAGTTGACACATTGAATGACAGAAGATCTTACCTCTTTGAGCTTTTGATTTTCATCTATAAGACTTTCTACTTGGCCTGCCAGCTGTTCTAGACGCTGTCTGACAGCACTGGGCAATCGCTGGTAGGCCTGAGTACCAGGCTGTGGCATACTCTGTTCCTCTTCCACGTCACTGTTGCCGGTGCTGGAGTCATTGTCATCATCATCATCCTCCTCATCAGTGTTGTACTCACTCTTCAAAAGCATACAGCTACCTGCAAAACGCTCAATGGTCAATGCACTAACCCAGGGGTAACACAGCATGGTGTGCTGAGGGGCGAAATATTGAAAGGAAGCTCAAGAAGTCTGCGGAAGGTATACCTAAAGGATCAAAGTTGCTGCCCATTGCCACCTCTGCACTTGTGAGAGTGTCTGAGCCTGCTGTCCAGCCAGCCTCAGCTGCTGGTACCCGTAAGCGCTCAGCAACAGCATTTGGAGTCTGCTGGATGGTGCTGGGGGTCTGCTCGCGCTTGACAATGATCTCATTACGTTTGCGTGAAGAGTGCTGCTTGCTTCTGCCCCGAGCACCCCCACGGCGACCTGCAACACCCAGGTTTGTTAGACCACACCAAGGAAAACAGCCAACTATTTAGCACAACTTGACCACTGTGATGAGCAAAATACCTGAGCGCTTTTGCAAGTAGGAACTGCTGGCGTTGACTGGTCCAGAAGCCACATTTCTCCCTTTCTCAGGTCTGGGCCCTACAAAGCATAGCACTTTTGAGGCTCACAACAACCCAGCTGAACAGCTACTCGGTAAAGGTGACAAACGTCCTAAAGCACCACGTGCTGCAGGTGAGGTTTATGGCTTGCCTTTGAAATGCTGACGTGCTCGCTTGGCGTTTTGCTGACGCAAGTGCTTCAAGTCTGCTTGAGAAGACGGTACTCTGAAGTTCTGCCTGTTGTTAAACGTTCCACGCTTGTTCTGCACGTCTTTCGAGTGCTGCCACTTGGGAGGCGGTGGAGGTGGTTGCGACACGGGTGGACCACCGTATACTGCAGAGTCAAAACCCGTCTGAGCTGGGAACATGGGAGCAAAAGGCTGTGCTGTAGGATGTGCATAGGTAGGTAGAAAGGGCGGTTCCATGGCCGACATAAGCCGGGCACGTCGCCGGCACGTCTGTAGTGTTGCAAGGTGCAGTGAGAGAACAGATGCGTTCAAGCTAATTTTGTGCCGAACTTGCGCTTCACAGTGTGTGCTCAGGTGTCCTCGGAGATTCGATTCTGTCCAAAATTAACTTTGGCGCCTGATTGTGACGGTCGGGTGTAACACCGTAAAAAGAAGAAGAACGTTCGGGTTGGCAGTGGATTCGGAGCGAGGCTTTCAGGTACATTGTGGTGTAGCTCGTTGCATTGCAGCACGACGCAAGATTGATTGTATCACCTGTCCGACACCACAGTTTCACTCTTGCCAAGTCACTTGCAGCGTCCTATGCTCGCCGGGCTCGTACATCACCAAGAGTTATTGCGAGTGTAGACCCTGACTGTGTGACTCGCTACCACACCTCCGCTTGTTCCTGACCTTGCATGGCATATGAAGACCCGTATGTAGTGCTCGGGTTGCAGCGAGGCGCGAGTAAGAAAGAAGTTCAGCAAGCCTTCAGAGAGTTAGCTTTAAAGCATCACCCCGACAGAGACCCCTCTCTTCAGGCAGCTCAGCGGTTTCAGGCTGTCAGCAGAGCAGCAACATCCATACTCAAAGAGGCACGTCAAGCTCAATACATGCATCTGTCTCGATCGACCCATCATCTCAATGCTATCACCTCCCTGCATTGCTGCACCCCTGCACATCTGCAGGGCTCGAAAGCACCCGCTTCAGAAGCAGCTGCAGCCAGAAGGCGCTGGCAGGAACAGCATCAGTCCTCTAGTCAGCAGTGGGTGCGGGCAGCCAGGTAATGCAGCTGCAATGGCTGTATGAGGGAGCTCTTTCCGTCTTGCAACCCTTGATGTGTATGTGCAGGACTACAAGACTACCCTCCCTGTTCATTTCAGCCTGCCTGATTGGTGGATGCGCATTGTTTGCTGGAGCTGTGCGCGTTCACCATGATATGTGAGTCTCGATCCCAAACGACCCCTGAACTTTGAGCCATAAGCTGTTTCAAAGCTTCTGATGTTGCTCATGTGAATGGAAGTCGTTTGCGCTAGGATACAAAAGAAACTTGCTTTGCTTGAAGGATGATAAGGCCCCTGTGTCATGACTTGATAGCTTTGAACGCGTGTCAGATTACTGTGGCAAGCCTTGCTGCCTGTTGCAGGTATTCTTACAACATAGCAACTAATGCTGATGAGCGCAGAGACAATCCTACTCCAGCACAGCAGCGAATTAATGAACTTCTGCAGGAAAAGCGAGACCAGAAGCAGTTTGACCAGCACTGATGCTACTGGCCTTTGCGATTGTCTGACACTGGCAGCAGAAGGCTTTGACCAAGCAGTATAGAAACTATCTTTGTTTTCAGAACAACTGTCAGCTATAGGAAACCCGGCCTTATCCTTTTGCAAGCAGCAGCTACCATGCATCATTGTAAAGTTTTGCAGACTTGTCAAACTGCTGTAGAATACTTGATCAGTCGCAACTCGCTGCCGTGTCTGCATGCCGATCGATAGTTCTACTTTGCAGGTCTTTTTTCATGATAAATTGTGATGGTACTGCATCCAATGCAGTCAGGTTTATTGGGACCTCTGCAACTCTGCTTTGCAGGCTTTGCAATTAATAGTATTATTGCAGTTGTTTGATGCCCACCGCACAGAAATCACTTGCTTTGCTTGCATATGTGGTATGTGTGTATATGATCATTTACATGCTTGTATCGGTACTGGTGGCAGTTGCTGCTTGCCTGCCACACACTTGGTTCTGATTTTGCAACAAGTTGTGCTTGAAAGCTGCAGATGATGTAGAGTTTCAAAGGGTAGAGTGCTGCAAGTCAGCAGAACTGTGAGGTAAGCTCAGCAACAAGTGGTCTTGAGACCTCAAAAGGTATCCTTCTAGCATCACACCTTCCGTTCATTCAGCTCCAGACATTAATGCCCAGGCAACCTGCCTTCGACTGTCACAACTTGACTCAATCACTGAGCACAAACTTCCAAAGTTTGAAGCTAGCGCTTCAAGGATGCAAATTCACAAACGAATTTGTGTCAGGCGTGCGCAGTTGTGGGAGCCTCAGGCGAACGACATAACACATTGTCGCTGCGGTGACAACATCCTGGCCACACACACACTGATCGTTCATGCAGAGACCAGCGGCGGAATTTGATTTTGAGCGGTGGGATTCGGATACAGAAGCGTGCTTTGCTCCGTGCTGCACACTCAGGCTCACACGCCTATCTTGCACAGCAAGCATCCCTGCTGGCTCGCGTCACAAGGTGCAGCCACAGTAGGTGAGTCAAGCCGCATGCTGAGCTGCAGCAGCGCTTGACGAGGTCACTTCGACGCTCACACCGCAGCTGAGTCCTGGCCACAACTGTCACTGCAGCAGAACCACTCTGTGCGTCGTGAGACAACCGTTGCGCGCTCTTGATTACCTGGCCAGTCGAGCACATGCGCAGGTCAGCTTTCAAAACGAATGCCAGGGACCCGATGGCCGTCCTCCTCGAGGCAGCTGCCGAGGATATCAAGCTCATTGACTGCCTAGGGCCAGAGGACCTCTGCTATGACCCCACCTCTGCTGATGGTCTCAAACCAGTAAGTATGGCAGCCTCGATTGCAAGCACAACACACACATTTTATCGGTGTGACAGTGGGGCTCAAGAGTCCTTTGTGCTGGCAATCATATGGTCATCTGCAGCTAAATGCAGCATCACTCTTGCCCATCATGGCATACTCATCAGAAGGTTCTCGAAGCAACTCTGGGATGCAATGCAGCTGCATCCACATGGGCTGAGACCGCGTTCCAAGTCAGTAGATGCTGTACTACCAGCTCGCTTTGGTCAGGAAGTGCCTCAGCATCGCTCTGAATATAGAGAGCCTGATCAGTTCAATGCTGAGAAGGGCAGAATGAACCAGGTGACTGTGCTAACAATCTCAGCTTTATGCAGCCGTTGTCAAGGTCTGCTTATGCTTTGCAACCACACATATTCAAATTTGAATTTTGGCTCATCTGCAGGCACCCCATAAGGCTGCTGCATTGCAGCATGGCTC
Source organism: Trebouxia sp. TZW2008 (assembly GCA_002118135.1). Classification (NCBI taxonomy): domain Eukaryota; kingdom Viridiplantae; phylum Chlorophyta; class Trebouxiophyceae; order Trebouxiales; family Trebouxiaceae; genus Trebouxia; species Trebouxia sp. TZW2008. The sequence goes on along the minus strand of BDIU01000004.1, from coordinate 307,752 downwards.
TGCCAATGCTGCTTTGGCTGCAGCCCTTGAATCCGGGACCTTTCACGCTCCCATTTCTCCTCCCCTGCTTGCAGAACCACCAGCACGTGAGGTATATCACCTTGACATTAGAGGGCAAAGCATGCGAAGCAAAGCATGCCATGATGTCCAGCTTCTGTCGTGCATCTTGCCAAGTTGTCAATTTGCACTCGAACACCATTTCTTGCTGCTTCCAGAGCTTTTCCTTGTGCAGCAATTTGGTGCTGAAGCTTTGCCTCTGCTGACTGTGCTGCTCATGCATGCAGATTGAGGCAACACCTGTCAGTCCCAAAGGTCCTGGCGAACTGTCAGTCAAGCCTGACACCAAAGACAAGACAAGAGCTGAGGATGGCATCAAAGGCAGCACTCCTGGTGATGCAGCAACCAAAGACAACCTCAAGGCTGATGGTGGCACCACAGACAGTATCAAAGCTGAAGATGCACAGCCCAAACTGGCTTCTGTCAGTCCTGTACACAACAGGCCAGTGACAAGGAGAGCGCCGCACAATCCCCTTCCTGCCACCCTGACCTCCTCACCTGCCTCTGCAGGCTTTGCCAAGGTGCCCTTCTCTGTCTGACCCCTCTCTTGCCTCACCAAAATTGCCAAGCATTTATGTGTGTGATCATGCGAAGTCAGGCTATAAGATGACTGTCACTGCAAGGCGTATGCTGGATCGAATCAGCCATTGTAGCCATGCTGTGTGAGCATGCTGTCGTTTCATCATGCCATGATATCACGCTGTATCATGACCACTTGCTGCTGATCGACGCATTCTTAGGTGGTGTACAGAAACAGCACTGCACTGCACTGCACTGGCACCTGCACCTGCACCTGCACCTGCACCTGCAAAGAAACAGTGCTGGCCTGCTTAAACAGTACCTTCCTGTCATTATGTGGCACGCTGCATATGACTGCTGTGGCATGCCTTGCAGCCCAGTAGCAGGGGATCATCAGCACAGCCAGTCACCAGAGTGCAGCGCTTTGCAGCTCATATCCTGCGGTACATCCGTGACAACCTCAAGACTGGTCAGACTGAGACATTTGAGTCTGTGATAAGGTATAGCACTTGATTTGTCTCAATGTTAGCCTGTGGTCATGCACATATCCTGCTGATTGGCTTGTGCATATGCTTTACATGCATGCACATCTGTGCCTCTGCAGGTCATCTGCATCCAATGCAGCGCTCTTGAAAGAAATGTGCCCAGCAAAGAACATCATCTGTGTATACTGTACAGCTATGACGCCTGAGGTTCGCCTGCTGCAGGCGTGACTTTGGCAACAACCCTGACATCAGCAAAGCCTTGAGACTACTGGTGGCTGAGAAAAATGTCAAGAGGGCAGGCAAAGGAGGCAGGTCAGAGCCTTTCAAGTATCAGGTAAATTGTGTCCTGTAAACGCATTGTTGTGTGATGTCTGTCAATGATGCATATCATTACATCCAGGTACATGACACCGTCCAAGATGGGTAGGTGCTGCTTCGTTTGTAACACAGACAAAGCTGACAAGACCTTGTGTACTTTCATGTATGCTGTCGGTGTTGTCTGTGTCACTTTCATGTGCTTGAAACTCAGCATCCATCTTTCATCCAGCACTGAGTGTAGTATGTCAGATGATGCCAAAAACTGTTCATTCACAGTGTTGGGCGAAGAAATTTGTCTTGTGAGCGTAACTGACCAGCTCGTTGCATGTTTGCAGCTGGCTGCAAGGGCAATGGTGGCAGGTGAGTCACAGATGCTGGAAGCTGCAGCTGCTGAAGAGGCCCCTGCTGGCAATGCTGACTCATCCCCTATGCTGGACAATAGTCACAGAGATGCACCTCAAGCTGCAGCAGCAAAGGCTGTGACATCAGCAGCAATAGCTGCTGAGTTGCACACACTCTCAGACAAGCCGCAGCGTATCTTGCTGCTCAGGCGGTCGGCCTCCCTACCATCCAACCTCAGCTCTCTGGCACAGACTACCTTCATCCCCCTCCCTCAGCAAGGCATGCCCATCAATCCTAGCCACCAAGAGAGGGGCCTCACATGCTCTACCAACCTAGGGACTGCACCACAGCAGGGTCCATGGCAGTTTGGGGTCCCTAGTGTGCTCGAGGGGAACTCTCATGTTTCAGGAGTTCAGCCTGTGTATGTCCAGCCTGACCCATCAAGTGGCTTTCTGATGGCCTTTCTGCCAGCTGCTTCTGTGTCAGCTGCTGCCCACATGTCTGTCCTGTCAAGAGCTGCTGCATCTGCTGCGCCTCAAGCGGCAGTTGCTCCAGGTGGCTTAGCTGCAGCATGCTTGCCACGCGCATCAGCACCCATTGCTTCAGGCAGGCCTGGTGTGACAGCCCTCCCAACGCCCTTTGGCATGCATAATGCTGGTGGCAGTCTCAGCAAGGCAGTGCAGAGCATCAATGCACGTATGGTAATTCCCAAGCCAGTTCAGCCCAACTTCAATGCTTGCAAGGAAGTTCAGAACTTAGCCAGGCCAGAGCACCCTAGCACAGCAAAGATTCTAGGTGCAGGAGAGTACAGACCTGGTATTGCCTTGAAGCGTCCCAGCGGTGGCATTGTTGAGGACAAAGAAAACTACTTCCCAAATGCCAGGCAGGTGACTTGTGGCATGGGTCCTCAACAGGGTTTGTTCACCTTTACAAACCCTGGAGTCAACCTGCTCCAAGGCAATGGGCCTAGAGACAAGGTAGACAGCAAGATTCCAGAAGGCTCACAGATCACTGATGCAAAGCTTCACTCCAACGCAGTGTGTGCCGAAGCAAAATCAGCAGATGCAGGCACTGAGGATAGCGCAGGGAGGAAGCGTGTCAAGCTTGCCAGTGAATAGGCAGTCCTTGTAGATTGTGCATGCACTTGAAACTTGTACATGTTGTCTTGCATGTTCACAGCAGCGCTTGTATAGACTTTTCTCACAGCAGCATTGAATTGTCAGGACCAACAGCTACACATTGCATCCTGTCCTTGTGTGTATCACGACTGCTTGAGTCCTTGTACTTGGTGTCAGTGCAGCACAATCAGCCTGATTCTTTCTTGAAATTGTTCTAAATGCGACTCCTTTGCAAGGCCTGTACATGTGAATTCCTTGGCGTCAGCTGACTCTGAAACCTCGATGGTTGCACCGTTATGGCAACAAGACACACATGCTACTAGATAATGCACACTTGGTGTCTGTATTTGACTAGTGTACACATCACAGGCGTGTCAGCTGTTCAAACGTGCAGAGGAACCTTTTTTCTTCTGCATCAGACTCAGAAGTGAACAGTGTCTAAGGGCAAGGGCTAGGCATACAAAGGGGCTGCAAGTGATGCAATACTAACTTGATAGTGTGGCATAACTAATCTAGCTCTTCAGCAGCAATGCATGATAGCAACTTGGGCTTCAAAACATGATAAACTTTGCATTCGCTGCTTGCGCCTAGGCTGTTTTCAGCATTTGACGAACCAGCAACACTTTTCTCTGGCATGCCTAACTGATCATTCATTTCTGCATCTTTGTAATATCCCAGCCCCTGATCCCTGTTGGTAAACACATATCCTTGGATGTGCTGCCTGAAACCTGATGAGGGAATGAAACTGGCACCTGCAGGGCGGAAGCACAGTTCTTTCGCAACATGCTTTTTGCCATGTGTACGACAGGCAGAGATGCGCCAAAACCTTCATGTCAAATGCTCACGACATGCATCAAGCTGATGTAGCAGCAGAGGCAGATCAGGCAGGAGGCGTGCTCAGGGATGTACCTGCTGCTGCAGCTGCCAGCAATGCATCACAATCATCAGCCTGGTCAGCTGCTGCTGCAGGAAGACTGTCTGTCACCGCAGTACTCGTGCTTGGTACTTCATGCATTGCTGCCCACTTCCGCTGATTATCCGTCAGCGTCTGTGACTGCGCCTGCATTGCTACCAGCACTGTTGCGCTTGGATATGAAGAGCTGGCATGTGATGCCTTGAGTCTCGTCTGCAGTTCTGAGCTGCTGCCCATTGAGTCTGATGCACTGCTGGATTGTGCTGCAGGATTTGTTCCACTTGCAAGCTCATCTGTGCTTGCTGACTGCGCATGCGACGGCGTGTGTGCCGCTTGCCCATCATGCTGCAAGCTGTTGCTGTGCGCGTCAGCTGATGTCTGCGTTTCTGACTGCTGCTGCTGCTGATGTAAACTACTGCCACCTGTGGCTGCAGGTCTTGGGAGTGGTTTGGGTGGGATCACAGGCAGAGTGACTTCAAGCTGTGATCGTGCAGCGTTGAAGCTGGCAAATCCCTCTGCCGCTGCCACCCTGTAGGGCAGTGGCAGGTGCAGCTTGTACCTGCCAGCAACACTGAGATCAAGATGCTGTGGCTCAATGTTCAGCTGAGCTTGGCTTGCTTGCTGCACTCCAGGCAGGTGTATCCTGACTACAAGCTCCTGCATCATGCAGACTATTTGTTTGAAGTGTTCTGCTGAAAAGTTTTCTTTGCACATAGGCAAGGAGGCAATATTGTAGAGGGTGGCTCATGTAAAGCAGCAGCACAAAACAGCTCAGATTTAAGAGAGCAGAAAAGCTTGCAGACTGGGCTCTAGTATATCTGCACCGGATGCTTGCACGTTTGTAAAGGCTGTCATTGCAGGCTATGCACACCACAAGAAGTTGCACACAGCAAGCACATCAAAGCGGAACCCTGCTGTGGTACAGTTTGATGTTGGCTCGTAATTGGACACTATCATAACTTGATGAGTGACAGTCCCACACAAAAGCATTGCATTGTCACTGTCAGGACAATGCTATTCACCTTTGGGTGTTTGGCAGCTGCTGTATTAGCTGCAGGGTCTTGCCAGGAATCTGCCAAATCGACATGGCCTCTATGCACAAGCTCATACTTGGGCTGCCTTTCACCCCCAGCAGCACTGCCTGCCTGGTCCGCTGCTCCACTGTTCATTTCCACCGCTTCACTGCGACTGGTAGAGACAGCTGTCATGAAGCCTTGATCTGACTCTCCTTTGCTCATGCCTGTGTCTGCGCTGGTTCCCCTGCTGCTTGCGCTAAGTCCACTGGCAGCAGCATTTGACTTTTGCTTAGAGGCTGGGAACTTGAAGCCACTGGACTTGCTGCTCTTGCTCTGCTGAGTTGAGTTGACGGTGGCGCTGCTGGTGAGCTCAGTGACTAGTGGCGTAGCAGGTTGCTGAACAGAACTGCTGGCAGAGCTTCTTTTAGCACCAGCATTGCCAGCTTGTGGCCTTGCTGACTGGTTGGCCTCCGTCTTCTGCCTCAAACTCAGAGGGGAAGGCTTGTCCACTCCAGGGGTGGACTTGAAGCTGAGCTTGGGGAAGCTATACTGTCTGGTCAGCTTCCAGCCCTCACGCTGCTCAATGTTGTCTGCTGCTGAGTCCAAGATGATGGCCTACAGAGCAATAGACATATGTGCCATCACAAGCAAATTGCGCAACATGCAGTGTTACTTCTCTTCAAAGTGCGCAGCCATAGTTGCGGTTTTCACAAGGTTTTGGGCACAGCAACAGCAAGCTTGATTGTTTTATGCCACAGTATCAATTTTCTCTCACGCTGTCTGTGCGACCCTATTGGGTTCTTGTATCAGTACATATACATACTGTGTGATTGACACAGCTATGGCCACAGAAGGAGGTCATCTGGTCTGCTCTTATGTGTCATACGCTGCAGTCAAGATCTATCACTGCTATGTGCCGCTGCTGATTGATGAGCAGCATGTAATCATTCCAATAAACTTCACATATGAGCAAAATTGCTCAGCAGCTGATACCTTATAGCTGGCATTGTTGAGGGCCATTCGGCAGGTGTCAGGGTGAATGATGAAATCAAACACCATGCACTGGATTTTATGCCTGTCAGAGCCTTCTTTGCGTGGCCCCAGCATCAGTGGTATATGCCACATGAGACCTGACTTAGCAGCCCCTTCTGAAGTGCGCTCCCTTTTGCTGGTAGCAACTTCAACCTGCACAGACGCAGGCCATGAAATGGGAACCTGGGTATGCATAAATGATTTACAGACCGGTAGTTGAATGCTCAGCATGGAGACAGACAGGGGCACCAAGCAGTCTGTCTGATGAGCATGAAAGCAAATTCTGCTTATGCAAAAGGTTTGCACAAGACAATGTGCCTCTGTCAGCTCGATGCAGAGCATGTGGCCACTAGTGCATGTGTTTGCAATGGCCAAAGCAAAAGTGTTGGTCAAGTTGCTGCTGTTTGTGCTTGGTGCAATTTCTGCGGTTGCGGTACGTTGTTTGGTTTCTATAGTGTGATGCCAGAGTCTGTGCTTGAGTGATGTGTCAGCGGTCTGTTGCAGAAGGCTGCGCCTTGACGTTGCTGACATTGCTGGTCGTGATGCTGCTGCTGCATTGCTGCAATAAATGCAAGCAAAGCTGAATCTAGGTAGGGCCTAGACAAGGCTACAGCTTGCATGGCCAAAAAGCTGTATGCAAATCGCCACAAGGCAAGCAAAATACCCACACACATGCTGCTTGTGTGTGCCACAGAGTAAGGATAGGGTGCAGTAGTCATCTGTGCATTCACTATCTGCATGCATGCCTTTTTGTTTCATACCTTGTCTGAAGTGCAAACATTGATGAAAATCTTCTGGCCAGATTTGCTGTTGGCAGTCTTGGCCACAAAGCTCGCAGTAGGTGTGACCAGCTGCATACCCTTGCCATATATTTCTTGAGCACAGCCTTCTTCTTCAAGCTGGCGTAAATATTGATCCTGCTCAGCCTTGACCTACAGTTGCAAACAAGCATAAGTGGCTTCTGCGTGCTACACTCTGTGGCCTTAAGTCCATGAGCTTGTGACAGAAGTGCGCCAGCCAGCACCCTGTACCTTCGGGTCGGATATGTCCTTAGCATAGTCTGCTAGCAGCTCAATGAATTTAGGATCTTTGAGTTTCTTTTCGAAATTGGCCACCTCCTGCAAAGCCATTCTCTTTGTAAGTAACCAGCAAACACCGACGTTGAATGCTCGTGCAACGCTGTTGTTCGATACTTGAGGAGTCAATGAGTTCAATGAGTCTTGCAATGCTCCCGGCGCCGGTGCTTGAGGCGCGATGTCCACCATATTTCTCTCCCAGATCAAGCTCGGCCCGTCGCTTCTTGTCACCACTGGGGACCTCGACACGGGGTACAAGCGGGGCACTTCGGCAATGAGATCCCAGGTCTACCAAATAGCCTGGACGCCTTCCGCAATATCGCTGGCGAAGTTGACAATGTTCGGTCAATGCCTTGGGCGATCTCTCAAGTGCGCAAAAGGTGTAAGAAATCAAGTCTTGGCTAGATTCCTGAGACCAGTTGTACAGTATGTGTCGGACTGCCTTCAGAGGGTTGCGCGAGCAGAGACTAGCATAGCAATGGGTCAGCAGCAGCAAGGATGATGTCTTGCAGCGCCAGGCTTCTTCCGGGATGATTCTTGACTGACCAATCTGTCTTTTGGCCTACCGCGCTCAGGCTTGCCGGCATCGCTGTCTCTGTTAAGGTTGACCACTACACACCAGAGATGAGCGCGTTTCTCAGACTAGCCGGTCAGGCGGACGACCACAAGCCCAGGTTTGGCCTGGAGAACAGCGATGGCACACAAAGGTCCGAAACCCTCGCTGGGTCTGTCCTGCCTGTCTGCGTGCATCGTGACAGACCTGTCAGAAGAGTCACACCGCGCCTTGAGGGCTTGCTTTACCGAAAACAGGCTGTCTTGGCATTTCCAATCAGGGAAAGCACTGAGCGCAGGGTGAAGCCTGACTTTCTACTTGTAATTTGGCTGCAGGTGCTGGCTGAACAGCATATCTCAGCTGCTGTTCAATGCCAAGGGTTTGCCAATATTCTGGAAGGCTCAGGCTTTGGCTACCAAGCCAGCCCTCCTTGACTGCTCTGAGCTTGACAGGCAGAGTCAACCTTTGTATCACCAGTTTCTAGAACTGTGGGCCGCTATGCAACAGGATGCAGCATCTACCAAGAAGCTTTGGACAATTCTGGGGCAAAGGTATCCCAGCATGACAGAGCAGGAGTTTGGATGTTGGGTGCAGCAGGATGCCGATGAGGCTTGCAGCTTGCTGCTGCCTATGCTCGTGACTGGCATGAGATTGTCAGGAGTTGAACCAGAGGTAATATTTCTCTTGCGGGATTTGACTCAAAGGTTCCCCTGATGTGGTAACGTCTGCGACATAGCACCGACGGCAGGGTTATGCACATGCCAAAAACGGTCACAATATGAGGTCTGGTGTGGTCTGTAGCTGAAGCTATATCTGTTGCATCTGAGCTGCATAACTGCTAATTGCCGACTGCGAGCGCTGAAAGCAAGCATGGACTGTCACTCACTTGATGAGCTGATGAGTAGACTACCTGAAAAATGACAAGCACAAGTTTTTCTCCTGCGGGGTTACAGGCCTTGTCATGCAATGCATATGACGGCGCTTGGCCTCATTCCAACACAAAGCATACATCAGAGGTCTTGAGCCACAGACAGTCTCTTGAGTTCTGCTAAGGTTGTAAAACTGATACTAAAACTCATCCTGTGATACATTTGAGCGAAAAAAGCTCAGAGAGGATGCATTTTTGGAATGCATTTCACCTGCCGCAGCAATCATACACTTGCTAGCAGCAGCATGACATTTCAGACCGCTTGACCGCTGCAGATCGTCAGCATACATGACAAGCATTGAGCTGCTGGTTCCATGCAGAGTGGTGCTGTCCAACCATTTGCTGCTCAGCCTCAGGCACAAGAGCATGAGCACAACCCACAAGCTGCTGATCTCATTGCTGATTTGATTCTGCCTTTGCATGCAGGCTTTGCAGGCTTTGCTGCTCAGGATCAGACTTACGAGCAACAGCACTGCGCAAGCAGCCCTATTTTAATTTCTGATCTTGTCTTGCCTTTATATGCAGGTTTTGAATGCTTTGCTGCCGAGCCTCAGACACAAGAGGAACAGCGCCCCTCAAACAATACTGTTCTGACTTTTGATACAATCCTGCCTTCGCTTGCAGGATGTTGCTGCCCAGCCTTAGACCTAACAGGAATAGCACTAACCAAAAATTACTGTACTGAGTCCTGAATTGATCCCGCCATTGCATGCAGGGTTTGGATGCCTTTGCTGCTCACTTTTAGACGCAGGCGGAACAGAACTGCCCTAAACTTGTTGTAGTGACTCCTGACTTCATCCTGCCATTGCATGCAGGCTTTGCAGCCATTGCTACCCAGCCTCAGACACAAGAGGACGGGCACTTCCCAATCACTGGTCCAATCGCTGACGTCCATCTGCCATCATATGCAGGTTTTGGGATGCCGTTGCTGCTCAGCCTTAGATACAAGAGAACAAGCACTGCCCAAACATCACTGGTCTGACCGCTGATGTACATTTGCCCTTGCTTGCAGATGTTGCAGGCCTTTGAAGGGTGCTTCGGCGTTTCATGCGCCAATGGCATCTATTGCAGCAACCCAGAGTGTGGATACAATAATCAAGTCCAGACTGAGCCCGACATCAAGCTGCATGTCCAGCTGGGTGCAGACATCTGTTCTGTGGAAGCGGGGATTGCTGCAACCCTCAGCAGGGAATTTGTTGATGACTGGAAGTGCAGAGATATTCCTGACTGCAAAGAGTGCGTGGCTGGTGTGCAGCATTCTGCACACTGTCGCCGCAAGGGGGCGTTCAAGGGTGGACGGATCCTTGATCATGGGCACCTCTTGGTTCTGAGCCTCAATCGGTTTAAGGTACATTTTGGTAGCCTTTAATTTGCTCGAAAGCCTGCAGCATTGACTTTTGTGCACATATTCAGCAGATGCTTGTGACTTGACATGGCTGCTGAGTTCTTAAGCAAGATGTCCCTGCAGTCTCTTTCTCGAGATGCTGCACATAGTTTTCAAAGCGTTGTGGAGTATTGACATGCAGCTGTTGGACAGTTTGATGGCAAAAGACCAATAAACATCTGGCCTGTGTATTCAAACAGTACCCTGAAAGTATCTGCAGCTGTCTGTTTGCTGATATGCAGCTATGGAACTGGTTGACCAAAGACAAGCATCTTGTCTGTGTGTTCAGATAGCACTTTGAAACTCTGCACAGCTGTCTGTTTTGCAAAATGCTAATATGCAGCTATGGAAGTGGTTGACGACACAAGACAAACAAGCATCTCATGCCTGTGTGCTCAAATAGCACTTTCAATGTCTGCGGCTTGTCAGATGTCTGAAGACGTGTCTTCAACTTGTCAATTATTGCAGCTCAATATATGCAACTGCTGTGCAGTGGACCCAATACAGAGAGGAGAGCACCAAGCTGCACAACCCAATCAGCTATCCCCTGTTTCTGGACATCACCTCCCAATGCTCACCAGATCTCAAGGCTCGCAATGGAGGGCTGCTGACCTTGAGCGGTGTCCTTGTCCATGAAGGATTGTCAGCAAGGCAAGGGCATTATTATGGGTACTTCAAGCAGCCCTCCCAGCGCTGGATCTGCTGTAATGACAGTGCTGTCTGGGAAGTAAATGAGCGGGAGGTGTGTGGCCTCAACACCTTGGCCTACATGCTGCTGTATGAGGCAGTCCCAGACTTTGAGAGCCTCAGGTAAAGCCACCTTCTGTTCTTGCTTCTCACTGCAGTTGACTGTGAAAGTTGGCTTTGCTGAGCAGATTCTCTGACTGATGCAAATGCATGTATTTGCCCATTCTGACGGCACACTGTGACCCTGTCATTTGAGTCACAATGCTTTCTCCACTCTTGTTTCTCCACTCTTGTTGATGGCCTGTCTGATCCGGTACGCTTGATGCAACAGGATTGGCTGGTGCTTTGCCTGTCCTGGTGTATGACCAATGCAGAGCCTGCTAGCCCCTTGTTGTCGCCTTGTATGATGCTCAGTCTGAATGCTTGCTTCATGCAGCCCAAGGCTGGAGGAGGTGATAAACGTCAGCAGCACAGCCAACACCACTGCAGCTATGGTGTCAGCCCCGTCTACTCCAGCAGCAGAAGAGGCAGCAGGGCTACCAAGCTCTATCACTTCCACACCTGAGTGGAGTCCCAGCAGCGCTATTGACAGGCTACTGCCAGACCTGCCCACAGCGCTGACTCACAGCAGCAGCATTCTGCCTGTGACAGCCAGTGCAAATGTCACACGCACACCCACTGCATGTGCTGATGAGTCTGTAGCTGGTATCTCCTCACTTGATCAGCAGCAGCACTCTGGTGCAATCATTGCCAAGGAAACTTCTGCCACCAATTGCAGCAGCTGTGCAATTCCACAGACAGCTGTTAAGCCTGCATTGGGGCTTGGCATGATGGCACAGCCGTCACGTGACCGCAAGGCAAGAGCTGGTCAGGCAGCCAACAAGAGGAGTGCTGACCTGCACAAGACAGCGATGACCAGGCTGCTGCAGCTGCAACAGAAGGCAGCCAGCAAAGCAGCAGCAGTGACAGCAGCAGTATGGTCAGCAGTGTCACCAGCAGCAGCTGTCCAGGCAGAGTCAGTGCCCTCACAGGCAGCTGACAGCTCTGCAATGCCTTCCCCCAAAGCAGCTGCAGCGCCTGCTGCCGTTGTACCAGAAACTGCCGACCCTATAGCTGCAAAGCCTGCTTCTAAGGATTCAGCTCCTCTAATTCAGCCAAGGTCTGTACCCAAGCAGCAGCTCAAGGCAGAACCAGTGGCAGAAGTCAACAATTTGCCTGAGGCCAGACCTGAGCCTGTTGTCCAGGGTCTCAGCAAGCACAAGAGGAAGGCGGCTGCCAAGCAGGCCCGCAAGAAGCCTGCAGTGGCCAAGGGCAAGAGACAGGCAGAGGATATCGCTGTCCTGGAGGTCCTTCCCAGGTATGACCATGGGTAAAAGCTGTGGTATGCATGCTGATCACTGTGCATCTCAGTTTGGAAATTCTGTAGATATTGCAATCGAGTTTGTGCTCTGTTCATCTGCTGGATGAAGGGATCAAAGCATAGTGTCATCATGTGTTCTTGAACAATGGAATCCTAGACACACCTTGTTTGTTTGTTGGTTGAATTCGCGGTATTGTCATGTAATCAAGCTGTGGTGGTTTGAAAGAGGCTTTCATGAGATTTGACATTGTTTCAACTGCCTGCAGGATTGCAACCCCAACTGCCAAGTCAAGCGCTGAGGGCATCCCTGACCACCAAGAGCTGTCAGGGCCAGCGCCCTTTCTCATCACAAAATTTTCTGCTGCCATCACTGCCACTTCTTCAACTGCCACAGCCGCTGCTGCCACCACCGCTAGTGCCCCCACCGCTGCTGCTACTGCTGCCGACGTTCCTGCCAATGGGTCAATCGCTGTGGCCATCGCCTCTCCTTCACTTGACAGGTGAGATCAGCTCTTGACATCCTAGTATTGCTGATGTAATTCACAACTCACCATAGGACTTCATAGCATTAAATAGCACATCGGTTGGGCACAAGCAGAAGCTTGCCTCAACTCCATTTGCAACCTCCACATCTGAGTGACATCAGCACCTCTGATTGTGCACCAGTGTAACAAAATTGCCTCTTCAAATGTTCTGGAGCTCCTGAGGTGACCCACAGCAAGCAACACCTATTTGTGCATCTTCAGCAACAACAGGAATTTGGCGCCGTCACACCTGGGGTGATTCTGCACTGTTCTGTGTAATGTAGGGCTGTTTGGGGAGTCTGACATGTGTGCGTAGGTCAGACACTGCAAATGGTCCAGGTCCATCAGTTGGTGATATTACCTGCCGTGATGGCTTCTTCATTGATGACAAGGGTGCTTAAGCTCACCAGCAGAATCTAGGACTGCTCAAGGCTTTGACATGTTTGTGTAGGCCAGACGTTGGGACTCTTCCAGCTGCAGCAGTTGGCGATATTACCTGCCATGATGGCTTGTTCGTTGATGACAAGGGGCCTTAAAATTACCAGCAGAATGTAGGACTGCTCAAGCCTTTGACATGTTTGTGCAGGCCAGACATTGGGACTCTTCCAGCTGCAGCAGTTGGCAACATTACCTGCCATGATGGCTTGTTCGTTGATGACAAGGGGCCTTAAAATTACCAGCAGAATCTAGGACTGCTCAAGCCTTTGACATGTTTGTGCAGGCCAGACATTGGGACTCTTCCAGCTGCAGCAAATGGCAATGTCATCTGATGGCGTGTGCATTGATGATGACATGAAGCAAACTTGCTGACAGCGTCTAAAGCTGCTCAAGGCTTTGACATGATTGTGCAGGCCAGACACTGTATGTCTTCCAGGCCTGTCATTGAGCTGTGTCCATGTGCTGACAGCTTGCATTTGGTCCCTACAAATTCTCAGATTGCTCAAGGCTTTGATGCATTTGTGCAGGCTAGACACTGAGGCACTGACAGGTCCCTCAGTCGGTGGTGTTGTCTGTGGTGATGGATGCTTCATTGATGATGAGGGGGCTCAAGTATTTGCCGCCGTTACTTATGCACTGGCGGGCCCTGACAGCTGGGCGCTGCAACTGCTGCTGAAGCCAGATGGATCAGGTGGGTCACAAACGCCTGATGAGTAAAACATTGTCAACATGTACACAAGCTCTTCTCCTGTACTGGTAGTCCTTTGTTGACAGACGCTGAGTGTCTTCGCTCCAAATCTGTATGTTCTACTGATTTTGACTCAATGTGTATTGTTTTGTCGCATTCGACATGCCTATGCTGTTTTCAGCTGTTGTGCTATGGCGGTTTGTTGCATAAGCTTCTGCAGCTGCATCTTCTTGAGGTGCAGTCTTACTTGTTGTATCAGTTCACGCAAGATTGTCTTACTCATCTTGGCGCATAGCGATCGTCTCGGCTTTGCATTCATGACCACTACCACCATGCAAACAAGCATTTTCAGCCATTTTTGACCAGAATAGTCATACCACTGAGGTTTTGGTGCGTTCAGGCTTGGAAGCCACTGCAAGAGAGCAACAGCAGCAGCAAGTTGTGCAGACGCCGGTAGCAGATGTGGCTGTCAGCAACGATGCAGCACAGCTGGAAAGCACAGTGCAGGCCATTTGTGCAGATGACATTGACAGGCACAGCTCTCAGGTGCAGTGCTCACACAAGCCAACTTCAGTGGCCAGCATGGCTGTCAACTCAATAGTCCTGGAGGAAGCGGAGGTGGCACTTGCAGCAGGTGACTCGTCAGAAGTGCAAACAGAGCAGACTGAGTCCGCTGCTCAGACGTCAGTCCAGCAATGCGCTGACCAGCCTGATGTGCAGCCTAAGCAGGCTAACGTGAGTGCCACTGCAGCAGCCAGCCAAGTGCAGGAGCCAGCAGGTCCTGTCACACCATCAGCTAGCTCTGTGTCACCTCTGCAGCCAGTACAGACTGAGCAGGTCATCAGTGACAACACAGCAGCCAGCCAAGTGCAGGAGTCAGTAGCTCCTGTCACACTATCAGCTAGCTCTGAGTCACCTCTGCAGCCGGTACAGACCGAGCAGGTCATCAGTGACAGTGCAGTGGTTAGCCAAGTGCAAGGGGCAGTAGGCGCTGACATACTGCCAGCTGACTCCACCACACCTGTGCAGCTTGGTGATGCAGCACCCATGGCAGCTGCTGCACAATCATCCTCTGCAGCAGCAGCTTTGCTTGAGCCAAGCAGTGGGCAGCCGCAAGGCATTGCAGCCATTGATGGTGACGTTGAGGGTGACTGCCACGGCCCAATGCTGATGCCTGTGGACCCTGCCACACATCCCTCAGCTGGGTTCATCGCATCAATGGCTAGGTCAGTTCTGTCATTACAATGTGCCACAAAGTGCTCGGCCGTCTTTTCTGAAGCTGCAAAAGCTCACATCCGGCTGTATCTTGAACAATGCTGCAAAGGAGCGCAGTCTGGCCGACATGCAAAGTTGTGCTTGAGTTGAATGCCGTATCTAACCTTGTCTCTCAAGACATGATGCAAAGCAGAACTATACAGCAAATGCCGCATGCAATTTGCTGATATCAGACCTATCAAACTTGATGCAGAACAGAGCTACATGACAAGTGTCACATGCAACTTGGTCTATCATTCTTTTGCTTGGCTGCAGCCACAAGGGCAGGGCTGCTCCAGTCAAGCCTGAGGGCATTGGCGGGTGGTGCTACTACTTTGCAGGCGCGGCTTGCGGCATCGGCCAAGGTGTCGTCAGGGCGTGGTGCACCTAAGCAGCTTCAAGGTCAGTCTGCTGGTCTGCATCATCTTTAGCATCTCACCTCCTAGAATGTGTGATCAATCATTTCTGTTGCCGCCATTGCTGTTGTTGTCATACTATCATGACTATGTTTGTAAATGATCAAGGTTTCTGCCTTGCACTGCTCTGATGGACTCAGCTCTGACAGCACTCTAGCTTGTTGCATCAGCTCGTTTGACTATCTTCCTGGGTTTTGTGTCAATTGCTATTTGCCCAGAGATAAGGGCTTCACGCGGGTTGCAGTTTCTCCTGCAACTGCCATAGCTGCAGTACTGACATCGGCGGTCTCTTTGCTACTGCAATTGCTAATTGCCACTCAACCATGTACAGGCTATGATGCCTTTGAGGCCTGACTCCTACCATATTCTTTCTACAGGCTGGCTCCCTGCTGAGGCAGATGCAGGAGAGTCAACAGCCCAATCTGCCACATTTCTCCCAGCTGAAGCAGCCATGCCCTCAAGCACTTGATGCGCTATCACTGGTGCTTCCTGCTGCAGCACAGATACCAGCAGATCTCAATGCAGCTGCACAAGGGTCGGCAGCCTTGCAATCAGGAACTGCTAGGCACACAGCACTGCAGACTGTGCTGCACAACACACAGCTGGTTGCAGGCGCACACACAGCCCTAGACTCTGCCCACAGCACAGAGCTGGCCTCAGACGCACACATAGCCCTTCAGACTCTGCTCCACGCCATGAGTGCATTGTGTCAGTCTACAGACAGCGGCTGATGTTTGAGGAGTGCGCCTTTTGGCCAGAGTGGTTTTGCCCAGCACCCAACTATGGCAATGACCCATCACAGTGGTCATAGCAGCGCGCCGTCTACACTGTCTGATGCCTTGCCAGCCCCAGCCTCAGCTTGGCGAACAAGTGAGGTGCTGTTGGGGACTCAACTTTCCAAAGGTCAGTTGCTGCTTTCTTTTGCCAGCTACATGCATGCAGCTGTGGCTCAATGCTGACATACGTGCATATATTTGCACATATTTATATCCTTCCTTCCTTCCTCCAATCCTTCCAGCACTCCTTCCCTCCCTCCTTCCTTCCTGCCTATATATATATATATATCCTTCCTTCCTTCCTCCAATGCTTCCAGCACTCCTCCCCTCCCTCCTTCCTTCCTTCCTTCCGTCCTTCCTTCCTTCCTTCCTTCCTTGTTCAAGCATGATGGGGACTGGTCCTGTTGTCACCAAGGTCCGCTAGTTTGCCAGCCAAGGAATCATGTACACATGAGCCCTTGATGCCATACACATCTTTTGTCAGCAGAAACATATTGCATCTTGGCCTGCAGAATCATATAGTTTGCAATCAAGCAGGAGAAGTAAGACTAAAACAACAGAGCATCTGTTTAACAGGTTTTATCTTTCTGCAGGCCAAGAGTGGAATGTCTGGTCAGCAATCAGACAACGCAGTATGCCAGCAGCTTGATTTGCAGAGGCTTTCAGCACTGCATCTGGTATGCCAGCAGGTCTGCAAATGCAGCACGCAGCAGCAGCCGCTATGCACCCACATTCATGCAGCTATCAAGCAGCCTCGCAAGAGCCGCTGCTGCTGATGTGGTGCAGTGCAAACGAGATGTCATGCACCATCTGTGCTTACAGAGCTGTTGCTGCTGATGCTGCATCAGCCAAACGGACTTTGCATGGCCCCTGCATGTGCCTGGAACCACTGCTAGCAGCAGCGTCAGCTGCAGACTTGTGTCAAGGCACAGGGCAAAGTCTCAGGGAGTCTGCAGCAGTATTGCAGCCGCCTCAAGCCAGGATGCATGCCAGCAGCTCTTGCAGCCACAGGCCCCACACAGGCATGTAAGGTGTGCATGAAAGATCTTTTTGAGCCTGCCGCTTTATTCTTGCCACAGGGCAACAGGCAGCAGCAGCAGCAGCACACAGTGTGGGTTGCAATAAGCTGGAAATATACAGCCCCACTGTGCACAAAGTACTTTACTTCATTTAGATGACGTGCGATATTAACAAAAGATAGGGAAGCAGCTTAGCAAACAGCTGCGATGATGATATCAGCAGCTGCTGCATCATGACCTGCTGCAGAGCTGTAGACTAGAAGTTGATCCTGTGTGGCAATTTGACTCGTGATGTGATTGAGACTGTGATATTTGTGCACCAAAATAACTCTTGCAGGTGCTTCACTTTGCTTGCTACACAAACACTTTTGAATGTAGGTAGCCAGCACAATCAGCACATGTGTTGCCAGTTTCAATCTTCGATACAGTCTTTTGTAGACATCACTGCGATGCTGCTTGTCATGATGATCAACTAACGGATGTTTAAGTCTTAGCCAGTAAACACCAATGAAACATGCACCATGACCTTGACGACTGTGCATCTCGCATGCAAGCTTGCACTCAAGAATCAAGCTGGGAGTGGAATGGTGTATCACTATGCTGCAGCCACATTTGGCATGGCTGCATGCCATAGACAAAATGCCTGTGAATGCAGCTTGCGCATTCAGTCAAGCTGCGCTTGTCGCGGAATGCACATCATGCCG
Organism: Trebouxia sp. TZW2008; assembly: GCA_002118135.1. Classification (NCBI taxonomy): domain Eukaryota; kingdom Viridiplantae; phylum Chlorophyta; class Trebouxiophyceae; order Trebouxiales; family Trebouxiaceae; genus Trebouxia; species Trebouxia sp. TZW2008. The sequence goes on along the minus strand of BDIU01000004.1, from coordinate 290,145 downwards.
TAGCGCCTTTACGCGCCTGTGTGATCAGACCCAACCAGGTGCTGCGAACAGCCCATCAAGTCGATGGCATGCCTAGTTGTGCACCTGATCACACATTTACAGCCACACAAGCCGACGTCACGAGGGATGCGCAGCATCCTGATTCACTCATTTCCACCGGCCGACCTCCAACCCCAGCGGTCATGCGTCTTGGGCCTCGACTGGAGCATCTGTCAGCAGCAGAGGACGCAGGCCTGCTGCAGATCTTGGCACGACAGCTGCAGTTGCCGGAGGTATGTTCCTGAACGTGCTCAAGTGGCTGCATTCTGTTGCCAATTCGCAGTCCGTTGCTTTTGCATGTTGTCTGAATGTTTTGCTTCCCTCAGTGGCCTTGTTGCCAGCCTGCTACAGCAGCGCGTCAATGAACTCAGCGCTCGTTCTTGTGGCAAAAGCATATGTCAGTGGAAATGCACAGCCTGCACAGCATTTGAGTGCTGATGTGCAGTGGTTTGTGCAAGAGCTGCTTGCCTTCGGGGCTGTTCACTGGTGCCCTGTATCCCCAGCCTTGACAGAAGCAAGAGCAGCTAAGATGGATCCAGAACATGTGGACATACTGTCAGCACAGCGAGAAGCTCTTGTCAGCAGATTTGGCAGGCAGGCAGGTAGCGCTGCTTGCTCATGCACTTGCAACACTTGACCATGCAAGGTGGCTTCCCATGTCACATATTTTGACGTCAATGGCCTGCAACAACACACTACATCACCTTCTTGCCGGGAGAAAGTGCTGCATGCCATCATATCAGCCTGATCTTGAGGAGCTGACTTGATGTGCTGTGCCTATCTGCAGACTGTGCACAGTAGGCCTAAGAGGGCCACAACAGACATACCTGTCAACAAGCATGCGTACATCAGAGTGCACGTGCATCCTAAGAGATTTCCTGCAGTATATGCAGCTGACTGGAAGGTAAGGCTCATCTGCAGCACCTTAATGTGGCTTGTATCCTACAGCTTGACCATCACAAGACTCACATTTGCTGCATGCACAAGCAAGTCATTCGCCTTGCGCGCGAATGCAATGCCACAGTTGCCAGGCAGCGTTATGTACATCACAGAGCCAAGTCTCACGTGGGCCTTGCCATGCAGCCCTGAAGCATTGACATCATGAAATGCGTTATCAAACGAAGACTGCATGCAGACAACATACTCAAAGTGATGTCATTAGCATCTGCACATCCATACCTGGTGCAAGCTCTACACATGCACAGCAGCGATGACATACTAGCAGGCAAGTTGTTCAGCTGAAGCTGTGACAATCTGAGTGAAGAACATGAGTGCACTGTTGCAGAGGCAAGTGGTGTATGAGTGCAACAACTTTGTGGTTGTGCACAAGCCAGCAGGAGTTCCAGTGTCAGCGACTGTGGACAATGTACTTGAGAATGCCCTGTACTGTACAGCACAGGTACACACTATTTGTGCATTCTCCATATCAGCAAGGTTCTGCTGTCCTTTTGCAGCATACTGTGTTGATTGCTGCAAAGAGGCTTTACATAGTTTCAGCAGTCTGGTTGCTCTACATCCCTCCAGAGAAGATACCTGCTAATGGGCTGTCAGCTTGTGATGAAAGTGCTGCTTGGTATGTACCACCTTATGCAAATTAGCATCTGGCGAAGTTGAAACATATGTGCCATTTGCAGGCGCTGCAGTATACAGAGCCTCTTCTGGTTGTACACCAATTGGATGTAGCCACTGAGCTTCTGGTTGTGGGGCGTAACAAAGCTTTTGTCCAACACTTCAATCAGCTGTCGCAGGAAGGGGGCATTGAGAAGTACTACAAAGCCCTCACCCAACAACCTCCCAATATAGGTCTGCCTGCCATTCTTTTGTCAGCCTTGCCTGCGCCTGTATTCATCATTAGCAATCACAATTCAAGGCTGTAGTCAAGCTGTCAGCTACACTATCACACAAAAGTACGGCATGTTGTGGCTGCTTAACCATGTTGTCATGACTGGGTCGCTTGAGCAGTGACTGCGTGTGCTTACGTTGTCTCACAGTCTTCACTGGTTGCAAGCAATCTACATGCACGCCACATTGTCACCTTGTGCAGCTTTCATGACTGCTATACTGCAACTGTCAGATAACATCACTCATACTGCACGTCACATGTTCATTCACATTGACATACAGTTGCCGTTAAACTGGTACGACAAGTTGTCTATCCTTGCTGCTATCACCAGCTGACATGACATTGATGCACCGCCTGGCATCATGTGCAACAGCTGTAACTTGAGCCTGCACAGCGTTTCTGTCGTTGCACTAGAACTGCTGACCTCCAGTAAACAGTGCAGGCAGGCTTGAACACTACATCTTGGAAGGGCAGCGTGCCAACAAGCAACCTGCCCACAGCACCATACACCACAGCCCAGTTCCAGGCAGCCACCGCTGCATACTGGATGTGCTGCAAACACAGCCCATACAGACAGTACCAGAAGTTGCGGCAGTTTGTGATTCTACTGCCTATGAGAGCTTGATTCAGCTGCACACAGGACGCACACATCAGGTGGGGGCTGATGACAGTGATCACAGCGTGTTGTGTTGTTGCCTTGTCAAAAGCTTCAGCACTGGATGTGCTGCAAACACACAGCCTGTGGAGGTAGCATCAGGGGTTGCAGCAGCTTGGGGTTCAACTGCCTATCAAAGCTTGACTCAGCTGCACATAGGACGCACCACATCAGGTGGGTGGTGTCAAAAGGGATCAAAGGGTGTTTTGTGTTGTGTGACTGTGTTGTCACAAAGCTTCAGTATTGGACATGCTGCACGATACTCACCAGCAGTAGTGTCAACATAGGTTGCAGCAGCTTGGGGTTCTACTGCCTATCACAGCTTGATTCGGCTTTATGCAGGACGCATGCATCAAATGGACACTTGATGCCTTGGGCAAGGGGATGTCCATAGACAATAACCAAAGTTGGTGTAACACACATGAACAGGACCTACGAACATGACCACAAAGTCAACAGAACTTGTGGCTGCAGGTCTGTGTTGTGTTGCTCTATGGGCAGCGGAGTGCTGTTAGAGTGCATGCGCATACACAGCTAATAAGTTTGAGGTTGTTGTAGCTGCCCTGGTCATGCTTTGCAATTGTTGGTGCAGTCTGTCCAGCTGTCACAGAGGCCTGCATGACCTTCAACTGGCGTGTTGAGACTCAAAAGTCACTTGGGCATGAGAGTATCAGCAGCTCGCTCACACCTGAGCTGATGCATATGCCGCACAATTCTGCACAGAGTACCACCATTGCTCGCCATCTGGCCTTTTGTGTTGATGCAGATCAGGGCGCAGCTTGCAGCAGAGGGCTTCCCCTTGTATGGTGACACTTTATACGGTGTAGGGCAGCAATCAGATAGCCAGGTGATAATATCCACACTGCAGTCCCAGAAAAAGCAAGCTGTGTAGTGACTGAGCATTGTGCATGTGCTTCCTTTGAACCTGCATCGGTTAGCTCTCATGTTTGGCTAGCTGCTATGATTTGTTGGTTGTGTCATTTGTACAGCTGAGGTAATCTGTTTCACAACACAATACAGCACGACTGGCAACAATGCGCAAGCATATACCATTTGTTTTCTTTGTCTACCACACCGTCAAGCACAACTGGTGCCAGAGCACAAGAAGCTGCTTGCAAACAAGTCAATTTTGTGCATGCAGAGAGTAAGGCGGGAGCCTGCGGGAGGCATCGGGCTGCAAGCCTACAAGCTAGTCATTGCCAAGACAGACATGCTGCCAGCCAGTATCTTTGAAGCATACACACCTTGGTGGGCAGGCAGCAGCTAACGATTTGAACATGAAGCATCAGTTGGACCCACACTTTACTTGCTGCACGAACGCTTGAATGGGTCTGCGATATGGGATCTTGGCGTTTTCTCCAACGCTTGCGCATCCAGTGCACATCTGGGATTTTGCTTGTAGATCACCAAATAGGTAAACTGAACATGGAGGGAATGGTGCTCAGCGCAGCACTTTCATAGGTAGTCGTGGTGTCTGGACAGAAAGTACATAGTTGTCATGTGCTGTGTGATATTGTGCTTGATGCACGTGCCTTTTTGTCTGTACCCACAGCCAAGAATTCGTATGTCAAGGAACACCTCCTGCCAGGCCCCAACACCAGGTCAGGGCCATGTGCAACATGTCGAGAACAGTACAGCGGAAAGCCTACGCAGGGGACAAGTATTGTCGGCGTGTTCCACCTCGCAGAAGTAGGCATGTCCAACATGACGGTCAAAATTGCTTCTTCAGACTAGCTTTGAAAGAGCGACACATATAGCTTTTTGCTCTTCATGCAGTCAATCGTGCAGCATGTCCAAAGTTATTAAATAGTGACGCTCGTGTGCAGACAGTTTGATCAAGCGCTGACCTGCAAACGTTCACCCTGAAGGCAAAGCTTGCCACACATGGCTCAGCTAGACACTTGCAAGCAATTCACCGTGCATGCAATCATCACAAGCAGAGTGTCGTAAGATGCGTAATACTACACCAGCTGCGCATACTGTCAGCTTTGATGAAACTCACAAGTCTTTGGCCAACGTGGCAAACTACTTTCATAAACACCGAGGGCAGTGCGCCTGCTCAAGATTCAGCTGGAATGCCTACCTTCAACCAAATGCCCACCAATCAAGCCGCATGATGGACATTGCAAAGGAACAGAATGCAGCATGCCAGATTTCAAATGAGCAGATTTCAGGTAAGCATGCTGCCGCTCATGCAGCATAGGCTCTGCAATGCGAGGTGTGCATCTTGTCAAAGGCCCGCACAGGGGTCAGGTCTTGCGGCCTGCCAACAATTCAGCTTCACAAGCCCTGACGGCCCCAAAAGTGAGCAGCGGATTTGCATTACACAAGAAAGTGTAGGTCATCACGCTACTAGCTGAACTGCGCCTCCAGCTTCCCTAATCTTCTTCTCTGCTAGCTTTGACACAAACTTAGCCTTCACTAGGACTGGCTGCTCTGGCAACACACCCTTGCCTAGCACCTTGAAGATGCCATGCTTGGTGACATCAATGACCAGTGCTTGGCTGGTGTTACCTGCAGCCTTTTCCCTGGCCTGCACGTCAAAAGGCAGCAATTGGTTCTAAGCCAGGCTGTGAGGCTATGATTTCATACGAATTAACTCAAGGTGTGAGTGGTGTCACAGATAATCTTTGGTCCAATTGCCCTGCGAGTCCTGAGCTATGATTTCCTGCCCTACACATCTTCAGCTAGCAGTGAATGCATATTCTTGCAAGGTTTCTGCAACTGAGCAGCAATTTTGGGTGAAGACAAGCTGGGAAGCATACTTAACATGTTTTGGACAGAGCCACAACATGACAGCTGCATCAGATCCTTGAGAAGGGTCCAAATTAACATAAAATCAAGTCACATCCTGCATGCAAAACTTGACAGCGAGCATGTGATGCATTGCGGGCACCCCGAAAACAGCTGTGCTTACTGTTTGTGCATTGTCTAACACTGCCAACCCAGCTTGCCAATACAGAGCAGCAATATGGAGAGTGAAGCAAGTGTCTGACAATGCAAACCCCACTTGCCAACACAAAGCAGCCATATGCAGAGTGAAGACAGTAGCACACCTCTTGACCAACTAGGCTCCACAATTTGTCTAGGTTGACAATGGGGCAGTGGTACTGGTTCTTACGGACGTTGAAATGCCTCATACCAACCTGCAAGACAGTGCCTGTGAGTAACCACCCTGTTGCTGTCACTCATATGCAATTGTATGTTATGAACTGTTGAATTGTCCTTGTGTCTGCCCTGTTATGCTGTATGGGAACAAGTGGCTTTCACACCTTTCCAAAGTATCCAGGATGGTATTTGTCCATGTTTATCCTGTGGTGATGCTGTCCTCCAGCATTTCCACGACCTCCAGGATGTTTCCTGTGCTTTCCAATACGTCCGTGCCCAGCACTGACATGACCCCTCTTTTTCCTGTTCTTGTGCAAGTCTGCAAGCCGAGCAAAGAAACAGGTCAGCAAGCGCAATATCGACCGTGCATCGGTTGAAAGTTCTCTGAAGTCGGACATGCAGAGCTTTGTAAGGATTCAGTGAGGTGAGCTTGTTCACAACTTGTTGATCAGCTGCTAGGCAAGGGGAAAACGCGTATGACAGCCAACTGGTCGCGATGCATAGAGTGAACGTGCTACTTACGGGTCGGCATGTTGTTACCGCTCCACTGACCTCCGCGCTACAACAAGCGCAATCGACAGAGACATTCTCCTGACACTCGGCGGCGTCATAACTTTGACGGTAAAATCGTCTTACAATCGTACCTTCAAGACATTATTTTCCCGCAAAAACAAAATTGAGATTTTTGTGGCGCATCATGCACAGCAGCATTTCAGTCTAGACTTCAACACATTCTCATTTGACCGACGTTGCAGCGCAGCACACAGCTACGACCTCGTTTTCAAAACAGTGATCTCGCATGTTACTTGCCAGTTGATGCAATGAGTGCAGGAGGCCTCAGAAGGCACAAACAGCTGCGACCAGCTGATCTGTAGCCTTGACAGACCGGACAGCCGCTGCACTCCGCCAGGTCAGCTTATGAGACTTGGAGCGTAAATGGTTTTAGAAATGCTGCATTGCCTGCAGTGGAAACACTGAACCAGCATGCTTGTATACAGGTTAGCTGCTTTCAGTCACTGAGCTAAAAGCATGGCGCTTCCTTTTCAACAGTCTGCTGCGGCAGCGCCTTTCAGCACACAGCTTGCTAGCCACCACAAGGTACAACTTATGACATGCTGCCAATCTGAGCCCTTCTATGAAGCATTGCTGTTGTAAGCGATTCAGCAAGCAACAATCTAAGAACGTTTGTCCTTGCAGGGCATGGCCATGGACATGCTTGGATCGCAAGCCAACGAGAATGTTCTGGTAGAACAACCTGAAGCTTTCATCACTCAGAAAGCCAGAGTAAAAAGGAACAGACGTACAGAATGGGATTACTATGTGCAGTTTGCCGGCTTTCCAGAGGATGAAGGGGCTTGGTACAGTGCCAGAGCAATTAAGACTCAGCATCCGCGAGGCGCTGAACTGATCAGGGAATTTGAGCACCCAGACGATGTCGCTGCAGACGTCACACCAGCACTAGCTTCAGCACATCATCGTCAGCCTCCAAAGCCAGCTGCAGTACCCTTCACTCAGGACACTGGACCTTCTCAGATGCACTCTGTGCATGATCCATACGCTCAAAGCCAAAACCATGGACTGCACACGCAAGAGCAGTTTGCATCACAGATGCAGCAGCCTGCAGACCCCAAGCTTGTAGCTTCTTCTTCTGCTGCAACACCTGGCTTTCAGATATATGGACAACAGCAGTTTTCCAACACAGATGTGCTGAACACAGCCTCTCAAAACGACATGCAGCCACCTCTGCATTGGTCCTTTGACAGACTGCAGAGACCTTTCTCGAGCAATGCTCCCCCCTACAATGCTCAGCAACTCCTTCAACGCGCTTATAGGGCACCACAGGCTCAAGCTTTGGACTTGCCTGTGCATAGCAGGCCTGCACATGCAGCTGCTGCTAGCATGCCTCCAAGGCAGGTGTCAGCGGCTCATCAGTTGCCAGGGCCCTACGTTCCTCAGCCTCCATGGGGTCAGCATGCACAAGTCAGCTGGAATCCCAGGCCTCAATGGCAACAGCCAGCCTTGCCTACCCCAGGTGAGCTGCAGTTTGAATCACATCCATGCAGCTAACGTGTTTGTGGCCAAATGCTGACGGTTTGCCAAGAGCATCATTCCACCGCATTCTTGCGATAGGCTTTGGACTATTGCATAGCAGTGCTTACCTCAAGTGATTGCCCGAATGTCACTCTGTTCTGTGCTTGTTTGCTGTCCGTTTTTGGACAACTGGATGGCAGGTACAGAATGTGCAGAGCAACATGTATCAGTGTCACTAATGCCACAAGTGCTGTGCTTTGTTTGCTTGACCAGCAGAAACCAATTTTTTGAGCATGCCTTGTGGTGGCCCTGCAGGCAGAGACATCTCCATGCCAGATCAAGCTGGTGCTGCACACCGCATGCCTTCAGCACAAGCTTTGCCCATAAGCAGCATGCCCTACCAGCCGTCAGCACCACAGCAGGCAAGCACTCTGCCATATGGGCAACAGCGGTATGTACAACCACCCCAGCATCAGCAGCAGCAAGAACAGATACAGCAGCCTCATCCACCTCAACAGCAGCAGTCGCATGCTCCAGCACATCCTCAGTCAACACAACATGCTGTTCAGGCTGCTCCTCATACTGCTGCTGAAGCTCAACTCAAGCCACTTGCCCAGCAACCGCTTCAGCCAGGCTTTGTGCCTGCTGCTGGCTTCAATCAACACTTCCAAAGGCATCAGCAAGCTTCTGAAGCCATCCTTGCGTCGCCTGAGCATGACACTGCTGCAATGCGTGGCAAAGCCTTTGGAGATGCAGTTGTTGCCAGGCTTGACACTGTAGCAAAGCGTGAGGTGGGCAGCAAAGCAGGAGCGTTGGGCAATCAGCAAACGTCCCACATCCTTGCACAGCAAGCCAGCCAAGTCAGACAAGCCGCCAGACAGAAGGGAAGCCTCTTGCTTGAGCTGGTACCAACCACTGCAAAGCAGCTTGCACCCAAGCAGCCAATAGTCAGCAGCCCTGGGCATGACACTAGCATGCAACAGGCACCAAGCCCGCCGGATATCGCTCAGCGAGGCTGTGAATCCCTCAGAGGACCTGTGCAAGACTGCATAGCTGAGGCCAACTTGCCCTTGACCAAGCCGTTCTACCAGCAAGCTGTAGAACGGGCTTTGGAGCAGCGCACAAAGCCTGCACGAGCAGCCTATCAAGGCAGAAGCCCTGTCAAACAGGCTTTTCAAGCTGCTGCCTCAGTGGCACACGTTCAGGCAACAGGCAGTGCTCAGCCAGTTGATACCAAGCAAGAGGAGGCTGAAGCAAGTGAGCCAATCAGGCAGCCATCACCTGAGGAGCCAGTGCTGCCAGATGCTCAGGATTCAGACCTTGGCGCAGGGCTAGCGCAATCAGCTGACAAGGAGAAAGCACGCAAGTACATGTCCAAAAGCCATTGGCCCAGCGCAGTGATTTCAGGTGAGGATGCATGCTCGCTTGTGTTTGCAGTCTTGCAGTACTGGATCAAGCATATGAACTGCTGACACATTGCTCTCACCAGCGTATGCTATACATTAAACAGAAGCCACAAAAGCGTGTTCTTCCCTTGACAAGTATTGTACATTGTTACCAGTTGCACTGAGTATTGAGAGTTCAAACAATATCAAAGCCTCGTGCATCGAGTATCACATTGACATGCAGACCAGTCAGATGGTCATCAGCATCAAATGAGCACTAGCTTTCTTTTTCAGCACTGCTTTGTGTCATGTAACAGGTGCAAGGCGGGCTGGGGAAGCGCTTGAATTGCATATCAGCTGGGATGATGGGTATGATGTCTGGCTAAGTCTTGAAGCTTTGAAGCGGCGACAGCACTGCCAATCAGCCATCATAGATTTTCTGGTCAGTAAAGTCAGAAAGAGAACAAAAGGCTGATCATCTGTATTGCATCAGCACAGAGTTTTGTCCATGCTGCACGCAGCTACAGCTCTGGTCTGTCTGTAAAGTTCACACTGTTTCAGAACATGTGTTGGGAACATCTGTGGATATGGCAACACTATGACGTGACTCTGACATGTCACAGCATGAGCCATTTCATGCCTCAGATTTTGGCACCGTCTGCCACTGCACGCCTTTGTCTTGACCGATGTGCTTCCAAACCTGCTTCAAAACTCCATTTATACGTTTGGGCGTTTCTGACTGGGCCTTTCCTGCAACATAAAAATATAGGTTGCAGCTGGCACAGCTCTGCAAAGTTGGGTGTGTTTCGGAGCCCCCTCGACACTTGACTTGTGAAATGGCAAACGCAATATACAATGCCGCTGTGCCTGACCTTTCCAGGTCAATATACCGGACGCCTTGCCGTGTTCGCCGTCCTGCAACGCATAAGTTACAGTTACTCTGAGCCGCGTGACTGGCGTTGTGTCGACTGCTGAATAACAATTTCAGACTTACTATCGATGGTTTGACGGCTGTAATGGTCCAATACGAGTCGTCCTTCCAACTGACGCGCTGCAATTTCGTCCCTAGCCCTCTCTTGGGTAGATTCTTGGTCACTTGCAGTACTGCAGACAAAACGATGACTGAGTGCAGCAACTTGAAAGGCCAAACAAGCCGTAGTTGGTGGCGTACTTACAATTCTGAGCCCCTCGAAGCGCCGTCGACATATGCCAGTCAGCCCGCGCGCGAACGAAACGCTTAGGGCGGAGTGCTCGCGGACGATCGCAAATTGTTAATCGCGTCTCGCAGTCACCCCTCTCGGACTGCACGCACTCCGCCAACCGCGACGCGTCAGGCACAGTCCTGAAGTTCTGTAATGCATAGGCAGACTGCGCCGTGCTCTGAGCATTCGTGCAGTGAAACATACTTACATGTGGTTGAACTGCCTTTTTCCTCACAAAACATTCGTGGGATAGCAATTGCAAACTGGTGCACATGTACATTGCATGATGAGCAACACTGCTGCAACTGCCAGAGCTTGTTGATTCCATCATTTTGCTAACACAGTTCGGCCTAACAGTAGGTGGCGGAATGTTACCAGGCTATGGTGTCTGCGAAAAGATTGTTCAGACATAAGCTGCCACTTACTCGTACAACAAAGTAACTTTTAACCAGTCTAGCACATTCTGCTGCTATGGATGCCATTGTTTTACAAAGTCCAAATCTCACAGCACAGGTACTATTCGTTGAGGCACTAGTCTGGTACTGGCTGAATACATCTGATGCACATTGCAAAAAACGCTCCCTCAAATCACACGCAAGAATAGACGCAATGCAGCTATGGCTAAAAGTGTCTGAGCTCTTGACTGATGATACACACACAACAAACAGCATCAGGCAGCAAGTATCAGACCTAATCAGTTCTCAACCAAAATGCAGCATGAACAAATGTTGCTTTGCATTGGGACAAACCATGAGACACGACCTAAGCAGTAAGCATCAGTGAAATGAAAACCTGACTCCATGAGTTTGTTCCCACGCAGAAATTATATAACAGTGCAGTCTCTGTGCAACAGTGCACAGAACCTTTGCTGAGGTCTGGGCTGCATATGCAGCTGTCAGAACAAGACTACAGAGAGTTATATTTGCATGCTTTGTGTGAAAGCATTTCCACAAAACATGCCAATAGTTTGCCATCAACTGAGCCTTGTTCATCCCTTCAGTAGCCCAACATCGCATGCATCTTGATTCGGTTCATCTCATTGTAAGACAGAGGCGGAGCATTCATCATTGGCGATTGATAGCTTGCAACATCTGCACAAAAGGATCTCGTCAGTGTCACACAATTTGATGCTGTAAGCACAAGGCACTTATCAGCTTACAGATGCCAATCAAGATCCCGGGCTGCCTCTTTAGACAGAGGCTCCCGCCATGACGCCTAAGAGTTTTTCTTTTTCCTTTTTCCAATCAAGCTGATGGATGCATTGATATCTGACCAAGACTATTTCAATGAGGGCATGAAGCCCTAAATTGGGGCAAAGGCATGTCACAGATGCAGCAAGTGATGCAATGTTGGTCTGCTCAAATGCAAAGTTGCATGGCAAAGCACCTGGTGCAGGAGGAAGAATCCACATTGGCTGGAACATGATGGGTGGCATATGCTCCATAAGCTGCACCCCACACCCCGGTGTTGGGGTGGGTGGCAGGGTGGGGTGGGGCTTCACCTGTGGGGGCACATCTGTCACAGAGGGTGTGCAAGGCGCTGAAGCAGGGACTGGCATAGCAGCCGCTGTGGTGGCTGCTGATGCAAGCGGGGGTAGGTTCTTGGGTAGCTGCTGCTGCGGCTGCTGCACCCGTGAGGTTGACACAACCCCTGACGCATGCTGTTCCTGGCAAGTGCCCAGTGCTGACTGGAACTGCTGAATTGCCTCTGCTGGAATGACAATGGCTATGCGCTCAAGGCCAACCACCTGCATGCAAAGGCCTTGCAGTCATGCTATGACCCAAATGTGCAAAACGCTACAAAGAAACTGCTGAGTAACATAACTCCAACAATGCCCTACAACACAGTGCCTGACATGTCTGCTGAGATAGTAGATGCTCAACTGTTGCCATGTTTGGACAACAACACACTGTATGTTCAGCATGTTGAGATGACAACATGCAAATGTGATCAGGCAGCCAGACGAGGCTGGCTGTACAAAGCAACAAAGCAGCATACAATGCAACACACAGTGGTCAGGAAGGCAAATCAGGAGATTGCAGTTCTCACCTCAGTGATCCGCAGGAACTTGCCCTTTGCATTGGAGCCCAGATCAAAGAAGAAGCGCTTGTGACCAGCTCGTACTATCTGGCCGCCTGTCTCAGTCTCTGTGATGGTTGGAGGGGAGGGTCCTGGTCCAACAACTGTCCTACTGCCTGCAACTGCTGCCTGCATACAAGATCACAAAGTTCAACAGCACGTCGACAATCAGGATACATCAAAGTAGATTGAGCTTTTGCAGTGAAGTGTCAGGCAGTGTAGGAAAGCGAAAGTATATGATCCTCAGCAGATCTGGTGAGTCTGCTGAGTGTGCTGAGCACACATGCCTGTCTTGTGCACTACAAAATGATGGAGACCATTGAACAATATCACACACAACACACGATGAATCCAGCTGGAAATGCTGACAGTTTGCTGCTTTCAGAGCTCACCGTGACATCTGCTTGAAGTTTCAACCCTGACAGCTGGTGTGCTGTGTCATCAAAGGTGTCTGATGACTGCTCAGTCACCTCAGCCTGCGTGATGAGACACACAACTCACTTTTGAGTCAGAGCTCTTGGGAAGCACAAAACACAATTGCATTATGTATGTTTGACTGAGCAAGCCATCTTGAGGCTTGCTTAAGACTTGAGTCAGTCACTCACAGTGCAAGACTGACCAGATCAGACACACGCTAGATTGTATGCTAGCAACAGTCAGAACCCTTGAGACAATGCAGCTTTCAGCACACAGACAAGCTGCAGCTAAGTGCAGCACAATTTGCATCTGGCCAAGCATGCATACACACATATGCACCAGCACCAGCATCAATGCGAGCATGAGCACATATCTGATGCAGCAGTGACTCAAGCAAGTACGCAAATCAAGCTGAGGGCAGACCTGCTGTCCAGCAATTTCTATTCTAGCCAGGGCATCTCTGAAAATGCCCCAGGCAGCTGCTGCTGCACCTCCTGCTGGAATGATGATAGAGGACCTGCCTCTTGGCCTGCGTGCAAATCAATGCTTCAAACTTGCTGGCCTTGAAGCTGTTGTGGAAAGTTTCCAATCAAAGATGCAATTGCCCATGCAAGGACAGGCTGTATTGAGCATGCTTCAGCGCTGGCTGTGTCTCAGCACTCTAGTTGCCTTATGCTTTGGCATGCAACCAAGACCAAGCACATGCATCACAATTTGCTACTGTCAAGTTCAAACTTGAGAGTATTGAGGCTTGTGCAACTGGCATGCATGGGCAGCAAAACAGCTGGTATCTGCATGAGGCTAAAGGTGACTCACCCTGCTCCACTTTCTGATATGCGCAAGAATCGCCCGCGTGGGTTCTCACCCACCTCAAAGTAGAATGCTTTGGTCTCTATTGGAAGCTCTTTGCTGACCAATGGCCTGCAACATGGCATGCATGCAAATGTTACTACTGTGTGTTGGTGCTGCCAATTGTGCAACATCTGCAGGTCTGAATGCAGTGCACTTGATCACAGTGCAGGGACCTGGGCATGTTTGCAATGCAGCAACGCATATCAGTCAAGATCATCTCAGGTACAGTATGCACTTACCCTTGCTCATTAGTGCCCCCAGCATAGTAGTTGAACAACTCTCGGAACCACATAATGCCTGTGTAGGGCACAATGATCGTGGATCGCTCTCTATTGGTACCTTTCTCTGCAATCTTGAGGTATCTGCCTCTGGCATTGCGTTTCAAGTCCAGGTAAAACAACTTCGATTCGACCTGCATACGAGGCAAGTCAGCTTGTCGATTGCTCGTTGCGAATGTCTGTGGTGAGCGTCACGTCCTCGCATGCGGCGATCGTGCTCTAGTCGATAGCTGTCATATGTTTGACCATGTCACGAAAAGCAGGTGCAAAGAACTGCGCTGCCGGCATAGCGGTGCGCAGACGCGCGCGACGTGCATGCATGTCAATCACGGTGTGTGCAGTACCCTCAATGTCTCGCTGCACACTTCCTGGTCCTCGTTGAGGCCGGCAAGAGGCTGTGCAATCGATTGCATTGGAGCGCTGTTCATTCGAAATGCTAGCTCGGATAGTTGCGAGCGCTGCTTGAAGATGATTCGATGTCACTTCGCTACTTGTTCGCATGTGCATGTGCTCAAGCGCTTGTCGGTTGCTGCTGAGCGTTGCGTCTGCAGCATAGAAAGTCAAACACCAGCAGCAGAGCCATGTAGGTTCCCATCGAGGCTGGAAGCCAGGAAAGCGATTAAGTGGATCATCCTTTCTCAAGGAGGTTCTAAATGCGGATCTGGCATCTGAGGTAGCAGGTGAGGGGCGAAGAATTTGCTGTAAACCGCAAATACGGCGAAAGTATGCCAGCTGGGCTGGGCATGAGTGCATGCTTGCCACGCTGAAGTGTGGTAATGATTGCAGTCAGGCATGTTTCTCGTCAGTCTGACATCAGAACCTCCTACACCAACTACATGATTGCTACTGCAAAGGCCACGACGACATGCTGCCATAAGGCACAGGGGATCCACATGAGCGTGTGAGAGTCGTCAAGTTCGGCCTGCGTCTATTACTCTACTGTTGGTAAACCGTGTGTCCGCCTGAGCATAAGCTGTCGTGATCTTGGCGTTTAGTCAGCGCTGAGCTTGAACGCCCTTGTCTCGGTAGCTGGCACGGTAGCTGTTTGTCAGGACATGCCCCTCCCCCGCACTGCACTATGTGACTAATGATGATGCTGAACGAAGTGTCCTTCCAAGTGTCCCAACGTTGGCAATCTGGGCTCAATCTGGGCTGGATCGCATGCGCTTATGGCGTGAGATGACTAGCATGACACGCTGTTCACGCAATGTTCCATGGCCTCATGACGCAGTGCAGATAGATCGCCCCTGTATAGATCTTTGTGTTGCTGGCAGTGTTACCGGCCAATGCGCATGCCCATCACTGTCCCTGGACGGGTCCATATGTGTGATGCTCAACTCGTGCTACACCTTGCATTCAATGGCATCATTGATCAGGTCATGACTTGACCGTCGGACACTGTCAAAGCAATGTCCTTATGTGCTTTCCGAACAAGCAAGAACAGCTTGCGCAACACCAGCAGGTTGCACATGACATTCCGAATGATTCAAGGTGTGGCTTACGTCTTTAAAAGACGTAAATTTGTCTGTAATGAAGGATAAGAGCTGGAGCTATACATGTGGTTACGCTTGGCAACTGAATTCTCAATGCTGACTGAGTGACTCAGTCTGATTGCTTGGCCACATGCCACTGCAGCAATTGACGCTGATGTCAACAGCAGTGATCTAACACACATCAGTCCAATGTCAGCATCCCAGCGCAGCTTGTTTCCTGTGCGCACATAATGCACATGCGCCTTCTTGCAGTCCTTTACTGCAGCAGCATACGCACTGTCTATCTGCCCATACATAGGATGCATGTCTTAGTATACAACTTGCAAGCAGAACTTGACACAGGATGGCTGCAGACAACACAGGCATTGCATGGCAGCACAGGCAGCCCTCCTCAATTTACAACATGCTATGCAAGCATATGTCACTGATAAGTGCTGCTGGCCGTGCAGACTACCAGATGGGAATGCCATTCACACTCAGTAAGCTGCACCTTCTGCTTGCAGACAGCTCTTTTGCACATCCTGCAAGCTCACTGCTGCCATGCAAGCTGCAATGCATGCTTGCAAAATGGATTCAGACCAGAAAGGCAGTCAGAGCCAGAGTGTCCATCTATATAGTTTACAAGACACATGTGCTAGCTAGCGGCGACTGCACCAAAGTCACACTGCTTGCTCAAGCCTTGTTGTCCTTGTCGTAGGTGTAGGTCAGTCCACACTTGCCACTGCAACACAGAGAATGCATGTTCAGACTGACAGTCAGTAGCAGAGTGCACAGCAAAACCCAGTGCACAGCCATGCAACCATTGACAAAATTGACAACTTCTATGACAATGCACAGCAACGAAGCAAAGTTTGGCAGAAGTATGCAGGACTTCGTGACACTATGCTGCAGTAGTCATGCCAGACTTCATGACACCATGCCGCTGTAGTCACACGCACTCTTGATGCTTGAAGATGCAAGCAAGCAAAGAAACATTTAGGAAAAGCTTGGGTCAGTAGAGCGTACCAGTAGACCCTGTTGAAGTGAGTGGCCATGAACACTCCAGGTCCGCACTCAGGAGCAGGGCAAGTCTTGCGCAAGCGCTGCACCTTACCACTGTCATCCACCTATACCATAAACACCAACGTCACAAACACCATCGGTATGCTGCTGCATCCCAAAAAGACTTTGTGCAACAAAGAAAGAGTACTAATATGCTGCTACATCCAAGCACTCATGCACTGATGAAAAGTCTTAAGTGTGCTCCTCAGCCTCGAAGGTGGATGAAACAGAAGGACATGTACACTTTCAACATTGGTTGTCTGCACTTGCCAGGCATCACTATGATACAGCTGCTCAGCTGTGCAGCAACAGTCTCAGGGCAAAGCAAAGGTTTGCATTAAGATTGCGTTTGCTCTCCACATGTCAGGATGAAGTGGCTGCTCGGCTACGCAAGCAGTGGCTCAGTCCAGACTGAAAGCTTGCATGGCTGTTGCATGTGCTATTGCACGTGTACCTTGTAGAACTTGAGCACAGCAAGCTTGATCTTCTTGTGCTTGTGCTTCTGCTTCTTTGGCTTGGTGTAGGTCTTCTTCTTACGCTTCTTGGCTCCTCCAAGCAATCTCATCAGGATGTACATGGTGGACTCATCAGAGACACCAGCTGCTGCAAGTGTGACGCTGCCCTCCAGCTGACGACCGCTGAACATGACCCTCTGCTCATCGCAAGGAATGCCTGCAGATGTCAAGGGTGGTGTTGATGGGCAGCTTGCAAAATTGCTTATGGCGTGCAAAGCTAGAACACGACTCACCCTCACGGGCCTCAATGATGGTCTTCACATCATCAACTGTGTTTGTGGCACAGACATCGACCGCATGGGTCTTATCTGCATCAAACCACAGACACACGTGTTAGACACGCAGAGAGAGGCAAAGATAAGCTGTGAAAAGCAAGCAAGGAGACGGACCTGTCTTGACAAAAAGCTGCATTCTGTCACGACGCTCAGCAGTGCAAGCAGTGCTGTCCTCACGTCGAGAAGGGAGAGGTGTTCAACAGCCGCCCTGATGACCAAGGCGACGAAGGAAGAAGAGGACACGCCGTTCCATGCTCCGAAACCAGCGAGGCTCTCAAAGATTCTAGGATTTACTCAAAGTCCTACGTTCCCATCGATCGGTGTGGGCGCGCGAGCCCTATTGTGTCACATCTAATTGCCGCTGCGTCCTGCGATCTGTTTGACGCTTGCTGTCTCGTCGCACGACTGATTTTTTGGCCTGATCAGTACCACCAGTAGCAGCGCTAGTTCGCTAGTCTCGATGCGCATCATCTGAGGTACGGTGGGCACAGACAGAGCCCAACGGATCAAACTTTGTGTGCTCCGGATCGCGCCCCTACTGCTGGACTGCTGTGCACTGGGGCATGGACCAACTCGATAACGCAGGACAGCTGACTGCCAGAAGGTGCTGACCCAGCTGCGTGGTCTGCAAGCTTGTATTGCGATGCGGTCCTGTCTGACTTTGCCGCATCTGATGCAGCAAGACGCTAAGTCAGCGAGTGGCCACCTACAATCAGCGCATCGTAGCTGAGGGTGACTCGCTCGGTGAGGAGGTGAGGGGCAGTACATGCTTCACTGTTATTTGCCATGTGAAGGCTACGCATTGAGCACTTCGGACAAGTCTATGGGGTATGTATGCCGTTGATGTTTGAGCAATATTGCGCATGCAGATCAAGCTGCTGCAGCAGTCCATCCAGCATGCAAAAGCAGAGGCTGAGAACTCTGAGGATGCCTCAAACAAGGTGCTGGATGAACTTCAAGCTGCCAAGATGATACTGCAAGGACACGGGCCAGGAGGGGACATGCGCAAACTATTGAAACAAAAGCAGCCATCCCTCATTTCTTGGCTTTTAGGGCCGCGCACCAATGTCATCAGCACCAGAGTGAGCTCACATGAGTGCTTGCATACTCTTGTGCGCACGATCAGCAATATCAAGTGCAGTCGTACAGGGCTGCTGCGTTTTCTGTGCCCATCTCTTTGTCACAGATCGTGTCAGGCATGCTAAAGTTCACAATCGTGCGTACATTGTTGCAAGCATACCTTCCACCTACATGGCCAAGCTGTGTTTGCAGGCAAAGCTTCAATGTAAGAAGAGGAACACATGGAAGAAAAAGATGCAAGCATACCTTCCACCTGCATGGCCAAGCTATACTTGCAGACAAAGTTTCGATGTAAGGAAAGGAACACACTGAAGGAAACGGCAAAAAGCTTCATGCAAGGGGTTTCAGAACGCTGGCTGTACTGTGCAGAGGAATGAAGGCATCAGGCTGAAAGAAGAGTACCACGCCTTCCGGGACAAGATCGGCTTCATCATGTTTGTGACGGGGGCATCTTTGTCTTTGGGGCTGCACAATGCACAGCTCCGAAGCCAGGCCAACGAAGCTTTCACCTTGACTCCACCCTTTATGGTTGGGGTGCAGATCTTCCTCTGCTGGATGCTATACCTATACACAGCACTGGCATTGAGAGAAAATGTGTTGAAGGTGGACTGCATCTCTGACAAGCCAGCATGACATTGTCAATGTCTTCAGTGCTGCATCAAGTCAGCAAAGCACTGCCAAAGTCTGATGGTGTCATTGCAGCACAAGGGCTGGAATGTTGAAGTTATGTGCATGTCCAATTTTAGTGAAGTGACTGGCTAGCACTTCATTGGCCAGCATGGCACTTGTCATCCGTGTTACAATGTTACATGTCTGTACAGAGTATGCAGGCAACATGTATTGCACCTCTTGCTTGTGCATGCTTCAGTGCAGCTACAGACTGACTGCCTGCCTGCCTGCTTGCCCTGATACTGTGCTGAAGAATGAGAAGCCACTCAACTGATGTGTCGCACTGTAAGAGAATGACCAAAGCAATATATTTGCACAACACAGCTTCGTTCAGAGGCTGCGGAAGTAAACCTGTTCATTCTTGAAGCTGTGGCACAACCTTGCCATCTTGGCGTTGCGTATGCACAGCTTACGTCGCTGCTTTGAAAGCGCAGCCTCTGCATCAGGCTGTGTTGTGCAAAGCATGTTGCTTCATTTTCACTCTGTCACAGTGGGCTACATCTGCTAAGTGCCTTGCTTCCTTGAGCATAGTTTGAGGGCAGACTTGCAGTCAGCCAGTCTGGCACGTCATCCATCAAATGCAAGCAGTGATGGGCCTGCTGCTGTGGTATAGGTGAGTGGTTGCATCAGGCCAATCAATTAACAGCGCAGGTAGTCACAAGCTGCTACTGTGATGCAGGTGAACGGTAGCAGCATCAGGCCCTGGTGGATACACCACCACTACTGGTCCATTGTGACCTGCATGATCCTGCTCACCCTGCCTGTGGACTCACCTGCCGTGCAAGTCTGCGTCAAGAAGTTCCTTTGGTGGAGTGCCTTTCAAGGAGGACTCATGCTGCTGCAGAACAGGCAAGCTGTGACCGTCTGCCTTGCTGCATCAGTGGTTTACAGCGCATGTAGGCTGCCTCGACATGATACTTGAAAGCCAAAATACAGCATCATGCATCCGTCTCTGCTGTTATAGTGTACGTCAAGAAGCTCCTCTGGTGGAGTGCTTTCCAAGGAGGACTCATGCTGCTGCAGAAAAGACAGGCTGCGGCCCGCTGTTTTGTTATGTCTGTGGATCTAAGATTGATACAAGCTGCCTTCACGTGAAGCTAACACTCAGCAGTGATGATTAGGATGCATCTGTCTGTGCATCCGTCATCAGCTCTGCCATGCTGTCAAATTGCCACTTGCCAAATCCCAATTTCACATCATCCACTGACCCATACGAACTGATGTACAAATTAGTAAACATGTTTCCAGAGACACAATGGCTGAGTGCTGGCCATGTTGTCAAAAGGTCAATGCGCACAGCTTGGTGCATAGTCTTGACTCAAGAATCTTCACAGTCAATAACCAGCCGCTCCCTGCTTGCCAGGTATCAGAGGCGGCGCATGTATACGCGTATAGCCTTAGGCAAGAACAGTGCGATGGATGTGGTGAGTGGTGAGAGCAGCGGAGGGCAGGGTCAATTGCTCATCCTGTATCCCCTCCTGTTTGCCCTTCAGATTTTGGAGATGTACATAGGTGAGCTCTGCACCTGCTGCACAGACAGACTCATGCAATGGTCTATGGCTTGTGTACTGCAGATAACACTTTTGACCTTTGCATTAGCGCACTACCATGTTCTCAGTTTCAGCAGTTACTGTTTCCCATTGCATTCATATTGTGTCTGACATATTGCTGCCTCCACATTGCAAGCTGCCACAAGATTCTACTGCAGTTCAGCACCCATTGCTGCTGAATACATGCATATTGCATACTGAGGACTACGCTGACTGGTACATTGTTCTGTCATGCATGCACAGGGGTTGCCTGCCCTCCAGCAAATGGTCATCCTGTCATCACAATGCTGTTACATCCATACACACTGAAAGGGCTGAGGTCACAAATTTTGAAAAATGAACTTAGGGCCTGCACTGCCCCCACACCCACTCCCTACCAGGCGGAGCGTGGCGGTCTCATTAGCGTAACACTGAGCTGCAATGAGGTTTCACCTGACAGTGAGTGATTTGCAGGTGGTGAGATGATGATCATGACCTGGCGCAGTCTCTTGTCTGCTGAAGGATACCTAGATATGGAAGCTCATGACTCTGACCTAAGGGGCAGCAGGGGGGTCTTTCTGGCAGGTGTTTTGACATTCTACATGGGAGTGCTGAACATGCTGAACACCTTTGCTACCTTGTATGACAAGCAGAGGGCAAAGCGCTTTGCACGCAAGAAGAGCTCTGCAAACTTCTCAAATAACAGCAGCCCTACTAAGGCTGCAGGTGGTTCTGTAGCTAGCAGCCCTGACAAGGACAGGTGATTTCAGATTTGTCACCTTAGATGACAAGAGAGGGCTGAGCGCTTTGCACACAAGAAGAGGTCAGCAAGTTTCAGCAGCCTTACTAAGGCAGCAGGGGGTTTGGTCGCTAGCAGCCCTGACAAGGATAGTTGAGTGAAGGTTGCTTGAGCTGCTGCAACACAGTCCAATGAAGCTGAAACTCTGTACCAACAGATCATCACCATGCTGTAGATGTAGGAAGACAGTGCGTCTCACAGTCAAAGGTTCAAGCAACAGCTTTAACGTCTGTCTTGATGTCCTCCAGTGGGTGAGAAACCGCTTGTGAGGTGATGCTTCTTGTGTGCTGAAATGACTGGGCATTCGCACATTGCCAGACTTTAGAGTACGCGTTGCTTCTGGTGGGCTAGATTGCAACTTTCACACCAGTATCTTCACATGGCAACAAATATCAGGTAAGGCGTCATGAGATGTCAGCTCTATCCAGTTTGATGACGTCACGCTGCTTGCCTGGCTGGACTCCGGGACAGCTTCAGATATTTGCGCAGATCAATAAAGTGCTGAAGTCAGGGCTGACTTCTGAGGGCTGAGCTTATGTTCTTGCCTTGCATCATTAAGCTTGACAAACTGAAAACGCATGACCTGTCCAACGCTGCTTTTCTCTACATCGCGGAATAGAACTGATGTTTTATATAATGAGCATATCTCAGTCACGTATCAGCTGCAGTGCCAATTGACAATAAGCTTGCTGTAAGTTGAATTTCACTGTGTAATGTGGCACACACTCCCTGTAATCACTGCGTTATTTCTGTGAGCAAGCTGCGTGTGCGAGACCAGTCATGTGTACGTTTGTAAGAAGCCAGTTTGCAAAACTTGAAACGATTGCGTATGTTTCCGCTTGTCAACAGATACACTTGGTGAGATCCACTTCTGCCTGTGAGTACCCAAGTGGGCAACCAATCCAGGCACACTACATGGTGACCATACAGCTTATGTAGCACATGAGGGACTAGCGCTATACTGGTAAGCCAGATGCTTGGGGTGGCGCAATCTTATTGAGCACCTGCATCAACAGCTTGTTCAAGCTGAGCGCTTTGCAAGTTCAAGTGCAAGCAAACAGACAAGATGATACTAGTTGATGACCTAAGAGCCACTGAGAATGGGTTAAGAAATGAAATGTCATAACTCACGCGTTGCCTGTGTCTTCAGGTGCTATACTGTCACAGCATGACAGGCGCTGGTCAGGCAAGATGCAAGCTCTTTGCTTGCAGAGAGTACAGATGTAAAACTCAGTGTCGCTGTGAGCAACACCAAGTTCAGACTGCCAGGCCTTCAAATCAGGGCTTACCGTCTTCAGACCTGGCAAATCGAGGAGACTTCCCAAGACCGGCAATCGTCTGAGGAAGCCCAAGACTGTTGGGAAAAACCCACTGAACAGGAGCCAGAAGCCATAGGTTTCAACACAGATTCCAATCAATGCCCACTTGACAAGTATGAGCACAACGCCTGCCAGGAAACAGGCAGAGCCCTGCAGAAATCATCTGTTTATCAATATAATACTTGTTTGCGAGACTAGACAGTCCTTTTGACAAGTATCATCACCTTGCCCGACAGAAAACAGGCAGAGCCCTGCAGGGATTATCAGTGTATGATGGTTCAGTTCCTTTGCATTGGCAGAAAGGCCATTGATGCTTATTGCACGCATGTGCATGAATGTCACATACTTGTTTGCCCAAAGCAAACTCCATACCTTCAGGTTTTTCCGTCTCATGAAGAACCTGAGGGTTGCGCTTGGTCCAATTGTTGTGGCCACTCCTCCAAGAAACAACAGCTGCATGTCGCGGACATGCACTTCAGAAGAGCAGTGTATCTCAAAAAAGCCTTATGTACACACACATTTGTGCCCAAGACTTTGTCAGTTGAAGTGTGCTGCAGATCAGGCACAACGAAGCTCACTCACGTTGCCCATGGCGAGAAGTCCTCGATCAAAGAAAAACAGCACGCCAAGGACAGTGAAAAGTAGGCCAAAAGCTGTCAGGCCAACGCCAATCTCTGCAGAGCAGGCCCCATGTTTAGCTTGGCTCGAGATTGATCACACAAGATCGAGCTGCGAGCGCGAGTGCGTACTCCGCCTATCATCAAACATCTCAGCAAGCCTACTCCGTGCTACATGGATGTCAGCACCTCATGTCAAGAGCCAAGGGGTTGGCTGCCCTTCAAGAGGCTGCAGCGACCGGTGTGACAGCCAGATCAGAAGACGCAGCTGCAGTTGCACGTGAAATCTGCTAGCCCTGTACCAGCCTCCGGCGCAGGTCGTCCAGCAATACTCACAGCCAAAGCCGAGCGTGAAGGGGCAGCTGCCTAGACAAGTCAAAGCTCAAGTGCGCACTGTGCATGCAGGGCTGAATGCAGCCAGCTGAGCGTCCAGGAACGCCCTAAGGCGTCTTTGCACTGGTCAACCTCTGCGCGACAAAAGCATCTTTGATCTGCGACAGACTGCGATCAGGCGCACTCCATATGCAGGTCACCATTCCAGTCAGACGTGTATTGCATGCCTGACCCGATCGAGACACGGTGTTGAGGCCGGTGTCCCCCCTTCCAGGCCAAATCCAAGTCAACATGCCGTCACACAGATCACTGCCAAGGGTACAATGACACTCGTCACGAGCCTGCCGTCACCAGATTGACATGCAAGCTGATGCAGATCCATGCCAGTCTATGCTGGCTGGGCTGCATAATTTGGCCCACGTGCATGCTATACAAGGTAGACTAAGCTTTGGCAGCAGTGCTAAAGAAGCAAGGTACTTTGACTTGCCTGCAATCTCCCTTTGAATCTTTTGCTGTTGTCACAGGCAATCAGATTCAGCTGCTATCAACGCCT
Organism: Trebouxia sp. TZW2008; assembly: GCA_002118135.1. Taxonomy (NCBI): domain Eukaryota; kingdom Viridiplantae; phylum Chlorophyta; class Trebouxiophyceae; order Trebouxiales; family Trebouxiaceae; genus Trebouxia; species Trebouxia sp. TZW2008. Next base: position 266,033 of record BDIU01000004.1, on the reverse strand, counting down.
ACAGAATTTTTCGATGCGTTGCTGGTATGCGGAAACGACTTTTGAGTCTTGACATTACATGCTATCATTAATGTCACAGCAAGTCTTTGCTTCTGTTGGCAGGAAGGCATCAGTGCAGCCAAAGAGCGCCTCTGTATTGCCTCACTGTATGTTGGAACAGCAGATGGCCGTGAACATGAGTTTGTTGAAGCACTAGCAGCAGCAGCCAGAGACACAACTCGCCCAGACTTGAAGGTCCATGTGCTGCTGGATGCATTGCGTGCAACTCGACCTTCATCAACTGCAGGAGGTAGCAAGCCGGCTCTGCATACCTGCCTATGCCTCCTGCCAGCTGTGAGTCATGCTGCTGCTGTCTGCATTCCATGAAAAGCATGCATATATGCATGAATGTGACAGTGCTGTCAACTCACACATGATGTAGCACTCGCAGCACATTCAGAACAAGCAATCAATCCTATCCAATGCAGGGGGACAGAGCAGCTCAGCGGCTATGCTGGCTAAAGCCCTGTTGCAAGGGCAATCACAACCCGATAAAGCTAGGGTCAGCTTGTTCCACACGCCAGCACTGCGAGGACTGCTCAAGAGGTGTGTCCCATGCCAACATATGTCATGCCTGTCTCTTCATGCAGCTCAATTGACTGCATGCGATGTTGGCTGACATCTGCCATTGTCAAAGCATGAGCAGCACACTGAGCACAACCTGCATTGAGCTGACACGTGCAACAACATCCATTCTGCATCATGTACTGTCACCTTGCCTCAGTCAGGTCAATGTGCCGCATTGTGTCTATGGCCTACGTTTGTCTGCACGATCAGAGCTGCGCTTTTTTGTTAGCAACAATGCAGTGACTCAGAAAGTTCTGACTGCACAGCATGACCAAGCGCAAGCACACAGCAGTACCGATTGTGCATAATGCACATGGTTCTTTTGCAACCATGCCTGTCCTTACAAGAAAAGGCTTCAGCTTCTGATGCTGCTTTGGCCTATTATTGGCAGCGCCAGCATTGGTAACATTGAGGGCATCGCTGCAGTACAGAGTCTTACCGCCCAGAGTCAGCGAGATTGTTGGCGTATGTCACCTCAAAGCCTTCATCTATGATGATAATGTCTTGATGACAGGGGCCAACCTCAGCAACACCTACTTTAACAAGAGGCAAGACAGGTGGGCTGTCTCCTTCTCATAGCATACACAAAGCAACACAGCTCAGGCTTGTGTCACGGCCACTGAGACGTGACACAAAAAGCATGCAGCTATCTTTGCATCAGCAGAATTATGCTGCATCACTCTTATTGCATATTGCCTGCCATGCTGGTTTTGTGAGGCTGTACAATGGTCCCTGCCCATGCTGGCACCCAGACTGCGGCATTTGCTTAGATGTCTGTCAAAGCGTGGCTTTTATGCTGAGTTGGGCTGAATCAATTGGCGTGCAACAGGTATATGCTGATCAAACAAGCGCCTCAGCTGGCATATCACCTTCAGTCCCTGATACAGACCGTCTCCCATTTCTCATACCAGCTACAGCCTGATGGCTCCTTTGTCTTAGGCCCATCAGGCATCAACCCACACAACCAGAGGATGGATCGGGCTTTCAGACACAGTTTAACCCAAGCCCTGCAGGTTACGTTTGTACCAACTCAGGCACCTGAGGCTGCTCAGCACACTGACATGACCAGCTGGCAGCCTGACAGTGCAGTAACAAGCAGCAGTGATGGTGGCAATGCCAGTCAGCCAGCTCAGGGTTGTGATACATGGGTGTTACCAACAGTGCAGTATGGTGCACTGGGCCTGCGTCAAGATGAAGCCTGTACTGTGCAGCTACTGGTAAGCAAGCGCTTGCAGCACTGTAGTGGATGCTGTTTGTCGTTCCTCTGCTTGGCAGCATCATCCCAAGCTGTATGTGTTTAGGTTAGCACATGATTGAACTGGTTGGAGACATTTGATTGCTTCTGTATGTACCTAGTTGGGCCTGCTGAGTCTACCTAGCCCACGTTAATAATGAATGAATGAATGAATGAATGATTGATTGTATGTGCATGCCTAGCTTGTGAGTCAGTCATGAAAGAACTGCTTGCATGAGCTTTTGACTAAGGTGCAGATAGTACAAGCTCTGACTGGCATTGTTTACATCCTTCGTAATGTCAACAGACATTCCAAATGCATGCACAACGAACTTGCTTTACATTACAAGCAACTGCAGCAAGTATTGTATTTTGATTGCTTCCAAGAGACATGGGTTGCCTGCAGAGAAGTGCACAGCCTGGTGGGATGTTGCAACTCAGCACTGCCTACCTCAACCTGGCTTTGCCTTATGAGCGTGCACTGGCACAGCTAGCACAGGTATATGGGTACTCTACTTCTCTGCAATATCAAGCAAGCTGTGGCTGACTCTTGCTACACTGTACTCACACTTCAAAAGTACAGCACGGCTTGTGAGAGCAGGCAACTGTATCTCAAGTCCTATCTGTCAAGGCTGCACTGAATTCTGAGATGTCGAAGTGCATGAGACCAGCCCAAATTGCCTAGTTGATAGCCAAGAGAAATGCATTGTCACCTGATTCATAGAGCCTGATGTCAGACGATGCCATGTATGACTTATATACTATGTCTTTCAATCATGCTAGCACAAATGCAGCAAAAAGTGGTTCAAATGATCTTGTATGGTTGCAGGTTAACGTTGAAGTCCTGACGGCATCACCAGAAGCCAACGGTTTCTTCAACAGCAAAGGCTTTTCAAGATACATCCCAGCAGCATACTCGTTGCTGGAGCACAGCACATGGGCTCGTCTCACTCAGCAGTGGAAGCGTGCGCATGACAAGCAGCAGGGTGCTGTATGCCAAGAACTGCGAGAGTACAACCGAGCTGGCTGGGAGTTTCATGCAAAGGGAATCTGGTGAGCTGACCAACATGACAAAGCCTTCCTGTTGCTGAACGCGTGCACATTGCATTGCATCGCAGCGCTTTTTCAGGACAGCATCATTGTGTGCTTATGTGATGTAGCACATGCTTGCTGGCTGCATTGGTGCTGCTTGCTAGGTTTTCAGTGACTCTACAGATCTTACCAGTATGCTGTTGCGGTATGAGTTGAAAAGTGCGCTGTCTGTTGGGCAACACAACATCTACAGAGAATCTGCATGACAGGTACACACCTCGTGGACACTCAGTGCCTGTGGCAACCACTATCGGCAGCCCCAATTTCGGCTACAGGTCTCTGTTCAGAGACTTGGAGGCGCAACTCATCATTGTGACCAAAAACAGGAGTCTTCAGCAGGCAAGCCTTGTTGTCTTGTCTCATGCAGAAGCTTTTTGCCGCTTGCTGTAGGCCCTTTTTGCTGCACTAAAGCTGCATTAGTGACAGCCTGCACCACTACCTTACTTGAATTTAACATTAAAGCGTGCACGCGTACATGCAGGCTCTTCAGAACGAATACACAAGCCTGCAGCAGGAATCTTCTGCAGTTGAAGCGCATCATTTCCAGCTGCCAAACAGGAAAGCAAATCGAACTGTTCGCATAGCAGCACGTCTATTGCGAAGTTTCCTGTGAGGCTTATTCATTGTTTCATGACATGACTTTGCAGTGCTGACAGTGTGAATTAAAGCCAATTCAACACGTCATCGTTGTGATGTGACTAAGCACAACTGAAGCATCAACAGCTGCGCAAAGTGCATTTCAGCTTTCAAGGCTGCATTCCTGCATCCTTTCTGCATGTTGCCGCTCCCTGGTGTAGTGTGTCAAAGCTGCCCCTACTCTTATAGTCACACGCTCGCTGCCCAAGCAGGGCACCTAGATGGCAGGAGCTGATATATTACTAATACAGGCGCGTCTACATGCCTTCATGAGCTAAGCATCTTGACTGGATTTGCAATTGTCTTGCAAAACTCTTCCAGGAATCTGGCAGCAAGCTCTGAGTCATACACTCTGTTGTCTGCGCTGAGTGTGACTGTCATGCGTGACTTCGCCACTGGCTGACCATTCTGCATCTCAATGTGCTTCACAGACCCGCCCACCGCCATGATGCATGCCTGTGGTGGGTTGATGATAGCGCTGAATCTGTCCACACCATACATCCCAAGATTTGAAATGCTGAACGAGCCTCCTTGAAACTCATTGGGCTTGAGCTTGTTTGCTCTTGCTCTGCTTGCCAGCTCTTTCACCTCAGTGGAGATCTGAGAAAGCGACTTGGTGTTGGCTTGTGTGACAATTGGGGTGATGAGCCCAGAGTCTGTGGCAACTGCTACAGAGATGTCTACATTGTCTACCAGCCTGATCTCTTCTTGCTTTGCGTCCCATTGAGCATTGGCTTCTGGGACTGCCTTCAATGCTAGTGCAGCGGCTCTGATGACAAAGTCGTTGACTGACACCTGTGCACACACAACCAACATCATTTTGGGCAACCAAAAAAGCAAGGACAAGAAAACGCAACCTGTTAGGAGTGATGATGGAAGCCTCTGTGAACAGGAGCAGCTCGATCATTATCAGGCAATGACAAGAATTGCAGTGAATGACATGCTTCAGCATGAATTGTATGCTAGTTTGAACAAGGCGAACATGACAGTGAGGCATTGCACCTATGATGTTAGTTTACAGCAACGCTTCTTTGTGTCACTACGCCTTGCTTGCGTGAACCCAAGCTGCAGATGAATGACAGATCTGCAGAGCACGCAGAAGTGACAGATGCATGACAGGCCATCATGCTGATCAACATAGTGACTAACAGGCATGACTGACACACTCCAGCATAGCCTTGAGCAATGACAAACAGGCATGAATGACACACTCCTGCATAGCCTCAAGCAATGATCAACAGGCATTAGTGACATGCTCCTACATAGCCTCAAGCAAGGGAAGGCACAGGTGCATACCTTCTGCCCTTGATCCTTGAGAGACTGGCGTAGAGAAGCCACAGCATCTATGTCAGCAGTAGCACTGACATAGGTTGCAGGTATCTGCTGCTTGGACTCTAGCAGCCGCTGCGCAATGATCTTGCGTATCTGGGAGTTAGGAATGTCAGTGTACCACGGCCCTCTACGTTTCCTAGGTGCTGTTGTGCCCCCTTCAGAAGCCTGAGAAGCCCTGGCAGGACCGGTTTTGCCAGCCTCCAGTTGCTTGTCTGAGTGCTGCTTTGCATCCTCAGGCGGAGGAGACTTGCTCTGAGACTCACCCACACCTTTGGGCTGAGGCTGAGATTTCGACTCAGCTTTTGCTTCAGTTGATGCATCTGGTTTTGGCTGCGAAGGGCGTTTCTGGTCCTGCCCTCTGCCTGCTATGGCTTCAAGCACATCGCCCTTGGTGATGATGCTGTTGGGTCCTGTGGGGCTGATATCCTCAGGCTTGAGATCGTGCTGAGCCATAAGCCAATGCGCAGCGGGGCCTATCCTGTGATTGGGCGCTTGCCTGGATGCCTGCGCTTCTGTCTGTGCCCTGTCTGAGGTGCCGGCAACATCTGCACATGACAATTGCAGATGTTGTTGCCATGCCCTACACATGTTTCAATGATCGTTCAAAAAAAGGACCCAATGCCGCATAAATGGATGCAACATACGCTCTGGGTAGCAGAGCATCAATGCAAGTATTTGTGTGGAATGCGCCTGACTTGCTACGCAGCATTCTTCTGCTTGTGCATCGGGAAAGCGCCTGTGCATATACAGCATGGGAGTTTTGCGGCCCACTGGCAGCAAACTTCATGCATCAATAATGCATGTGATGTGCCCCAGTGAGGAGTACATGCAGCATGTCCAATTCGTAGCCTGGATGTTCAGGCATGCTCATTCTGAGCATGCTGATTCTGCTTATGTACCTGATGTTCTCTCTGCCGCTGAGTCAGTGGCATCTGCAGCAGCAGGCGAGCCTTCTGGACTGAAATCTTTGAAGTCCTTCATGTGGCTTTCCTCTTCAACCAAGACAATCAGTGGAGTCCCAACAGGTATGTCTTTGCTGCCACCAGGTTTCAGAAGCTTGGCAATAAATCCATCATCCTGATTCTCCCATGGCAATGTGGCTTTGTCTGTTTCAATGTCTGCCAAGATATCGCCTGCTGTGACCTCAGCACCTTCCTTGACTTGCCAGCTGGCTACGTTGCCTTGAGACATGGTGGGGGAAAGAGCAGGCATGGAGAGAATCTGCACAGCATCACAGATACATTGGCATTCAAGGTACAAAAGTTCAAAAAAGCTGAGACACTGGGAAGGAGGGCTTTCATGAATGGTGAAGCCGTGTACGACCATGCCCAGCTGATCTTTGTTGTTTATAGCAGAGCGGTGTCAGCGTGCGTACCGTATGAGGTGGTCGCGAGGCAAAGAGCCTGTGATGCAGGCATGTCCAGGATGCCTTAAGTTGCGTAGCCGGACCTCTGAGCCTGACAGGGACATGCAAAGTAAATTGGCACTCATATGCAGTCAGTAAAGCTTGTCTACACCGCAAATCACCTGCAACTGAGGATACTCGCAAACTCTGCCTTGTCGACGATCGCGCATTGCCTTCTGTGCGCGAGGTAAGCCAATCTCCTCAGCGACATGATGCCTTGGTCAGTGACTTCGATGCCTCTCCGTCAGTGCAGCACAGACTGTCACGTCAAAACATCGCAACATGTCAGTCAGAGCGATGAATGCATGATTCACGCACAGCGCCACACTTATGTCGTATTGGTGCGGTGCTGATTGCTGACCGGCAGATCGATCGGCATTTTGATGCGCTGCATTGCAGCAGGGATGGGACCACAAAAGGGAATTGAAAAAAGGATTTTTAGTCATCGGAACGTCAAATTTTGCTCAAAAGGCCCACCTGCTTTGGTCAGCACAGCACCAGATCCTGCGTTGCCTGCCAATAATGACAGGATTGGCGGAGCCAAGGCGGTACTTCATCAAGGTCAATCGCATTGCGGGACCTCGACGGTAGTATCGAACTGGCATACCTGTCAAAGCTGTTCAACTTGTAAGCGTTGGGGGAGGCTGAACTTGTCTGCAGCACCTATACACCGTGTTTTGTTCTGGAATGCATATTTGAACAATGACCGACTTCACATTTGACCGGTCGCTATGTGTGAAAGATGTTGGTCGAACTGAGGTTCGTATCAATGTCCACAAGCCCTGGCAGACGTGTTATGATCACTTGCTTCACTTGTTGCCGGAAGAACTACACGCAAGCGACTTATGGTAAACACACACGAATAGCAGGCTCCCTTTTGATGTGTCTGGCGATCTTTGTACCTTCACCAAGTCGCAATGCCACTGGCACGAACCTGGTAGCTGTGACACGCTAGCTAAGCCTTTGGGCGCTGCAAGTGGTGTCGCACATACCGAACAACTATACCCGCGCACGCACGCTGCGCATCTCGCATTCACGTTGCATTCAGCGGCTCGAAATGAGCGACAGCGTTTTCGTGACAAAGCCTCGCTTTGTGATGGTGGACTGCTGGTCAGAGTACTATGACAAGGGCACTGATCCCAGTAAACTGGTGCTGGCTGTCCATGATAGCCAGCATCAGCTTCTGGATCGCATCCTGAGCTTGGCATAGAAAGCGCATGCTTCAAGTCAGAAACAGCAGCAGGTCTCTCTCATACAACACACAGCAGCCTTTGTCTCTGTCCGCAGGAGACCAGAAAGTGGCCCTATACTTCTCAATCAGTTGTTGACTGGGGGTAAGATTTGCGTTTGGCTCAAGTGCACATATATGTTTGAACACAAGTCAAGATCTTGAGGCACCTGTCTGAGAAACAATCCCTCTGGCTGTTCAGGCCCGTCTTTCACTATGGTCCCAACTGGCTTTGTGGGTCAAAATCATTGGCTGACAAAATTACATGCAGACTATATGCGGGGCTCGCGGCAAAACAGTAACAGCCAATGTTTAGTTGTTCCCTTTGGGAGTCACCCACACAGGGCAGAGCTTTTTCTTGTGCCAATCAACGCTTGGCAAGGTACAAAAGATTATTGAAGCACTGTTAGAGGCCAAAAGCCAGCTTGCAGCTATTGCAAAGTTGCATGGAGCCTGGTTGCCTACAAAGCTGTGTGGTATGGCAGGCAAAGCGAAGAAAACAGTTCCAGCATTTTTGGGATATATACTGCCAGAGCACGTGGCTGTCATGGCTGAAAGTCTGGTTTCCAAAAGTTTGCTGCCTGTCGTCTTGGATCTTGACGAAACGCTTCTTGTGGCCCACTCTGCTAGTCAGCTAGAGGGTCACATTACTAAGGCCAGAATCAAGAGGTAACAATGCTGTGGCGCACCTTGCTGTACATGATCGCTATATCTTGTGCCTTCAAAAGCATTTGAGAGCCAACTGTTGACCACCTGTTGTCACACTGTGATATCAGACCTCCCACAGTGCTTTTGCTTGGTGTTGTCGCATTGCTCTGGTGTTGTCGCATTGCTCTGGTGCTGTCACACTGTGCTAGCAGACCTGTTACAGTGCTTTTGCTTGGTGTTATCACATTGCTCTGGTGCATGCAGGGATCAAGCTAGTGCAGATGTCAGGGCAGCCATCAATCCTCAGTCCAGGTGACATTTACCATGCTTTGTCCTTTGCCGCACAACATTCTGATGGGTGCAATTTTGGCACACCATATGCTTTGACCTACGCGCATTGCAACAGCTCTACTGCTTGCATGATCACTGTGCACACGCACCCCATGAGCATCATGCTTCAATCTGCACTGCATCGCAGTATCTTTACTTGCATTGCCACTATGCACATGCACCTTGTGAACATCCAAGATGAGTGAATTATTGGGGCTATGCTTGGCTGTCTGCAATACAGCAACAATGGGCTGCTGCAAGTGTACAGCGGTTAGAACCTGCATGCTGCTCAAAATTTGCATACAGCCTTTGCTTGTTGATGTTGCTGAAATTGTGCAGACACTGACAGAGCCCAAGGCTCAGTTAGTGAGCTGTACTGTTTGAGTCATGCCAGCTTTAGTGTTCTTGTGGAAGAATTGAGTTATGCCGGCTTTGTTGATTTTGTGAAGTCATCGAGTCAGCCCAACGTGTTTGTACACGCATGCAGCTTTCCCTGAAGTTCCTAGAAACATCTTGGCATCTGCAAACAGCTTCAAGCATGATCTGTGAGCAGATTAAGGAGAAACACACTTGACAGTCTTGCACCAATCAGGTTTGCAGTCTCTGAGTCTGACATGACTAATTTCAGCTCACTGCCTACACACTTCAAATTTGAGCAGCCAATTGCTCAGCAAACATCTTTGCTTGTCCTGCTATTGCGGCAAGGGCTTTGAACGCTGGAGACGTCACTCATGGATGACTAATCCATTGAGGCTAAGGCTCACTCATGCAGTGTACCTGCGTAAACGACGCCAGCCTTAGGCTATCAAGCACTTATATGATGTTTTCATGCTGCCTGTCTTCACACCTGAATGAGTCAAACAGCTGCATTTGGATGTCCTTGTATTTGCTGAGTCATCTTCAACTTTTTGTTCATGTTGCCGCAGCACGTTGGTCAGCAATGCTTACGCACCTGGTAATCACCTTTTCCTGTCCCGGTATCTGAGTAACTTATCTGGCACAGTGTCCTGATTATTTGCCTGCTGCCTCTCTGTGTTCTGAAAGCTGTGCAAAGGCGACACTCATGGAATGACTCAACTTGCTGTCAGGCTGGCAGATTTGAGAGCCACAGCCAAATGCGTGTATTCTGAATGCCCTATCTGCTTTTGCTTTGTGTTAAGAGATGTGATGCCAAAATCTGTACTTCTGTGTCAAATCTGATTGTTGACATTCCAACATATGGTCCCTGTCAGTAATATTATGTCACAAGCAAGGCAAGTAGCTTTGTTTCATGTTCTTCCCACTGTTTCATGTTGTCCCCACTGTTCTATGTTGTCCCCACTGTGGGTGATAAGCCCCTTTGGCAATTGTCCCTCATCTTGTGTTTGATGCACCTTGTACTCCAACTGATGGCTGTGTCATCCCAGGCAGCCTGAGGATACACAGACGTCAAGTAGAATGCAAAGCGCGTCAAAGACAGATCTACAGTCAGTTGACAAAAGAGCCTTTCCATGCTGGCATTGTTGTCGACAGTCACTACATTTGTCTGTATGTATATTGCCCTCCAGTCTGTGTCAAGTCAACGCTGCTTCTTATGTACTTTGGGGGCTTAACAGCCACAAAATGCAGCTGACAGCACATGTTGCATTGTCAATAAATCTAGCCATTGCCAGCGACCAGAGCATTTGCATGCAAAATAGGGTCAGGCCTGTCAAGAGACCATGCGATTGGTGCTGCAGAGCAGGCAATGGCATGTCAGAAGCCACTTGCATGACAACCTGCTGCACTCATTGCCCCTTATACTATGTCAAAATGGCTGTCACAAGGCGTGTGAACTCTGCCTCTGCAGCTTACAGTGAATGCTGAGACTGGCTGTCAGACGAGCTCTTGCACCAGCAACGAGGTTTTCTGTTTTGCAAGATCAAAGCTGTGCAATCTAATGCAACAGAACTTTTGTTTGGTGATGTATTTCAAGGGATGGTAAAGTATGCAAGAAAGTGGGTGCATCCTCACTTTGACCAGTTGATCTGGTCACACTCAGATGCTGCATAATCCATCCGCAGTCACAGGTCAAGCAGCAACTACATGAGCTTTAATCATGCAAATGGAACAGGATCTGAGAAAGACACCACACGGTTAGGCCAGCCAACAAGTACGACTGTGTGTCAAAATCCAATCAGATATCGAGGCAATTGTGTTGCTTGTACAGGCAAGAGTGCCAGCAGCGTGAATCAGCGTGGATGCAGGAAATGCAGAACCTGGAGAAGGATCTGGATTTGCTCAAGCAGTTCAGAGAGACCAACACTGTAACACTACCAGGCGGCTACGTTGAAAGAGCCAAGTGAGGCTTCTGAACGTATCACTAATCCCTGTGTCTCGCAAACTGCACAACAGCTCATGCTTGCTGCCAAAGCCAAGTGCATACATGACATCTGTATAGCTATTGCATTGCAGAAGTGATGTCATGCGTGACTGAGTCTTTTACCAGATATCCAAGCGATGCCATGCTATGCTTCCTGATTGAGCGTTCAGTGGATTTTAACAATGCCACAGCGGCCACGTCAATCTGTCATTCATGCCTGACATATCTCATGTCATGCTCACCTTTGACACACCTCGTATATTTTCATCTCGGTTCCGCACCGAGGTGTCGTCCAAGCAATAATGGACTAGCTGTTCTATTTGTAGTAAAGCTGTGCATGTCTGACATGAGCTGTGTATGTCTGACTTAAGCACTGGACTGACCGCCATGATACATGCAGATTTGAGCCCGCCAGAGTAGACAACGGCATTGTGCTACAGCGCCCGGTCATTCGCCTGGATGGAGGGGTAGTGCTGACCCGCATCGACCCACGGTATAAATTGAGCAGCATGATCATGCGCCTCCGGCCCGGCTGGGATGCCCTTAGGGCCTTTCTGGCAGCCCCGGCTCAGGGCCAGCCTGGGGGCAAGTCAGTCTTCTTCTCCTTGTCATGCTGCCAAACTTTGATGCTGCTAGCTGTTGTGTTCCAAGCTGACATAATATTGACTGCTAAAGTGACAGTCAGAAGTCATGTCTGTGAGGGCTGTCCTGGTACCCCAGCTCAGAGACAACCCATATGGGCAAGTCAACGCTTATTTCTCTTGCATGCTGCCACCCTCTAGAACACCCATGCCCAGTGCTGTCACATATGCATCTAAGAAGCATAAGGCACTGACAGTGTTCTTGAGATCGACTTTCAAGACTTGGAAGCACAAGACGAGCTTGTGTTGAACAGATGTTGTCCACGCCTTTGCATTGCTTGAGCACAGTCCAAGGGGACAAGCTTCTGCTTGTTTTGCGATACTTTACATCAGCTCAAAGTTTATTAATCTGCTTCAATGCGATGATGCAGGAAAAGGTTTGATGTGTATGTCTGCACTGCGGCTGAGCGCCCATATGCTCTTGAAGCATGGAGGTTATTAGACAGCAGAAATGATATCATTCCTGAAGATTTGCGGTCGGATCGCATTTTCTGTTCTGGAAGCCAGAGGAAAGAGCTGAGGCGAGTTTTGGGAGTCCAGGCGCCCATCGCTTTTGAGTCAGGTGCAAGCAGTCACCACTTACGGCACATTGCACCCTGCCAGACCCATCTTTGTACTGATACTGTGCTGTATACACAAGTCAATCACTTCTGCAGTCGTAAGCTTGCTTGGTCAAAATTGCATCTGCTAAATCAGATGACATGATTGTGTGCTGTAAATGCATGAGCTGATGCGCATGCCGCCGTCTGATACACTTGGCATGGTGCCGATTGCCTCATTTGCCATTTAAGCAAGCTGTTGCTTGTACTTGCAGTTCCTGTGAGCTGTTGCAAATAACATCTGCTCAAAGCTGAGTATAAGTTGTTTCCTGAGGTGTCTGACTGCTGTGCAACAAACACACATACGTGTGCACCGCCCGTGATTCCATTGCTTGTTTGGACACAACTCATGCCTCAAACCAGTATCAGCTGTTCCCTCAGGTGTTGTGAATTGTGCTACAGAAGGTGCTGAGCCTCAAGCCGCCTGTGCCATGCCTCTCGCCATCATTGTGGATGATCGTCTAGATGTGAGTTTCTGTCTCCATCTGCTTTGCATCGCACGACCATTTGCAACTTCTGCATGCCAGCCTTGTCTTGCTGCAGTCACATGTGCAATTTCAGCGGTGCTTTGTGCTTCATGCAAGGTGCCTCGGGCGCAAATGCGCAATTTTGGCCTGTATCTGCACACATGTTGAGTCAGTTTGTGTTGTGTTGTGAATTTTCTGAATTGTTGCCAGATTGGCACAAGTTCCGGCACAACTTCCAACAGAAAGTTACAATGTCTTGGATCCCACTTGCATGCAAGCAGAACTCATACTGTGCTGTAAGCCCCCAGGTTGCATACAATAGGTTGCAACAAGCTGTTCCATGCATGTTCTACCTCCCAATTGTGTTGAAGTTGACTTGGCAATCAAGAAACCTCTCTACTTTCTTATCCAGTTGCACTCCAGGCATGTGCAGGCTGCACATAGACTGAGCAGGGCGTGAAACGCATCATTACTGTTCTCATTACTGCAGGTTGGGGAGCCTCAGTCACAGGCACAGGTGCTGCAAGTAGCTCAGTTTGCCCACCACCGGCCGCCCCCTAGACAGGGCCCAGATTGCCTTTCTCTAAACAATGAAAGCTGAGATGTGTGCAGTCACAGAATAACATCTTGGCTGAATGCTGTAGGTTTGGGAGCCTCAGTCACAGGCGCAGGTGCTGCAAGTGGCCCCCTTCGCCCCGTACCGGCCCCCAACCCTAGACAATGCCCAGATGGCCTCCCCCCAGGCAATGCAGGACGAGATGGCTGCTGTCAGAGCACGCATGTATGCCATCAGAAGCAATGCCTACTGGGACATCAATCATGAGCTGAAGCCGGCAGTGACTGCATTGACGCGGGACGGCCAACCTTTGCAGAAAGTGCTGACGAGCATCTCAGAGGCTCTGCCTGCCATCAGAACTGTTGCAGACCTTCTGAAGGTGAGCGAATGTCTTGTTGACTGAGCGTGCTCTGTGATGGTGTCTGTTGTTTGTGGATGGTCGGTTTGTTGGTGTCATGTGACGTACGTTGCAAGCGGATGTTCGCCTCAGCTAGTGACGCAAGTGGATCTGAGACTATTGGCACTCGAGATTGTGCTGAAATCCTTGTGAGCTGTCTGCTGTGCTGCTGTTGTTGGTCACAAGCAATAATGCGCAGGCAATGATTCCCAGGCAATTTTGTGAGTGTCTACCGTTAAAACACAATAGAAGTGGATGATTGACGCCATACATGTCAGCAGTGCTATGGCTTTGGTGAACAGGATGTTCTTTCTGCACGCATCAGGGAGAAGCTCATAAACCCTGGAGGAACCCAGTCAGGGTTTTAACCACCCCATACATGCATGTATACCCACCATGCATGGCTGCTTTGCAGGTGCCAAATCTTCAGAACGCAGGGCCTGCGCCACCACCAGCTCCCCCTCAGGGTCATGGGGAACCCCCCACTGGCCCCCCTCAAGGTCATGGGACACCCCCCACTGTCCCTCCTCAGGATCATGGGGGAGCCCCCAATGCCCCTTCTCGACAGCAGCCCATGCCAGGTGCATTGGCTGCATTTGTGACATGTCACTGCATGACCTCCATTGAGCTTAATGGCCATGTACCACCAGGCTTTGTTGCCACAGATGCTTTGAGGTCCCAGGTCCCTGGTCGAGCTCCTAAGGCACCCCCCCCCCCCCCCCCCCCCCCCCCCCCCCCCCCCCCCCCCCCCCCCCCACCCTCCCCCCCAGGCCCCCTCAGCGGCAAGCTGTGCGAGCTGCACCAGCTGCACTTGTGACAACTCACTCCATGATGTGTGCCAACCCCGGGATGTGATGTGCATGGCTCTTGTGTGGCATGCATGTCACAATGCTAGGGCTGACTCACGTGCCATGTCACTGCATGACCTTGCCTGAGTTCTGTGCAGAGCATTTGTACATCGTGGGTGCGGTAGTGTGTCAGGAGCTCTTGGATTTGCTCTGGCATGCTGGTCACTGGGGAGATCCTCTGCTGTTTGTTACGCTGTTCAGCTGATGTCAGAAAGGCCTACATTGGCGTATTGGTTGAATGCGACAGCACAAGCACCAGAGCTCTTACTGTCCTGCGCTCAGAATTTCATGCAGATGACTGTGCAAACGTGACTGTCAGGAGTGGGGAATTGACAACTGACAAGCACCTGCCTTGAGGTGAAAGCTACCTCTAACAAGAGGCTGAAAAGCGGGTATTGGATGACCTGCGCCATGTCTATAGTCCGTGTCTCAGCCTCTTATTAGAAGCAGCTCTTGACTTAGGCAGGTGCTTGTCAACTGTCAATGCCAGCTCCTGACAGTCCTGTTGACATGATCATCAATCGTTGAGCACAGCTCCTGACAGTTGTGTCTGCATGGTGATCTATCACTGGTCACAGCTCCTGACTGTTATGTCTGCTGTGTGCAGCATCACTGCAGCCCATTGACCCCAGGAGGCCCAACAGGACAGGGTCTCTGCCCAGACACCCCTTACAAAGGCCAGCCACCATTGCCCCTCCTGATCAACAGGCCAGTAGCAGTGCTGCTGTGCCAGGCATGGCTCACGAAGCAGCACGGACACAAGCGCCCTCAGCGCAGCAGCAGCAGCAGCAGCAGCAGCAGCCTGAAGTGGGCTTGTCAAATGGACAGAACAGGCGTCAGCAGCAGAAGCAGTTGCCGCCTCCAATGGGCCTCAGACAGCCGACAGCTGCTCATCAGATGCCGAATGGATTCCATGCACAAGCTTCATCATCCCGAGCAGGGCAGGGCATAGGGGCTGTTCCAAACAGCCCTGTTCCATCAGCAGGAAACGGATCTAGTGGAACAGTTCCGAACGGCCCTGCCCAGGCAGCAGGAAACGGCCCTAGCAGGGCAGTTGCAACTGGCCCCCTGCATGTGGACTTGGCCTTGCCAGAGATCAGGCAGCAGACAGCAAGAGCCAACTTCAATCCTGTGTCAGTGCTGAAAGAGGCGTCTGACAAACAGAAAGCGGGCTGCAGATTCTTGGACGAGGCAGTCAAGCCGCTAGGTCAACATGAGCACTTCCTGGTGCGAATTACCTGGGAGGGCCAGGTGGGTCTGCCTTCTGACTTAGTCAACCTAGTTGTCATCAATAGAACCTTTGGTGGAGTCTCATACTCATACATTCAAGCACACTTACTCATACACTGCTCACTCCTGCAACCTGGTACGATGGTGTCAATTGTGTCACGCTTAAGTCTTCTCTGTCATCCTCTGCTTGAAGCTGCAAGTTGCGCCGTTGTGCTTTCCCTGGTGGATCACCGATGCAGATTGCTTGATTCTGTATCTCCATCTGGACACTGATTGCCCTGAATTATGCTCTGCTTTTCATGCACTGCCCACCAGCTGTACACATGTGGCCAGTTGACCCCTGCTTGATTGCCTGATGCAATCCTTCCATTGGCAGATTCTCATATTGGGTTTTGATTGATTGGCGCAGGAGATTGCGGCAGTCAGTGGGCATGACAAGAAGACAGCCAAGAAGGAAGCTGCCAAGAAGGCCATCCAGTTCCTGCTGCAGTACAGCCCTCCTGCCTCGACAGCCCCTGTGCAACAGCCCTCCCAACAGCAGGCAGCTGCCCAGGCCAGCGCTTCAGGTACTGCTGCTCTTGCCAGATCTGACTCTGCCCAGTATTCCAGTTTGAGTCGTTCAGCACTCAGAACATCTGCATGTGCATTGATCAAGCATCAGCGTCAAAGTTGCCATATGCTTGCTGCATTTGCAGCTTTGCACGGGGCTGCCCAGAAGCTTCAAGTACACCCAGTTTGCCCAATATATCTGCGTCCTACTTGCTGCTTTTGTTGTCAAGTTTTGATTGGAGGCCTCAGAGAGGTTGTGGTGCAAATCTGGCGCTAAGAGAAATCCCAAAATGCATGCATATCTTGATATCACTGCTTGTCAACACTCATGCAGTATCGATTGTCACGACATTTGACTCCTGCTGTCTCAGCAATCGTGGCTTATACTGCAGCACCTGACATGAGTCATATTGTGAGCAGGAACAGCGACAAGGGGGGTTCCCTCAGAACCCAGGCTCCCCTGCAGGGCAGGCACCCCTCGTTGAACATGGGTTGGCATGACATGTAACTCCTGCTGTCTCAGCCATTGTAGCTTGCATTGCAGCATCTGAAATGAGTCATGTTGTCAGCAGGACCAGCAACGGGAGGGATCCTAAGAACCCTGGTGCCCCTGCAGGGCAGGCTAGAAAATTTCCTGGTTACTGAGCACAACTCCCGGGTCACTGTTGTATCCTCACAGTTGACTCAATACATGCTTGTTGTTTTGTAATTTTGCCAGCAAGCGTGACATGTGCTGCACAGCCTGACATTAAGTGATGTTGCCAGCAGGAACAGCAACAGGGGCTTCCCCCAAGAATCCGGGTGCCCCTGCAGGGCAGGCTGGGAATTTCCAGATTACTGAGAACAACGCCCTCGCCACCCTGCAGCAGGCCTACCCTAAGGAGGTCAAGCCCAGAACCCTGCAAGCTACCAGGTCAGCACTGCATACACCTGCTTAGGTTACTAGCTGATGCTTGATCAATGCACATGACCTGCTTGTGCATCAAGGTCTCTTTGAGATTGAGTGTGCAAGAGAGGTGTAAACAGGGGTCTTCCATGCAGCCTTTGCTGCCAGGCACATGAAAATGTCATTCAGCAAAGGTCATGTTGATTGGCTGGCGCATCCTTTTTGTCTCAATTTATTACGAGGGGGGGCTTAATGGTTGGTTTCCTCTTTTGTCTCTGTATCTCTTTTTCTGTACAGTTTAGGAAAAAAACGGCAATTTGCATCTTGAGACAACTGATGCTTTGCGCTACTATGTCCTGTTGATGTGGCTGGTTTGACTGCAAGATGCACTCTGGTATTGGTGCATTGTGATCTTTGGTTTCACTGCACAATGTGACTACAGTGACTCACAGAGTCCGCCCACACACAAAATGCGTTAGCCTATTGATGTTGCCCGAAGTAACACAGCAAACAAAGTCATGGGATTAGACTTTGCTCCTGAAGCGGGGCTTCCGTGAAGCCATATGCGTGATGGATGAGCACTATGTACTGGAGGCCACTGTCAGCAGCAGGAACATGGCGCAGCGCTGCTGCCCCCTTCCCCCCATGCGCCTGCACCAGCAATCTGATGCATGATTACTTAAATGTGATTGAGCTCTGTATGACTGCAGTGGGCACTTCTGTGAGGCCATAGAGGCCACGATGGGCACAATGTAGTGGAGGCTACTGCCAGCAGCAGTTGGCTGCATGATGCATCATCATAGTTGGACTGCAGATTTGATTCAACCGTTTGCAATCATGTGCTGTATGACTGCAGTGGGCAATTTTGTGAGGCTATACATGTGATGGATGGGCACCATGTAGTGGAGGCTACTGCCAGCAGCAAAAAGATGGCGCAGCGCTGGGCTGCCATGCGCCTGCTCATGGAGCTCAACTGGGTCCTGGAGCCCACTTTCTTTGCAGACACCCCAGAAGGTGAGCTTTTAATGTGCATGCATCTCCAATCATTTGCATGCAATTTTTGTAGTCTGCATTTTGCCTGATGAAAAGCGGTTGGGAGCTGTAGCTTGTCTGCTGCGTGTTGCTGTGGGCTGTTCCTGGAGCTCAAACGGGTCCTGGACCCCAGTTTCTTTGCAGACACCCCAGAAGGTGGGGCACTTGATTTTGCCTGGGCAACTTTCAATTGTCTGCTGTATGCAACTTGCCGCATGGTCAACTGCCTGTTGCCTACAATGGTGATAGTGCTGAACAGTGGCAGGCTGGGCAGGTGGGCAGGAGAGTGCATGAATGGGCAAATGCATGAGTGAGTGAGTGCGTGGTCGATTGGGGTGGTGGGTATGTGGGTGTGTGGGTGGGTGAGCGAGTGCATGCCTTCAGATGTCTCATCTTGTGTCACCACTGATGTGCGGATGGCTTATTTCGTTGGTCTGACAGCTTGACATGCAGCATTTTGCTGATGCAAAGTGAAGTGAAGGCATGTTTAGCCTAGTCATGCTAGAGTTGTGCTGCAAATGCGCTGTGTTGCTATCATGCAGGGCGCCAGGCAGACTCCAAGGGGCCAACACAGAAGGAGTTCCAGGCAGCAACACGGGTCACGAAGTTTGAAGGGAAACCCACTCGCGCCACCTCCAGGCCCAACAGGCCGCAGCCAAAACTGCAGTCAAGGCAACAGCAGCAGCCTCAGCATCGGCAGCAACAGGATGACCAGCAGGAGGATGATCAGCGGCGGGGTGCACAGCAGCAGCATCAGCAGCAGCAACAGCAGCGGTTACCGATGCAGCATTTGCAGTTGCAGGAGCCAGAGCAGGCGAGTGTGAGTAGCGATGCCAGTCACAGGAAGCGCTCTGCAGTGGATGATGACTCAGAGGTGTCCCGCGTCAAGAAGAAGGGCAAGCATGCTGCGGTACAATCTCATGCTGCACATGCTCACTGCTTCTTGTTTTGGTGTTTCTGGTTCACAATCAGTCAAAGTCAATACATGCCTTGTATTCTTTTCTCCAGTATACAGCTGTGGACAGTGCGTTGCTTGCTGATTAGCTGGCTACCTTCCTGCACAATATAGGATTCAAGCAATGTGGCAAGACACAATCTGTGCAGCACAGCAGTGTCTGAATCAGCCTTGTGAAGCAAGCCTGATTGCTCTCTGATGCTGCTGTTCTGTGCAACTGCAGCTTGTTTGCCAAAGTTGCATGCATGACTTTCCTTCAAGGGCCATGCAGCTAGACAGGCAAATGCAGCACGCACTGTTGTACTGCATAGTCAATTATGCATGATCAGAAAGCCCACAGCTGGCTATCATGCAAGCAGTCAGAGCTCTAACACATGACATTGAGACTGAAAAGGGCACTTGCACATGAGAGTATGTGACACATGGCCTTGATGTGCAACAGGCAACAGCAGGGCCTCTAAATTGGGCTTGGACTGCTTGGGCTCAAAGTGAGAATGACAAGGAGGATGACATCGACATGAACAGCGAAAATGCGCAAGATGAAGATGTCAGGGACATGTCAGCTGAGCCTGCCGAGCAGTCAGGTTACCCTTCACACACCTTTGATGAAGACAGGCCAAGCAGTGGTGATGCTGAGGAAGAAGAAGAGGGTCCTGCCGGCAGCAGCGGTGGCGGCAGTGGCAGCAGCCATACTGAGAATGACCAGCCTGTCAAAGGTGTGAACATGCAGAGTGGTGATCACAAGACGTTTCTGGCGGCTGTCAAGAAGCAGTCCAAGGTGAAGGAAGGGGCTTGGTCTGAAGTGAGGCAGCAGTCTGATGAGCATGATCTTGACGACGGCACAATCGAAATTGATTGATGAAAGCAAAATAAAGGTCTATGGCGTGTTTGAGAGACCTTGAAGGACCGCAGCATGCCTTCTCTGACTGACTGATGCACATTCGTGTTGTGCGCCTTTCCTTGTATATTGGAACAAATGAATTGTGGTTGGCCTTGTCCAACTGAAGGTAGTGAGCACCAAATGTAGATGGCGGAGCTATTGTGCTAGGTAGATCCAACTCTGAAAACAAAACAGTGATCACGTTTATGGTCTGCGTGCTAGCCAGGTATCAACTTGTGATCGCTGAAAAGCACAAGACATAAAGATGAGAGCTGTTTTTGTTGCACGTGAAGTACCTTGAGAACTGCTGCTGCTGTTGCTGCGCAAGAGCAGCTGGCAAGACCTTGCAGATCAGGGTAAAAACAATCTTTACAATTGTTTGCACTGGTCATCAATACTGAAAATCTCACTTTGTATGAAGTCAGATCAATCCGTTCATGCTAGTGTTCGTTTGCTAGGCCTACCAAGGTGATCATCTGACACTACGCAGCTAAATATAGGCTATCATGACATCTAGCAGGCATGTACCAAAATCAGAGACCTTCAAGCTGAAGCTAAAAAACATTACTCAAAGGCTTGCAGCCTAGCTGTAGCAATTTGCAAGCAACTTGTCGTTCCAATGCCTCAACAAAACAAGAATGCCGCATCTGCAGCTTCTGCTGCAGCACAACACACAACCAACACACACCTAAACCCACCCACAATTCCTGTCACTATGACGTGCTCTCCTTCTTTGCCCTAAAATCACTCTTAAGCTCCTTGAAACGGCGCTGGCACTGCACCCTAGTCTTGCCTGGCACCAAGGCTGCAACTTGTGTCCACCTGCATTGCCACCACAACCAATGCATTCAAATACAATCCTGTTTCTGGCATGCATTTGGCACTGTTTGGCGTCTTACAAAGCTTGTGCAGCACAGGTACAGACAGCTCTGACGCTGCATTGCTTGATCGAGCCAAATGCTGGTTGAACGCAAGGACAAGACATCATCTGCAGTCACTTTAACCAATGTTTTCTTCTTCAGCAGAAATGCATGCGCGATTCAACGCAGACTGATGCGCAGTGCAAGGTTTGCATTTGCCTCTGGCCTGTTTGGAATAAGGCTTTACCTGTCAGAGGCATCCTTACTGACTTCCTTGATAGCCTTCACCAGCAGTGCTTGCTGCTCTGGTGTCCAGTCCACAGCATCACTAGCAGGCGCTGCAGCAGGGGAGTTGCCATTGCCATTGGCCTGGGCCTGGGTGGGTGCTTGGGGGGTGGCTTGAGGGTTAGGGGAGTCAGCAGGCTGCTTTTGGGGTTTGGGCTCTTCAGGTGGGGGGCCAGGCTGCTGGGGTGCCTTCTGCTTGGTGGGATCTGTTGTGGAGCCGTTTGCTGTGGGGCTGTGATGCGCGTCTTGTGATGGTGAGCTGCCATTTGACATGGCATGCACTGCTTGGCCTACGGCAGCAGCAAACATATCAGCTCACCGGCTGAGACTACGGAAGCTCACTTATGCACTACAGAACGCCAACATGAGTGAAGGCCCAAAATGACATTTTAGACATGACACTATTTCAAGTAGCAAGACAACATACAACTCCTGCATGACTTCTGTTCAATAGTATTGTGTGTGTGTGCAAAAAGTTCAGTTTACATGGTCTGGCTGCCATGTGCATTGAAGACCGCACTCTTGTGGACAGGCATGCTGCTGGCTTGACTGCACTGGGTGTAGCAGTGGCATGCTTAAAGATGTCAAGTGTGTGCCATCTGCATGCACTGCGCCTTGCTGCCTTTCTGTTCATGCAATGCTGAACATTCAAACACCCTCGTCATTATAGGAGTCTGTCCCAAGTGAGCATGCCTACTGTAGGTACAAAACAAGGAAAGCAGCAGCGGGTGACACCTGAGATGTTGACATCCACATATGTGAAGGACTCAATGCGTCTGGTGGGGTCAGACTTGACCCTGATCTAATTCACAAACAGGAGGAGACAACAGCGGGCTGTACCTGAGATGTTGACATCCACATCAGTGAAAGGCTCTACAACCAATGGGACTAGACTTGATGCTGATGCAGGGCTACAGTGAAGGAGACAGCAGCAGACCATACCTGAGATATTGACATCGACATCAGTGAAAGACTCCATGCGACCAGTGGGGTCAGACTTGATGCTGGTGTTGGCTTGCCGCTTCTTAGCTATGCTGAACTGATCCGCCTTGGCTTTGCTTTGCCTGCTCTTCAGCCCATGCTTTACCATGTCGAGCACCTCTTCTTCTGTGCGGGTACGCACATATGCAGTGACAACCTCCCATCGCTTTGCTGTACCCTACACAGACAAAGCATCACAATCAGGTATGTTGAGACTTAGCGTTGCTCATTGCTGGACGGAATCCGCCTTGGCTTTGCTCTGCCTGCTCTTCAGCCCATGCTTCACTATGTCGAGCACCTCTTCTTCTGTGTAGGTACGCACATACGCAGTGACAACCTCCCATCACTTTGCTGTACTCTACACAGACAAAGCATCACAATCAGGTGTTTTGAAACTTAGTGTCGCCCATTGCTGGACTGATGCGTGTTGTCTTTGCTTTTGTGGCTTTTTGGCCCCAGCTTCACCATGTTTAGCACCTTCACTTCTATGCAGGTACATACATATGCAGTGACCACCTTCCATCGCTTGGCTGTACCCTGCACAGAGACGGCAGCATATTGGCGGTATGTAGATACTTGGCATTGCTTCACTGCCTGACACGTTTATGTCTGTGTGGGTCTGCTCATATGCAGTCACAGACTTTGACTATAACCTGAACAGAGCAGGCATGGTGTTCTACACGTGTGTGGGAGCTTGACACTGACTTTGCTGCCTGATGCTGTTGCTGCTGTGCTATGTAGACTTCTGCTGTGTATAAAGCTCATCACTGCCACACAGCCATGTGCTGTTGATGCTGCTATGCTGTGTTGTTTTGTTGCTAGAAAGCTGTTGGGACGCACCATGTTGCAGCTCTGCTGATGCTGCTTTGCCACATCTCAGCTTTTGGGGTGCCTTTGAGCATGCAATACTGGGACCCGCAACACCCTTGTAATACATACTCAGGAAAATAGTAGCCCCTTGATGGATTTGAGCTGCTTGAGCATCACTCTGTCATGAGTCCCTTTGACAATGCAAGTGCGAGTGGCTCTCAAGTTATGAAAAGACAACAATTGATGCAAGCACAAATACCAATGCAAAACTACATGCCAACAGTGGAGTTCTGGCCCATACAGCTGATTTTGCATCAAATGCCTGACATGAAGTCACAGCAGGACTCAACGCTCCAAGCAGAGAATGTTGTCACTCAGTCAGAGCAATTACATACGCAAGGCAAGGACATGCTTTGTGAGCGGCAATGCTCTCACTGATTGATGACGATGTTCCTTGCTGAAAACGCTGACGCCCAAAGCATACGGCTATGGTCCGGACATGAGATAGAGTCAGACAGCAATCAGCAAGTGCCTCGTCAGTCTAAGTGAGAAAAAAGAAGAGGAGCAGAGCCAGAGCTGAGACACTTGGTGATATTGAGTATCAGGTTGCAATTTGCTTTGCACTGCAAATGGCATCATAGGCTGCAAGCCTGCATTGGGAAGTCATGAAGCAAATCTCAGGCATGTACCAGACATATCTAATCACATGAGCAGTCCCTGTAACACACATTCAAACACTTGTGAGACTGTATATGTTGTAAACTTGAGTGGGCATACAGGCATGCAGAGACAGACAGACAGACAGGCAGGCAGAACGATCAAAATCACAGTCACAGACTGACTGATACATGGTCAGACAGTCAGGCACGCATGTCTGGCTGACTAAAAATGCTGCATCAGATCTGCCTTACTGATGTCCTTTGAGCTATGCTCTGAGTAACTCAGAAGCTGCAACAAGACCTCAAACGCAACAGAAGCACCCTCACTTGAGGAAACTTGTCCAGCGCTTTCTCCAGCATGCGCACTTCTTCCTCGTCCCATTCTTTCATGCGCTCAACTCGGGCCTGAGTCGCCTTGCGCTTCTCAGCAGCTGCCTCGGCAGCTGCCACCTTAAGGGCCCTTTCTTTAGCCCTCCTCTCTGTTTCTTCTGCCCCTTGCAGCTCTTCCACACTCGCCTGCACATGCCACTTGCACCTTGGAGCTTGAGATACATGCTATCGCAGCTGCAATGGTGCTTAGATGTTGCGCTCGACCGATGGTAGCTGAATTGCAGCTGTGTTGGAATGCAGAATGTTTCCATTGACCTTCTGTGTCATGACCCTGCCCAGCGCCTGGCATGCTACTGCTCGCGTCAGTACACAGGAATACAGCATTGAAGTTTGTTTAACAGGTCAAGTCAAGGCCGCTATATATACAACAAGCAGACCAGTCATGACCAAGCCTGATCTTTAAACCAGGCATTGCGACTATTGGTACGTGTCTTTGGCGTTTTGCCGTGAGTTGCAGTTGCCAGTATAGTTACTGAAATGCTGTGTTGTCATGGCTGCAGCAGGACAGGCCTGACTGCTTACCAGTGCAAGCAAGAGGGCGACAGGATGGCTAGTAAGCACTAAACAGCAATGGTTGCAACAAGCCCAGATGCGCAGGAACTTATGGCAGACTAACAAACACTTCACGCTGCCCAGCACTAAGTGCAAAACAAACAGACAAGCAAGTACCTGTAGCAAAGATTGCTGCTCTTCAGTTGACTCAGTGGCGGACAGGGCTTGTGTGAGGGCTTGCAAGGGCTCCAGCCCTGACTTGCTGCAGATCAGCTCCACATCATCATCCTCAAATGACTTACCTGCACCAACATGAGACATATTGATTTCTGGCCTTTTCTATGACTCTTGCCTGGTGTATCTGTGCCGTGCAAGCCTTGCAAATAATCTGCAAGCTGAAGGACAGAAAGGGCACAATGGGCAAAGCTGCAGCTATGCCAGAGTCACTAGCTCCTGAGTTGCGAGCATGTAGGAAATCCCATGTGATGAATTCATAGACATGTAGAAGCAGCATGCAGTTTAGGAATGGCATGAGTACATCAACGATTGAAACTGGGCTGAGCTCAGGTGGGCTTCTTAACAGGGCTGCTTCAGAGTGGGCACAAAATGAGACCGAAACTCAAAATTGCAGACACAGAGATCCACATGCTGACACATGGCAACAAGATGCTGTCAAGCAATGCAGACATGCATCAACGTGAAGCTGTTGTAAGGTGTACTTCACGTGGCAACTGAGCAGTGACAGTGACAATGTGTATTTCACGTGGCAACTGAGCAGTGACAGTGACAATGCAGATGGACGTACTGCTGACAAGGGAGGCTGACAGGGACCGCAGCTTGCTGCGCTGCTTCTGCATCAGCTTCTTCTCCACCTGCCTGACCTTGCGCGCATCTGCTGCAGCTTCCGCAGCAGCTGCCTCCTGAGCAGCAGCTGCTGCAGCCGCTTCCTCCTTTTCCCTTTTCTCTTCTTCCGCCTTCTTGTTGCGGGCAGCTGCCTTATCCTGTTTTCGCTTCTCCCTGCAATCACATAAGCCGTGTTTGCAACGCGTTGCAGGACATACCGCTCTTCCCCTGCAGCTGCATCTTGCAAAGTGGGCGAGGTGTTGGCAAGACCCAGACCCAGATCCTTTGTATACCTTAAGACAGAGAGAGCATGATCCAAGCAGATCATGCACTCGCATGAGTGCTAACTATGAACGCTGATTGAACCATCTACATCTACTGTGTACAGGTTGTTGATGCAAGATTTGCATGATGCAGCAATACTTGCGGCTTGCACAGGGCGGCCTGATTGCAACGACGCTTGAGCATGCCATCTACTTGAAACACTCAGATCCTGGAACAGCTGCAGCCAAATGCAATTTACAAGGACACAGCACTCAAAAGCTGCAGTAGTGATTACAGTATCGTTCACAAACCCAGTCTTGGTCACAGCAGCGGTGATAGCACACCTTTGAGCCTTCTCTTCTGCGCGGCGCTGCAGAATACGTGGATCCTGGGCAAAAGCATCATTGACAAACTGCTTCAGGCGGCGGCCCTCCTCTTTCTTGGCTGGCTGCCTCAGCTTGTTGTTGTACCTCTCAATGTACCTGCAAGAGCAAACAGCATCTGATGTCAATGCCGATGCCTTATATTTGAGGTCACAGACAACCTGCGTTATCACATGCAGTTTGATCAGCAGCCAGGAGTGATGACTTCAGCAAGAAAGCATTTAACAAACGCCAGCTGCATCAGGTAAGCTATTGTTTCGACATGCTGACTGATCAGACAACAACAACTGTTGGCTTCATGAAATCACAACCCACACTCAACACATTTTGCGATGCATACCTCTTCTCCTCTCTGCTTTCAGCCTGCTCTACGTCTTCCTCATCTGCATGGGGAAACTCCCTCCAGCTCTTGAAGGCAAACCAGAAGTCGTAGAACTTGTCCACTGCATTGTATGGCGTCTCTTCATTGCCCACATCAGGCACTGGCTGACTAACCGACCACCGACTATTGCGCTTGAATGCTGGGCCAAACACCTGAAACACAAAGCTCCTGTTGAGGCACTGTCTTACAGCATTTCAGTAAAACTTGAAACCGCAATTGACAGGCCTGAATGGTCACTGCAGCATGTGCTGTCTCCTCATTGCCCACATCAGCCACTGGCTGACTGACTGACTGACCACCCACTGTTACGCTTGAACGCAGTGCCAGACCTGAGACGGGAATTTGCTGACGAGGCAAAACTGCAGAGAGTCTTGATGGGTTGTCAAAAGCGTAACGGTGACTGATATGCATGGCGTCTCTTCACTGCCCACATGTGGAACTGGCTGATTGACTGACCACCTGCTGCTGCGCTTGAAACAGGCAGTGCACTGACCACATAGGACATGCGTGTCTATGCTGGTCACGATCAAAGGCCCTATTAGGAACTTGCAGTCACCAAAGAGACTGGTCTGTACACATGCTGATCCATTACAGATGGCTGACTGCAGCTTTAATTCTGTGAGAGGAGCTGCCTGTCGATTGCTAATAGCAATGACTGCTCATCTTCTAGCATGCTGCCTAAGTCAGGGTTAAAGCGGAGGCCTGTCCATGCCTTTGCTTCCCAAAGCTGCTTGTGCTTGCTGCTGCTGCTGCTGCTGCTGCTGCTGCTGCTGCTGCTGCTGCTGCTG
This sequence comes from Trebouxia sp. TZW2008, assembly GCA_002118135.1. NCBI lineage: Eukaryota > Viridiplantae > Chlorophyta > Trebouxiophyceae > Trebouxiales > Trebouxiaceae > Trebouxia > Trebouxia sp. TZW2008. The sequence goes on along the minus strand of BDIU01000004.1, from coordinate 239,004 downwards.
CTGCTGCTGAGATACTTACTGTGCTGCTGCTGCCGCTTTTCATTGCGTACTCTGCTGCTGCTGTTGCTGCTGCTTTTCAGATACTTACTGTGCTGCTGCTGCCGCTTTTCATTGCGTACTCTGCTGCTGCTGCTGCTGCTGCTGCTTTCCAATAGGTATTGTGCTGCTGCAGCTGCTGCGTGAGTATGTTGCTATTTTTATCAGCATCATCTGTGAAGTTGTGCTGACACCAAACAGCACAGCACAGCATGCAAAGCACAGCATGCAAAGCACAGCAGGCAAAACTTGAGACTGACCTTGAAGAGGTCAGCAATCGCAGCTGAGTATCATCAAAGCTGTCTGTGAAATGACATCAAAATTTCACAGCACAGCATGCAAAGCACAGCAGGCAAACTTTGAAACTAACCTTGAAGAAGTCAGCAGGAGCGGCTGAGCTTGGCAGAGTGTCATCAAAGTCATCGATGGAATCATATTCTCGTCTCTTGGCTGGATCTGACAGAGTCTCATATGCATCCTGGATCTTCTGAAAGTGCTCCTCAATCTGCTTCTTCTTAGCTTCATCTGCTACCGCCGCCCCTGCCTTGTCTGGGTGGTACTCTAGAGCAGCTTTTCTATACGCTGTAACACAACACAAGCCTCATTGGTTGACCTGTGATGTGTGCAGCTCTCACAATTGCACATCATGGCCAAGCAGAGTAACAATCGTCACTATACTGATTTAGGGAAGCTTGGCATCCTCAGTGTGAAATTTCCGAATCTTGTATTGTTAGTCAACCAGCAGCAGGAGCTGTGCTTTGTGGCCATCAGTAGCATTGCTGCTAAATTGACGCAGCAACCAAGAACTGTTCCTCGCATGGTGGGCTGTGCGTTCAATGCCACGCCAAACCGCCAGGATCGTGCAAACACGTCACCACAACTGCAGACACGGCAAGGAGGCTGACCTAGCTTGATCTGGTTATCATTGGCTGTCCAGCGCTCATTGGCAAGACCTATCAAGGCGTACAGGTCCTCCTTGTCTGACTGCTTCTTCTTCTTGCCCTTGTGCTGCCACCTGCAATGTGAGTCTATCAGTCCTGATCATGAGGTTATGCTGTTGCAGCATGTACCTGTACAAAGCGTGCAAAGAAAAGAAGAGAGAAAGTCTTTGCCTTTAGGCATCAGGACGGGAGGCTTTGTGTTCAAAGGCAGCCCAGGATCATAGCATGTACATATACAAAGCAGTGAGAAGTTCATGACACGCAAGCTTTTTGTGTCAGCACAGTCTGAGCTTCAAAGCTGAGACATATGTGCTTGTTGCTATGCTATACACAGCTTGCGGGGCAAATGTGATAATGGCATACCTTGCTTGTGGGATGCAAGACAGTAGCATGGCGTCACAACCAGATTTATATGGAAATAACTTCAAGGGCAGAGATCAACAACTCGACGCTTTGCTTGAAAGCATGCAAGAAAACCAAATTGGATCCTGACCAGTGATGCATAAGACCGCATGCCTTGCTTGTCAAATATGCATGAAAGCAGCATGGCATCACAAAATACTGCATGAAAATGAAATGTACCTGGCAGAGTAAAACTCATCTGCTGAGGGAGTGGAAGGTCTGTCAGGGCCAGACTCTGCAGTGTCTTCTTCCTCAGCAATTTTCTCTGCAAGCAGTCAAGATCTTTGATCACTTTTGCTGCTCACGCCAGTGCAGTGCTTGCCTTGTGTAAGTCTCGACTTGCAACATAGCCAGACAGGTACTGAGCAATTGCAAGCGTCAATGCACCAGCTTGGACCGGTGAAAACTTGTACGCACAAGCAGCAAGACAATGAGCACTGTCAGGTCACTGCAAGCAGCGACTATGGCAGTGATCTTAGGTAGCAGAGACACCAACGGCTCCCTCAAAATCAACGTTTGCAGTACAGTCGCTCTGTCACGTGCAACACAAGTTGGACTCACCAACATGTCCGGCTTGGCGCAGAGCAAACGCGTGGAAAGCGTGTCCTGCTGCGTCCTTGTTGTTGAGCTTTGCTGGTGCAGCAAACTCGCAGCATACCTCCGAGCCCTCTGCCGGTACGAGCCCTGTGTCGTATGCGATGCGCTTCAGCTCAACAACCTTGACGGCCATGGCTGCCGGCGCGAGGCTTCGCGCCCGCGCAGCAAACCTGAGCTGCGCTGGTGGCTGCTATTGCAACATGGACTCGCAGCTGCACCGAGGATTCTAAAGTTACAGCCGTTGCATGCAGCATGACCCTGGCAAGAAGCCCTGTCCCAGTTCCTAAATTGCCTAATTTTGATGGACGTACACAGCACATGTCATTAGATCTCTTGTGTGGCTGAAGCCCGTGGAAGCTCTTTTTTCTCGCTGTGCATCCCGTTGTCAGTTCATGTCAGCCCAGTCTGGAGCGCCAGCGGTTGCATGCATGTAGTGGCAGCACAGAAGGGGCTGCTCAGGTGAGGGTGGATGCAAACTGCAATGACGAAACAAGCATGCATGCATGCCCTAGACTTTGCAGCAAACGTGTGAGCTCAAATGAGCCTTTTGCAATGGGTTCCAGCTATTGACAACATGGATGAACAATGCTGATTTTCAAGCTAACTTCATGATCATTTACTAAGTTAAACGCTGCTGACCTAGAGGTTGTCCGCATAGTGATGTGATGTCATGCAAGCCTGTACAAAGTGCAGGCTCGTGCATGCTGTCATGTAATGACAGCGTTGCCACAGACGTGCTCTTATTTAGCGAGAAAAGCTCGGCGTCAAAGCCATGTCTGCTGTCAATGTACATAGTGGTCAACTCATGATCAGAAGGACAAAGGAGAGACCGAAACTGGTCTGGAGCGATAGCAGCCATGATAGTAAGACCAGATAGACCAACTTACTTTGCTATTATAGCAGCAAACCAGGACAGCGAAACAGTTCCCACTCACTGTCTATCTACAAAGCTTTTGCAGCATGCCAACACTACTGCCAGCACAAACTCTGATCATGGTTTCAAGTCTTGCTGCTTGTACCGGGCATGCTCAAATTTGCCATGCTTCAGCACTAGTAAGTGCGGAATTCTGGGCGTGATTGCATATCCTGCTGCCTATACTGAGCATGCTCAAAGTTGCCATACTTCAGCAAGGCATGGTCCTGCTTGTGCTGGAGCTGCTGCATCATGCTTGCCTCCATCTGCTGATACTGCTGCATCTGAAACTGCTGCACTGCATCTGCCCTTTGCTGCATTGCTGCATAGTTCATGCCCTGCATGCTTTGCACGCTGTGACTATGCATCCCCCCATGATGAGTGTGCGCCACAGGAAGCGCCGCTGCATACTGGGGTGGTGCTTGCTGCATGTAGTTGGTCTGCCCAGCAGGCATTCGCCCCTTCTTGTGCTGCCCGCTACTGCCATGCATGCTGCCATGCACGGTGTTAGCACCAGCATGATAGCCCACAGATGGAAACCCACCATACTGTGATTGCATCATTTGCTGCTGACTCATGGGTTGACCCATAGACTGGCCCATAGGCTGACCCATGGGCTGACCTCTAGGCTGACCCCCAGGGTATTGCATGGGGTAGGCAGGGATGGTGGCCATGGCAGCAGGGTTGTAGCTCTGCCCAAAAGAGCTGTTGAAGTGTGGTTGCTGCATGGGCTGAGCAGCGGTATCTAGCGCTGGGTACTTGAGAGCACTACCCGCTTGGCGTGTCATGCCAGCGTTGCGCTTTGCTGTCTGGCGCTGAGCAGGGCCTGCAGAGCATTGCTGCATCAGCACTTGTTGTCAATGCGCAAGTTGTTGTCTGTTTGGGATTTGCTGATACTTGGTTAGGTGCCCTGCCTCATGCAATTGCGCATTCAGCCCATGCAGTCTGCAAGCTGCTTGTGGTTATGGTCAGAACTTCGTCCTGTGGATGCATGTTGGTGCAAATTACTGCATGCCATTCACATGGAATAGGTAAGGACGGCTGGCTTTGCCACCTAGCTATGGTGAGTCCCTGCGCTGGAAGGAAGCAAGCATTGCAAGTGTCTAATGCATCACCTTGACCCGGCATGGCGCCGAAGCCCTGCTGCTGCATCATCGGGTTGTACCCCATTGGCATTGGGGGTTGTGGCAGCATGGGTGGATGGCCCATGGCCTGCTGGGGATACATGCTCCCCATCATGGCCTGCTGCATCATGCCTCCCTGCATGCCTTGCCCGCCTGTCACAAGCAAAGTTGTATCTGTATTGTTGTCTGGAGAGAGACATCTCTGTTCATCATGAGTGAATCTCAGAGTGCCATGCCTTGTACTGTCAATTGTCTCAAAGCTCCCGCCATCTCCATGTGTCGGTGGTTGACACAGGTCTCAGGTGCAGCACGGTCCGTAAAGTCCTTGAGCAAGCTAAAAACGCAGTCTCCTCTCCTGGTGTGCCGTACCCGCACCTGTCATGCCCCTGTGCGGTTCAGCAAAGCTTTCCCCTTTCTGCAAGTACTGCCGACATACTGCGGGTGAGTTTTCACAATTCTCAGACAAAGCTAAAAATTGGGTGGTTCTGTCTAATCACTGTACTGTACACCCGCCTGTTATGCCTATGTAGGATGCAGCAGGGCTGCCACAGCTTTGCACATACTGCCTAGGGGCTGATCCTGGCTTATGGCTAGTCTAGGACAAGATAGACGCATGAGCAATTTTTTCCTCTAGACTGTTCTGAACTGTTCACTCACCTGTCATGCCCGTGTAGGGTCTCGCCTCTTTGTGGCAGCCGCTTCAGCAGGATTTGTACACGTCAAAGAGCACAGAAGACAGAGAGCTTCTGTTCAGCCACTGAGACTCATGTAGGCTTGACTTATGGCTGGCTTGTGACAAGCTAAGCACACGAACATTTATGTCCAGTCTTTGTGCACTCACCTGTCATGCCCATGTAGGGTGCTGCAGGGTTTCCCCAATTCTGCATGTACTGCCCAGGAGCTGAGCCTGGGTTGCGGCTACTCTTGCTGCGCCTCTTTGTGGCAGACGGCTGGGCAGGCGACATGTCCATCTCATGCACACTGGCAGCCTTAGGAGGGCTGGTTAAGGCATGTGTCAAGAGTGCCCCGCCCTTGGGTGTGCCCTTGGCATACAGTCCTGCAGCACGAGTGCGTTGAAAGATTGGTCTGGCAAGTCCTTGTGTCACAAGGTTGATATGCAAGACATCCCATCTCATGCACACTGGCAGCCTTAGGAGGGCTGGTCAATGCGTGTGCTAGGAGTGCCCCTCCCTTGGGTGTCCTCAGCATACAGCCCAGCCTGCAGCACATATGCACTGAAGTTGGTCTCTTGGGGGACAAACGTGTCTTGCATCTTGTGCACACTGGCGGCCTTGGGAAGGCTGGTCAGGGCAGGTGCCAAGAGTGACCCTCCCTTGGGTGTGTCCTTGGCATACAGCCCTGCATTGAATGTGCACTGCAGGGTGAGTGTGGTGTTTCTGTACATGATATGTTACATGCATTCTGTGCAACGTAGCGAGTTGAATGCCCTCCATAATCCTCTGAGGGCAGAAGGAGCGGGGGGGGAGAGGGGTTTGGTCACGGTGCTGCCTGCAGCTTGGTCAGATCACGAGACCATGGAAAGAGACAGCATCACATGCAAGGCAATGCTAGCAGCTCTGACTGCAATGTATTATTTGATACACCACTGCAGATGCTACTGGAGACTGTGCCTTAGTCGATGCCCACAGGTGGTGCAAAGGTGGGTAAGGACCGACCGTGAATGAGTACATGCAAACTGCTGTTAAAGTGTTGTTTGTCAAGCAATCCGTAAAGTCCCCATGCACCAAAAATTTGGTAACTTACCATGGGGCTCGGACTTAGAGGAGGTGAGGGTGCTGCCGTACACATCAGCCAGGGCCCTGTTGGGGTAGAAGGCCTCCTGAGGGGGCTCAGGGGAAGACGAAGACTCTGCACCAGCCTCACTCAGCGCTGCACGTGGGCTGCTTTTCCGCAAGGTATCTGCAGCAAAATGATGTTTTAGTCACAGGTCGTGAGCTTTGCCACTTGCATGGTTGGTAACACAGGCGCAATTGATCAGCAGTATACTGTGTAGTGAAAGCCAAACAAAAGAGACACATTCAAGCATATACATAGCGAGACCAAAGTCAGGCAACATGCATTTGCAGCTGACTGCAAGCTGGCATGTTAAGCATCAGATCTTGAGATCTGATGTTAGGTTCACTGTGAGTTTTGCTCAGAACTCTGTACACTTTGGGTTGGGTAAGCTGTGTCATCATGAGCAGGTATGTCCAACCATACATACACTCCTGCAAGAGGGCGAGTGCACCTGCAAAGTGGCGGGTGTGCTTGGCCTGGGTCTGGTGCTGAATGCTGTGCTGGCGGATGACAGGGTTGGCAGCCTGCCCTACAGAGGACTTACGGGTCCTGAGGGGGTTTAGAGGCACCTGCTTGCTGCGGGCGTCATGCATTGCCCCCACACTGTTGATGCCGCCTGCCTGTAGCCAGCAATTCCACATGTGACGCAGAGGGGAGATCAGTTCATGATGAGTACTGTATGCTCATGTCTGGCAGCAGCAGCAGCAAGTGGCTTGCCAGTAGCAACAGGTGAGCAATGAGACAGACATTTGTTCTGACTCCTGTCAAACAGATCGGCGCTGGAAATGGCCTTGCAACCTTACAGAACATGCCTTGGCATGGCGTCCGCACAACACATGGAAGATTAGCACACCTCACAATTGCACTGACTGCAAGACAAGCGATCTTTCTTTTGTCTATTGCCAGGCAAATGCTACGCTGTGGTGCCTGTCAGGCAAAATGTCTCCATGTTGCTTTCATGTGCATGTAGTTTGATCTGCGCAGGTCGCCTTGACATTGCTAAACAGGTAGTGAGCTGCGTCTCAGCCAGACTGGCAATACAGACCTGAGCTCCTTGAGCATCCTTGGCAGCTGCGCCAATCCTCTTCTTCTTGGCAGGAGCTGCTGCAGCAGCAGGGCCCCACTGCAGGCTTTGACCCTTGTCTGCCCCTCCCCTGGGGCCAGCCTGCACATTTGATGACTCAACCAATTATTTGTGTCATTCAAGTTTCCTTGTTGTGTAGACAGGGAGATCAACAGACAGTGCCGGAGAGCAACATCACTGTGGGGCATGACATGGTGAGCAAGTTAGCCAGCGAGCGAGTGAGTGAGTGAGTGCGTGCATGAGTGCGAGAGTGAGTGAGTGAGCGAGTGGGTGAGTGAGTGAGTGAGTGAGTGAGTGAGTGAGTGAGTGAGTGAGTGAGTGAGTGAGTGTGTCGCAAGGCCAAGAGACAAAGGTCCACAAGTCCAGCAAACAGCCGTTGAGTCCTGCAGGTGGGAGGTGTCTTACTGCTTGCTGGGGTGCCTCTGAGCCCGGAGTGGGCCCCCACTGCAGGCCCTGAGCTGCATCAGAGCTGCCACTGGAGCGCGGCTGCCTTCCTGGCTCATCCATGGCCATGCCATTGTCCACAGCTAGCATCCTGCAGCATCATACACAGTGCTTCAGCAACATATTATGTTGCACACTGTGCGTCAGCAACAGTATGGGATGCCATTCAGTTCAGGTCAGGTCGATTCAATCCGGTTTAGATCAATTGATGGCAGGCCCTGGCCTGAGTCAGAGCTGCCACTGGGGCGAGGCTGCCTCAATGGCTCGTCCTGAGTCATCATCATGACCCGTTGTCCACAAGCAGCATCTTGCAGCATCACTCACACTGCTTTGGCAAGACATTTCAATCCAAACCGAGTTCATTTGGTTGCTCTATTGACACGTACTTGAGCCCGTTTTTTGCAGATGCTGTCAGTGCTGCTGTGCAAAGCCAGCATCCTGCAGCATTGCGTACAAGGCGTCTGTGTGAATGAAGATGTTTGGCATAGATGCTGCCAAGGCCACTGCTCAGCAAAATTATCATCATCATCATCATTGTAATTTGCGTGCTTGCTAGTGAGATTGTTTGACCCTGTTGTATGCGCACAGAAGCATTGCAGTGCCTCAATTGCCAGCCCTCCTTACTCTCTGGTATGTCATGCAGCAACAGTCAGTGTGTGTCCAAATTGCACCTGAAAGGCTGTTCTCAGGTCAGGCATCAACCGCAGCAGCTGCTGTACATACAGTCAGGCTGTCACAGGAAGCATGCACAGATGTGGCAGGCGTCCCAAGCAAAACACTCTGCAGATCATAGCAGCAAAGTCATGGGTGGTACCTGAGCTGCTGTTGCAGCGGGACGCCTCCTATGCTCCACTGCAGTGCGCCGTCCTGAGCAGGCATGCTGGTGTCACTGCTGTACTGGTATGAAGGCTCTCGGTCCCCTTCCACTGTACTGCTGCTGTACTGCATACCCTCAGGCTCTGCCTGCTCCTCTGCCTGCTCTTGAGACTGCTCCTGCCCCTGTTTTACCTGTGTTTCCAAAATCCCTTATGTCATGCTGTTGAGCTTGATGAGCGGAGATGCAATCAAAGCTGGTACAATCTGTCAGCAAAACATTATGCATCAAGGCATGACAGGGCTACATGACAGACTTGACCTGCTGCTTAAGCTGACAAATAGACCAGGCAGCGGCTTTACACTGCTTCTGCTTGCGTTAATGGCTTCTGCTAGATCAAGACACAAGACAACACAATAGGCAGCGCGGGTGCAGGACAGCGACTTCTCTTTGTAATGACTACTTAGATTTTTAAAGAAGATGTCCTTATACCAAATTGTCCCTAGACAGAGGTGCTGATGCAGTCAGAATGCAGTGATTGGTCACCAATTGCATGGTGCTCAAATTGAGATTGTCCTTACGTCGAGTGTTCCTTACAAAGAGATTTTACTGTACATGCATTCAACAAACAAGGGTCACCTGATCAGCAGACATCCTCTGCTGCTGCATGAAGGCTGCCTTCTCCTGCAGGCGCCTTGAGTGTTCCTGTAGCACTGCTGACTCAGCCTGCAGCTTTCTGAGCTCCTTGGACAATGTTGCTGCTGCCTTGTCCCCTTGACTTGGCATGTCTGCAACAGGAATTTCCGGATGTGCACCAGGAGCCTCTGCAACAGGTTCAGCCATGTCCCCATTAACTTCTTCACCTCCCTGCTCTTCTGCCTGCTCAAACTGCTGTGCTGTAGGTACATCGTCTTCAAGCTGTGTTGCTGTCTGCTCTGCTGGTTGCTCTTCAGTTGATTCTTGCTCAGCTGCTTGTGGCATATCAGAAGCTTGTCCTCTATCTTCGTCAGCAGACTGCTGTTCGTTGCCCTCTGCCATTTCTTGGCTTGCCTCCTCAAAGTCTGCAGGGATTTCTGCCTGTTCTGGTTGAGAGAGCCGCAGATCTGCGTCTGCCCAGGCAGCGGCAGCCTGACGCAAAGCAGCAAAGGTGTCACGTTTGTGAGTGAACTTGTGTGCAAAGCTGCAAGGACTATGTAGACCTACTGTGGCAGCAGATATATCATCTTCCGCCACGTCTTGCACCACTTCTCCCATCAGCAGATCCACTTGCCTTGCCAACTCTTCCATTGCTTGTGTTGCAAGCAGTACTCAGTGCTGCATGTCGGAACCCAACGCCAAAACGCGTTGCGTGCTTGACGCAGCGCGGCTTGAAGACAGAGGTTGCGGTAACCTTAGCTCAGATGTACGACGTCACAAGGTCGGTATGTGACAGTGACGACGTCTGGGTGTGTCGAATTCTGCAGTGTCGAGCCCAGGACAAGCTGGAACGCGCTTGGTCTGCTACGCATGACATCGATAACTGCGGCTGTTTGCTTTGACCTATTTTTGCGCTAGAATCTGAATCTGCTTTCGCAGGGCGTTGACGTAGCAGCCCTCGACCCCAGTTGTGCCCCGCCCTGTTTGAGCATTTGTGTCTAGGCTGTGTGCTGATCAGCAGGAGCCCTACAGTGAGTGAAATTCTACATTTCGAGCTGCATTGCCATAGTCTGTCTGTGAGCATAGTCAGAAAAGCTACGCGTGTACGTAAGGAGTCAAATATTTAGCATGTATGACATGTGCATTCAAACGACAATTACTGCAGCATGAAACCTGAACATGCGCATATGCAACAGTCACAAAGCATGCAATACCCGGTTCTCTGAGCTGTCTAAGTCAAGCGTTGACTGTCTGGTCCATCTGCCAAGTGCAAGTGTGACAGCAAGGTACTTCAGCTCATGAAAACGTTGATCGCTCTACAAATCTGTGTAGCAGGGTGCTCTGATTGCTAGGTTATGGCATTGCTGCTGCCAAACCCTATTGATCTTGCCGGGATATAGCTGATGCAAGGCTAGAGCGGACTATCGAAGTTTACTTAGTACTATTGCTCTGGTCTTGCGTGCCTTCCAGCACCAAGCCAATACTTTGTAATATCGTCTGACTTGCAACCCCGTAACAATCTGCTCGAGACAATTTGAAAATTGTGACGGAAAGTATTGCAGCAACACCTGTCCACAAGTCAAATTGCACGCATACTGAATAGGCTGGACATTCACCCGGAATGATCCATACTGCATGTCATGTAAAGGTTGAGGCAATACAAGGCAGGGCTGAACAGGGACATGCATTTTCGTGCGAGATCCACGCAGCATGAGTATCACTAGATTGCATATACACTGCTATTACTACGAAATTTCACTTTCAAAGGTCCGCAGTGATAAAGCATACAAAAGCTGTAGTCACTGTACAGTGTTCTGCATTCAAATTACCTATTGTACACACAAGTCAGTTGCCTGATTGTTCCAGTTGTAGACAGCAGCAGCCCGTGCATCATATGCTACATGGTACAGCTGACGCAGCCTATAAGCTTGCCATAGAGCAAAGGTTGGACACAGAGTCACTCTTTGCATATCATGTACTACACCCTCATGCCATGATGGCTGATCTTTGCAAATAACACCTGCTGTCAAATGCAGCTGATGACGTCATTAATATACAGGACCTCTTGCAGCACTCAACTCAAAATCAGACACAGAGCTCTTTACACAGCTGCTCGCAAAGCACAGGGCCTGTCAGCAGCTCTGTTTTACACAGCAGATCATTTGCATGACAAATTAAAAAACCAGTACAGCTATTTACCTGACTGTGTCACCTTCCAAGTCCACCCAGTATTTATTTTTGCTCCGCCTGCAGAAGAAGCACGCAGAGACACTGATGTCCTTGCAGCAGTGGGCAAAAGAGAGGACTTAAATACACAATCTGGTGCATGTGCATGATAGCGGTTTCATTGATCAGTAGTTTGGCTGACTGACCTGATTTTGTGATCACCAGAAGCCTGTTGCAAGGCTTTTGAGGCCCAACCCTCAGGATCCATGTCTTGCACAGTCCTCCTCACAGAATCTTCTGAGCTATTCTTTAGCAGACTGTAACAGACAAGAAACCAAAGTCAGCAATGCACAACACTACGTACCATTTGTGAAGGTGTGTATCCATAACGTTCAGAGATGCTGTGTATTGCATTGCTAGGCCAAGAGGCATGAGCATCGTCGAGCAGAAGGGCCTGCATCAGGTCATGCGTGGATCTCGCTCTCAGAAGCAAATTGGACATGTTCAGTGAAGCATGAGACATTCGGTGGCTGCCTTGGCTGACTCTGACAGATGCATACAAAGCTGATCAAACCTTAAAAGCAGCATTTGCACCTGATGATGTTTTTTTTCTGCAATGGAGACGCCTCTGAAGCCACGCCTTGCAGCACCATGACAACAGCACGAACTCTGGCTTCCTGCTTTCCTCCTGGCGAGGCCTTGTGCCTCTTGACTGGCACCTGAGCACAGGAACGAAATCTTTTGTGACAAAAACTGTACAGCAGAGGTGATGCAGAGGCACGGATTGTAGGCTCATCTGCATCTGAACTGCAGCCTTCAGATGTGTTGGCCCTTCCGAAGTTGCAAGCTGCTGCCTTCCAAAATGTATGGGCTGTCAGGCAACAGCTTACAACTGTGACAACACAGCAGTTGTGCCTTGTCAGAACTGACCTGAGGAGAAGATGGCGGGGAGTCCAATGAAGGCCCTGCAGAGGAGCCAGCAGCAGCCAAGCCTGAACCAAGTTGTTCTGATGGTGAAGCCATGGAGAAATTCCTGGCTTCTGCAGGGGAGCTTTTGAGCATGTCACTTTGCTGCTGGACAAGGCCTGATGCAGAAGCCCCTCCTGGCAGTTGAGAGCTGGTCTCCGGGCTCAAAGGCTGCTGACTGCTCAAAGGTCCGGCTGTTGAGCCTTGCTCTCCTAGGCCAGCACTTGTGACTGCTGCTTGGACAGGCTGTAGACTGCGCTCTCTAGACTGCTCATCTTCCCTAGGCTTCTTATGTGAGCTGAGCTGCCGCTTCCTGAGGAGTTGGGCAGGCGGTGTTGGCTGACTGGGTTCAGCAACAGGCTGGCTGTCATCTGTCAGATCTATGGCTTCTGAGCTACTTGAACTCACAGAATGCATCAAGATGTCTTCAGCAGGAGGCTCGCCAACAGTGAAGACCACCAGCATGTGTGGCAATGCACTGTGCTCTGCAATCGCTCCCAAGGGGAGGCCCTCACTAGGCACACTGGCTTCTGGCTGTACAGTGGTCATGACTGTCTTCACGACAAACTTGACTGGCCCTGAGGAAGAAGCTGCAACAAAAGCATCGCTGACCTGCTGAAATGAAATGATGTTGTGAGCTGAGCTGTACTGCATGACAAAGTAATGTGGGCCATGCAACTGCAAGCTTGGCTTCATGCCAAATAGGCCAACAAGGGTTTGCAGCGAGGTACTCAGCTCAAAGGTGTGTTGAGCAAGCACCAGTTGGTTGCTCAACCAGAGAATAGGCTGGTTTCCTGACTTCAGGACTGACTCATAATGCTGAAAGCCAAGGGCTGCTGTGATGCTATTCATGCTGAGGCACAATCTGAGCAGAGGGGAAGACTGATACTGCTCCACTTCTCTGATGATGCACTCCAACTGCAACTGCTGACTGTGCAACCCAAGCTGGGTCAGAGGAGCGCCCCTTGAGAGCTGGAAGGGTGCAAAGCAGTCCCTGGCTTGGGGCCAGGGATACAACCTGAATGACAACAAACGCATTCAGCCCTTGTTGTAGTCTGTCATGAGGGTATACAGCAAGTCTAGGCACAGCAAAACCCAACAAATCAGTCAGTCTGTTCAGCAACGGCACAAATGTTGAAGACCTTCAATCACGCAAGGGCTGAGACAGGCTAATCAGATCTTTAGCAACACTGTACGCACATTTCTTAGACTAGCTGCCAGAATTGAACATAGGTGGAGGGCATGTAAACAAGCCGATATGCAGCATCCAGGCATGTGAACCGTTAGTTCTGGCAAGGGTGCTTGCCTGGTCAAGGTGACATCTGTGCTTGTCTTCAAGTCGTTGCCGCCGCTCTCGCCAAAGGTGACAGCCAACTGTCCTGAGCACTGACGAACCTCAGGAACAAGCACCATGCAGACCACATAGTATGACAGGTCCCCGCCGTCAGCGTTGGCATCACGCACAATGTTCTCCAGGTGGGCAGATGGCAAAGTGCCCAGTGCAATGGCTGTGGGCCGTCCAAACGCACTGGGAGCGCAGAATCTGATCATTTGTCCAGTGAACAAGTGCCCATTGGTGGGATGGCTCAGGACCAGCTTTGCAGTCTTGCTGACAGGAGACTGATTCCAGATGAAGTCTTTGGTCAGCCTTGCCTGCAAACACCGTTGGCACATTCAGCCTTGGAGGAAAATCTACAGACTTGTCGCTCAACTCTCATTGCAGCGTGCTTGGAGGTGCATCATTGGTCAAGCAGGCTTATGGGCACCAAGACATGTTGTGCTCAGCTGCTTTCTGCATTCTTCTGGGATGACTCAGCTGCTTTCTGCATTCTTCTGGGATAACAACATACGAAAGTCAGTCTTCTGCATGCTTTCTGACATCAGTTTCAGCCAGAGCTTTTAAGGCTGCAAAGGTAGAACTTGTTGCTCAAAGCAAAATTCACCTTGTGAAAGAACAGCCAGTTGCACTTGATGACCACAAGCTGCTTCTCCTCACACAAGTGGGCAAAGTCTACATCTTCATGGTATGGCTTGGCAGGATACAGAGCACCGCTCTTCACTGTGCTCTCCACATTGATCAGCAGCATTGAGTAGACTGATGGCGTTATTGTCCACGGTCCTGGACAGCCTTCCAAGCCCACCTGCAGTCCCCGGCTGATGCATGAAGCACTGCTGATGCATGACAGCATTAGCAATGAAACATGATGCGTCACTTTTTATACGCAATACACACAAATTTGAGACAAGTTCAAGATTATGGATTTCTGACATGTACTGTGAATTGTGAAATGGCATGGCGCCATATTGTCAGACGTAATATGCAAGCATTTCAGAGTTTCAATCACTCAAATGGACAATGTGGTGGTTCTCGACTATCAGCAACACCAACTTGGATTACAGGCTCTTCAGTGTTGCGAAGAATGATGCTATAATGAAATCTTGTATGACATGAGAAGCTCAGCAAAATCTCACAACATACAGCACATCTTCAGCAGATGCTTTGCCTGTGACTGATTGCTTGCGCTGCATACATACCTTGTGAGCATCTTTGATGTTGAGGTCTGCGCTGATGACAGCATATGTGCTGTAGTCGCCAGTCAGGTCAGTCATGTTCAGGACCTGAATGTCCGTCGCAGCCTGCAATCAAAGCATTCACTGATGAATGTCAAGCAGGCTAAACCGCAAAATGTCCCGCTTGACAATGCATGATATGATCAATCAGCTTGTTGATGACATGAGCTTGTTGATGACATCAGGCAAATAACACAGCCCATGAGCTTGCGCTTCCTGTCTGTACGTACCTCCTGGGTCTTGCCAGCACTGAATCTTGGGCTGACATGTGCTGGGCTATTGCGACTTTGCAGCTCAGTTCCCTCAGTGACGTTCATGACAGCTTTGTCCTGCAGCTGACTTGCAACATTGCTGCTGCCAAAGTGTCTGGCCTTGGCAACAGACCGCACAGTCTGCATACATTCATATATAGTAAACCAATCAGTGAATGATTCAATGATGGAGGGGTGGGTGATTGGGTGAGTGAGTCTGTGGTTGTGTGGGCGGGCGGGCAGGCGGGTGAGTGAGTGGGCGGGCGGGTGGACAGGCGAGTGGGTGGGAGAGTGGTTTGTGAGTGAGTGAATGCGTGAGTGAGGGAGGGAGGGAGAGAGAAATTGAGTGAGTCGGCGGGCGGGTGGACGGGCGAGTGTGTGGGAGGATGGTTTGTGAGCGAGTGAATGAGTGAATGGGTGAGTGGGGGAGGGAGGGAGAGAGGGATTGAGTGAGTGAGTGAGTGAGTGAGTGAGTGAGTGAGTGAGTGAGTGAGTGGATAAACAGGAGTGAGTGAGTCAGTGAGTGAGTGAGTGAGGGAGTGAGTGAGTGAGTGAGTGAGTGAGTGAGTGAGTGAATGAGTGAATGGGTGGGTGGGTGAGTGAGTACGTGAGTGAATGAGTGAGTGGGTGGGTGAGTGAGTACGTGAGTGAGTGAGTGAGTGAGTGAGTGAGTGAGTGAGTGAGCGAGCGAGTGAGTGAGTGAGTGAGTGCATGAGTACGTGAGTGCATGAGTGAGTGCTGGATGAGCGGGTGGGTGTGGAAGTGAACAAGCGTGCAAGCGATTTCATGGGTGGGTGCTGTAGTGAGGGAGTGACGCAAGCAAGCAAGCAATCAATTAGTAACGAAACATGAAGGTGCCTGACTAGCTGGTTCCCACCAACCATTCATTTCATTCATTCATTGTAAACGTGGGCTAGGCAGGCTCAGCAGGCAGGCATTGAGCGCATGCAAGGCCACAATGACCTCATGGAGCATCTTTTACCTGCCACACTACTTTGCAGTGGGGTCCAAAGTCTTGCATGCAAAGCATACCTGGTGTTCGATTGTCCTAAACACTGTGTCAAAGCTGACAGGCTGAAGCTGTCCGTGCTGCCCGCCACTGCTGATGAACTGCTCAAATGGTAAGCGCCAACAATCTGACAAGTTGTCATCCAGCATCCAAATGCTGGTCATGCCCATGAGCCGGGACACAAGCTGAATGCACAGGCGTGCATACCCAATACCCATGCTTTCTGTCACTCTTTGCCGCTGATAGGGCTGCAGCCTTGCATGTCTTGCAGGTAGCCCTTTCAAGTCTACGACAGCTGGCATGATCATCAGCAATGTAGCATGTGGCTCATCAGGCAGGTGCTTTTCCATTTGCAGTTGGTGGTCATGTATGAGACGACTGTAGCCCTGCAGGAAGGCGCGTAGAATGAAGGCACAGACACAAAAGCTTGGCTGGTGCCAGAGAATACGCAACAATGGAAGCAAGGCAACAAATTGCCAGGTGATCAAGCAAGCATTGCCTAGCGCTTGTTGCAGTCAGATGGGGCAATTGCGACAGGCAGCACTGGGGTGTGGCCAGAGGAATGAAACATATGAACTTGACAGACTTGTCTGGACCCTGATGGCTTGTGAGGCTGAAGACTGAAAGCAATGGCACAAGCATGCCTTGCAGGAGCTCACCTCGACTTCCTTTTCATCAGATCTGACCACAACCACCCTGACATAGGGTGTGGCATGAGAGACTGCATCTGCCCAGTCTATGCGCATCTGCTTTGGATCATCGCTTTTGTGCCTACCAAATGACGGCACAAAGATCCAGTTGCTGACAGCCGCTTCATTCACCCTGTCTGTGGCTTTGTTCTGTACAGCCACAGTTGCATTTTCCACCACCACACCATGCTGTGAGCATCTGCTGAGCTTTTGCCAGACAGCAGCAGTGGCAAGAAGCACAGGCCCATTTGTTGCTGGCAAGTTTCCCTTCTGCTGTACAGGGAACAGAGTCTCCCTTTCCTCATGCGTCAGGCTCAGCTGGGGAACCTTAGCCTCCAGCTGCAGAAAAGTTGGCCCATGTAAGAACTTGAAGCAGGTACCCCGGTGAACTGTACCTCATAGCACCCTCATGGGATGAAGCCAACAACAAGCCTCATTTTGCGGGGCATGTGACTAAGGATCAAGGTGTATGCAGATGCTGGTCTCAGCTTTGAAAGTTGGTCAGCACAATCAACTTGCTCAACAAATTTTGGCAGCATTGAATGCACGTCAACTTCTAAACATCTGGCCACTCATCAGGCGCGTATCAGTTTCTTCAACAAACCAATGTATCTCATGAAGGCTTATTCTTACAATGCTGCTGACCAACTGAGGACACTGCCATGGTCGATGTGTGGACAGCTAAGTTATGCATTCTGACAGAGCAAGCACTTGCCTTCATCAGGCCTGCAGTTGGCACTGGAATCGGCCTCAGCACCCTGCCAATGCGCATTGTGTGAGCCATATGTCCGTTCTGTGGCAGCTGGGCTGACGTCCTGTATGTAGCAGCTGCGGTCCAGGATCCTGGGAGGTCATGGGCATCGGGTGCTTCTTCAGTGGCCTCTACTTGAGGCCAAAGGGTGTCTTGCACCAAATTGTAGTGAGCCGCTCCTTGGCTGTCAGGCACACCCAGGCTGCAAATGGCTGACACGCAGCTGACATTTTGCACAGCTATTACACTGCCTTGTAGTGTACCAGGAGATGAATTCCAGCTGCACACACCATCAGCTTTGATTGAGTCACCTTGATTTTGACGGTAAAACCGCTGATACGCTGAGCTCAGCTGTTGCATAAAGCAATCCAGTGATATCCTTTGGGCGCTGCTGTGAATTGCGCCTGTTTATACTTTCAGGATTGGGCTGTGTTGACATGCATGGCAATGCATAACAGGAATGAGTTGGCTATTACAACAATTTAACATGCCACACCACAGAAAGGCAGCATAGACTTGACAGCACACAATGCAGCTAGCAGTGAGCTGCTACAGCAACTGCAGGCACAACAGAAGGTGAGCATGAAGTCAGCGGCAAACCTCACCTGATCCCAGACTCAGCCAAGCTGGGCAGGGACCGTCCCAATGCAAATTGTGAAGCTGCCTCCTCAATGCGCTTATCCCAGTTGACGGCCTGAAACATTGCCAATCCAGCAGACACATGTCTGTGACTTATTGCACACTATACAAATGCTGCATGGCAAGGTAAAGGCCTTTGCTCACAAGAGATGGCACTGCATGCCACGCATACAAGGTCTGCTAGTTTGTGCAAAGCCATGCTTGCAACACAGCCTACCCACACTTGCTGGCAAGGATGCCGTGATGCAACTATGATTGAGCAGAATGCCTTGCCACAACAGGCTAATCACCTGCTTGACAGCTTCTGCATTGACAATAGAGATGACCACAGCTCGAGGCGCTGTATTGCCGCTGTCTGCTTTGGTCTCAACTTTGATAGGCAGCCTTGTCTGATGCAGCTCTTGCTCCATCGTTCCAGCAAGCTTGCGGCCAGCTTCTGTGCAGATGTTTTCTCCATGCACACTAAGCACCAGGTCCTTGTATTGCTTTGGCCAGGGCTCATGATGCATGCCCTTATGTTGGCTTTGGGCATAGCAAACTGAAGCCAGCAGCACCAGCCGCTGCATTGCCACCTGCCACCAAACACACGCGGCTTATTTACAACACAATATCAGCCAAACAGACATGACTATATGATCAAGAAGAATGCTTACACTGATCATCATAATGACGGCAAGACCACAATATCAACAGCAATCAACAAAGATAACAGTCATAATAGTGATAATGATCATAGTAACAGGAACAGAATTATCAACAATTATGGCAGTCAGGATCAGTGATGCTGGTAACAACAGCATTGATATTTGTAAAGATAGTAATGTCAAATGTTGTTACCAGCATCACTGTTGAAACTTAGTAAGGATGATAACAATGCCAACAACTGACGGCACGATACTTGCAGTGTATTGTCCCAGCCGACAACAGAGTGCCAATCGACAAGTGCAGATGCCAAAGAAAACCAGCTGGCTTCTGAGCAGACATCATGACTGCTATGCAGAGCCAGCTTGCAGATGCAATTTCAACAAGAAAGTGTACCCGATCAGCATATTTGCCAGGGAGGAGCTTGTCATACAGTCTCCACTTGGCTGTGAGCTCTGGGAAACACGAATGCTGCCAGCGCAAGGCAGCAGTTTTGGGATGAACCCACTTGTCCTTTGCCTTCAGATTAGGAGGCTGCGGCAGTGGCGCAGCAGGGGTTGGCTGCCACTTGTCATCAGGCTCAAGGACTGTCTTGAGCTGTTGCAGCAGCCCAATGTATGCACCTGCAGTCAGAATTGCCCATACTTCAATAAGATGAAGCAGGCTGGGTGCGACTCAAGCAGGCAATGCCTGAAGGTTGTGGCAAGCTCTGTGCACCGATCACACACAAGATTTGTTTCCTCGTGCATCTCTGTTGACTGTTTGCATGTAGCGTTGTGTCAGAAACCCAACAGGAAGGCCACAGGACACCATTCAAATTTCTCAAGAAACCCAATGTAGGGCCATAAAGATTGTCTGTACTTTAGCTGATCATCACAAAGTCAGATCAAATTCCATGTCACGCTCATGTTTCAAGTCTAAATGGTGAGTGGAGCCCTTGCCCAGTGAGACAAAGGGTGTGTCAAAGGGCAACAGTAAGCTTGTGTCCAGCTTTCAGCATGCTGGGGTGCTTTGAGAATATATACCTGTCTTGCCTTGCTGAGGCTGGGCCTTGAGCAAGAAGCGACTCTCGTGCACAGATGTGTTCTGAGTGTCGTAGTGCTTGTTGCAGGCTGTGGCAGCGTCACGGTAGTTGTGCACTGGGGAGCCCCTGAGACCAGGCCTGGTGTACGCCATGAACTTGTCCACTCTGCCACCCTGCACAGGCATCAAATTGAAGCTGATGGCACGACTCACTAAGTCAGCTGCAGTGCTGCATACATGGCTACCTCAGTCCATCGTGCACATCTCACCCACACAGAAAACTGGTATGTCTGAGGCAGCAGCAGCAGCAGCAATGATGACCTGATGACCTGAGCCTTGCACCTAGCTGCTGCTCAAGACTCATTATACGCACGCTCAGTGCTGTGGCACTGTTCAATGGAATGCTGCAAAAAATGGACTAATGTCAAAGGGAGCTGTGACAACAGGACAGAACGGCCCAAACGTCCTCTTTTGGCAATCAGACTTGCAGGAGCCGCACAAATAGGCGGCCTTACCGTTGGCCAATTCTCCATGACATCCTCAGACAGCTTGTCAATAGACTGCCTGAGACTCTGGCCTGTTGCACCTTGTTGCTTCAGGGCAGTTGCACGTTGCACCTTCTCTAGGTGATTGGCAAACTCTGCATTGACCAGGGCGTACGGCAAGCGATGCTTGTACCTACAAGAACTAAGTACTGGAAATCAGCATTGCTGCTCTGCTCAAGGCATTGAGGCGTTGCCATTGCAGAGCTGCTCAGACACAACGGCTCTTGCTACAGCGAGCATATTGCACCACCAACAAACCATTGTTGCTAGAAGCTCTTGCACAAGAGCGCTTGAGAACTCCGAGTTGCATAACACAGGTTTTTGCAGCTCTTGTGCACCAAGTATAGTGGAAGCTGGCAGTAACACAAGAAGTCAGAGTGTCTGACCCTCAATGAAACCAGATACATACCTAGCTATGCTGACAATATTGTCAGGCTGCAACAAGGGGCTGGTTGCAGGACAACAGCAGAAGACCTTGACGAGGTCGTTGCTGTCTAAGCAGTCTGCCACAAAGCGCCCATTGACAAGTATGCGCACAGGCAAGCCCTGCTGGAACTCAGGAACTTCATTGCAACTGAATTTGCAGCCACTGCCGTCAAGCGTCATCAGCACTTGCTGTCTCCAGGCAACAAGCTGTTCAACATGTGTGCGCAACACAGTGTGAGGCACAGCAGCTGGGGATTGCAGAGCTGAGCTGATGCTGTCCACCATGCTGCGCAGGGATGCTCCTGACTGCAGCTCATTGACATCAGCTCCTGGCATGCTCACCACTGCTTGCATTGCACTACATAAACGGTCATGTGCTGTTGCATTGTCCATTGCTCCGCTCTGTTTGCTCTGGGCAGCAACCTGGTGCATCCTTTTGATCAAGTCTGCAATCTGGGAACTAGAGGCTGCTGCAATGGTGTTGACTGTGTTCATCCAGGCTGAGTCCTGTCCCCCTGCAACGTGATTGCCTTGTTGATAAAGCATGCAGGACTGTGCTAGACCTAATGGCAATGAACAGAGGGTATGCTTGGCCTCATGCAGTCATGACATTCTGAAGGCCACTGGGGACAGTGGATATTTGACCATTCTGCATATGCAAGCAGGACTGCAGTGCAGTGGTTGAACAGACGCTTTCTACATCGTATGAGGCGCTGAAAGCGGTCAGCATGCTGTTGCGTCAGGTTCAAGGCAGTTTGATCAAACAACTTGCTGTGCATTGTCTCAGCATGAAGACAAGGACAAAACACAATGCACGTGAACTCACCGCGCCAGTTCTGACGACCATAAGCCTGATGAAGCGCCTGCTCTAGCAGAAGCAATCCTGCATGCCTGCCTTGCTGGCTGACCATTGCAGGTGTGGTGGCAAGTGGCACTGCTTTCTCAACTGCAGGGTATCGGCACAAGCGCCCGAGCTCTTGCACTAGAGTGCTGTACTTGTTGCCAGACCTCAGGCGCTGATCCTGACATGTGAATGTATGTGGAAATGTATCGCCCATGCGCCCTGCACCACAGCAGATTTGATCCAGTTATTGGACATGGATTTGTGCAATGTTGAGGGACAGCATGAATGCAAGCCGCATACCAACAAGCCTGAATCTTCCAAAGGCACATCTGTACTGTACACAGTTTACATGAGGCTGTATGCCTGAAGTATGCATGCAACAGCTTCATGCTGCTATTGAGCGTCATGAGCATGGTACATGTCAATGTTGGAGAGTTTATGCTTTGTGCACTCTGAACGCTGCAGAACTGGCAGAGCTGCGGGGCTTGTTCACAAAAAGGTGCAAGTCAGACAGCAGGGGACTGAAGTCAACATGAACAGATGCATCGAGTGGCTTGCTACCTTTCTCGCACAGAACTAGTATAGTCGGCACCCCATACAGGTCAGAATACTGCAGACCAGCTGACTTGCGTGGCGGCTTCCGTCCTGCTTCCACAGCTTGAGCGTGGGCAGCCTTCTCTTTAGCCTGAACATAGTCTGTGTAGCATTGCAGGGAGGGCGGGCAGCCAGCTTTGTGCCAGTAGTCCCAGAAGCCCTGCTCAGAGCGCTCTGGGTGATCAGGGCTCATTGGCCTGCAGTAATACAACCATCAGGCAACTTTGCATACTGCTGTGTACTCACAAGGTTGTCAGGGGCAGACAGGTCAATTGACTTGGCCCTTAGCACCTGCATGCCTCAAGACAAAATGCTCATTCAATGTTTGTTTGGGTCAATGACGCTGGTGCTGTGGACCATTCAGAAGATCTTGGAATCAAGAGTGCGCAAGGATTGGAGTGCCTGAGGTACTGGACAATAGTGTTTTGAGTGAGTTGCCGCTTGATTTGCAAAACACATTTGGAGGCACTTGATTGCTTCTGCATGGACCTGGCAGGTGCAAAGGTTCCACAACTCTCTCGTCAAGCATGCTAATGCTACAGCTGACTGTTTTCATCATTGTTGCTGATGATGATGAGCAACTGCATGACACATTGCAGATGCTCTTTGATGGGCCTGCATAGCATGATGCAGATGTATTGGAACATATGGGCTTTCCTGCTGCTTTGATGGACAATGCATACTCTCACCTTGCTTGATGCTTGCAACAAGCAGCAAGGTTTGCACGTATCAGAGCATGCCACTGTTGAGACTAGAGGACAAGTGTTCTCACCGCAGCCTTGCCCATGGTGACAGCTTGGCAAGAAGCTCTATCTGGTCTGACTCCCCAAGGTCACCAATGACCTCAAACAGCTGCCAGCTTGGCAAAGTGGCGTTTGCCTCGTGCTGCCAAGGGTTGCTTCTGGTGCTTGTATACCGCAAGAACTCCTTCAAGATGTTGACTATCTTCTCTCCCATGCCGTCAGGCCTGGCTCTGATGACAATCATAGGGCCCTTAACTGCGCCGTTTAAGCTGGGTGCTTGTGCACTGGTCTCTGGGCCTGCATCTGTGTCTGCACATGTGCGAATATAGTGAGACATGACTATGGGTTGGCAGTGTGTCTGTAATACCAGCTGATGCTCAGCTTGATACCTGGATAACAGCAATGTACAGGGTCACAATTCTTCTTTCGACACAATTGAATTGCTACCAAAAGGGTCAACCAGTCTGTTTGTTTGGGTAGTTTACTGAGTTGGCATAGATGGGCCTGCCAATTCTGTGTACATGCTTGCAAGCTGCCAATGGTAAGCCTGATGATGCTATTGAACAGCTTGTGAATCGTGATGCTTGCCTAGATGCTTGGTGACAACATGTTTCGTCGTGTGAGAATTACTATACTTAGTAATTATAGTATGATTACAACAAAACAAAATTGTATGCAATATACCTGACATGGTCGCTTGCCCACCAGAGCTGAGTGAGTCAGAGAATCTCTCTGTGACCAAGAGACTCTTGACAATGCGGTCAGTCTCTGTGAACTGCCGCTGACACACATCGCTGTGCAAGCCTGCTGCATGGCTACTCAATTCAGCATCCATCTTGCAATGCAGCAAGACCCTCAAAGCGCTCTTGTCAAACTGGTACCAATTAGTATCTCCCTGCTTGTAGCTGTCAGGCCAACCAGGCAAATTGTGCTCTGCGCTCAGCTGCTCATACTTGGTTCTCAACCAATGCTGTGAAGCGTCACTGTCTGCAGCTGCCTGACTACTGTTCTCAACAGCAGCTTTGATGGGACTCTTGAGCATTGTGCAAACTGCTTTGTACAGCTGTTCAGGCTGCACTCTGTTTGCAGTCTGCTGCAGACCCCTCAGAAATTCCTCAATGGCCTCATTGCTGTTCCACAGCAAAGACTTGCTCTCGTCGATATCAAGCAGCTGCATGATCCCATTTGCAAATGGCGCACTTGGGTCCCAGCGGAACACGCGGAAGTATTGCATTGACGTGATGTAGTCCAGAGCCAACAGTACGTCAATGTCCACACCTTTCACAAGGGTCCTGCATCACATCAAAATGACAAGAGATCAAAGGGGGACAGCCCATATCCAACTTTAGCTTCAGTGCTGCACACATCCCATCTTTGCTATATATGATCCTGAATTTGACACACACATGACTGAGCAGCAAGAGCAGCGTGAAGAGCAGGATGTATTGCGAGCTGCTGATCCATAGCAGGCTAATGCTGACATGGTCAGGTTGACAATTCAAAACACACAGACACAGAATGCAGCAGCGTGTCTGGTGTGGATGACGTAGCTTTGCTGTGGTGATCACTGTCAAAGATGACTGTTTTCTCAATACCTGGAAGCCACCATCCTGGAGTGGAAAACATCATCACAAAAAATGCCATGGTGAACAAATCTAGGCTTGGTGGAGCCTTCTACATAGTCTGTAATGCTGCGATATGGCACATGTTCCACTTCTGCATCAGACCAATCAATGACATGCAGCTCACGCACCGCCTGCATTCCAAAGTTTGCACATCAAGAAACAAAAATTCAAAGAACATAACCTGGAGGTCACTTCTGAGATTCGGAAACAATGATTGTTGTGATGAATTTCTCTACATCACTATCTGTTTCTTGGTTGGTCCCACACATGCCCAGATGCAGATAGCATGACATGTGAGTTGGGTACCTTCTGGGAGATAAGCTGCTCCAAGTCTGTAGCCTGAATCTGGGTATTGCCAAAAACCCAGCTCGTTGCACTGAGAATTGTGCCGTGCGGCTGATCTCTGTGGGGTTTGATGATACTGAATTTGACCAGAGACTCGCATCCAGGAAGCTGTCTCTGCTCACGCGTCAGCTGATCTGGCACATAGTATTGCCTAGGCACCCTAGAGTTCGCTGTCAGTGCGCAAGCAGGAGTAGCGCTGACAAGAAGACTGACGAGGTTGCTGTACTGATGCCATTCCCCTAGCTGATCCTCATAGCCTGTCTTGTGAGCGCAATGCTTGAGACCATCAGGGGTCTGACATCTGAAGTCATTTGCAAATGCATCATGGGCTCCACGCCGCACTGCTGCATGATGAGCCTCATCAACCACCATGACAAACAGCCTGTTTGGGGTGGAGGTCACCTTTGCTCTGAACTCGGTGAATAGCGCCTGCAGTGCATTGGCCAAAACAAACATAAGGTTGGCATGACATGACGCAGCATGGTTGGTTTGTGGGCAGCATATGCATCACAGGTACATGCAGGCTGGACATGTACGTGCATTTGCATGCAGGAATGGCACAACACATGACCTGGACATGGCGCACATTCTTGAGCATGACAGGTCCATGCACAACAGGCAACGCACTTAACAAACAAGATTGCACACTGCACATGGAATAGGTTTGCAAGACAAGACTCCCAACAGCTTGCACACAAGCTGCCTGTAGCAGAACAGAGGTAGCAAGTGTTGACTCACAACGGTTTGAGCTGAAAAGGCATAAGGCAAAACCACAGGATCTGAGCCATCGCTGTTCTTGAGGCCAGCGTCCAGAAGACGCTGCAGTGTCTGTTGGCGTAGTGTGAGGTACACAGGAGTCAGTACAACAAAATCAATGCCCTCAGAGTAAGCCTCCCTCAGACGCTCCAAACCCCTCTTATAGCTGTCTGGCTCGTTCCGGATGAGATCTGAGCAGCGCAAGCATTGTTGTCTGATATGTTTGCAATCACAAACCTCTGCTGAAGGGGTAAAGGGTCAACATAGAGCACAAGCCATGAACACAGGGATAATTGTCAGCTGTGCATGCTTCACGCAGTCATCAAAAGGTGTTACCTCTTGTGATCATAATGCGCTGAATGATCTCATTTGCCACAGCTGTTTGGTTGCTGTTGACACCAGACTTTGAGGAGCTAGATGGCTGTGAGGGCATCTCGGGTTCCACATCAATCACAGCAGAAGGGGCAGGCTTGAGCAACTGCAGTTGAGAGGGCTCAACACCAAGAGTCATTGTTGCCACCCAAAGCCGGGCCTCTATGTTGTTTTCTTGGAAGGCCTCCGCAACCGCATTGGGTTGTCTGTCAAACAGCAATGATCCAAGAGAAGCATCTAGGTCGAGTCCCTGGATAGCATGACACAGTATGAGTGCTTATGTCAATGGCTTAAGAAAGCAGAATTTGCTACCAGATGGCGTTACACACTTCTGCAATGAGCAAACAGGTGCAAGCACAACATAGTTTGCGCCTGTTGATTGCGATGTCAATACCAAAAGTAGGTTGATTGCGCTGCTGTGTGGTTTATCGTGCGTGCAGTCATGCAACACTCTGACCTCCATGCCGCAAATGGCGTCAGTGCTCTCATCTCTCTGCAAGCAAAGGCGTCCAAGCTCAGGTCTGCAGTCAAAATCCCTGTCCAATTTGAAGCTGGCCCTGAACTTTGCCTTGACATCATCCACAAGATCTCTCACTTTGTTTCGCTCACTATTGCTGCTGGTCAATGCGACCTGCACCGTTGACACACAGATCCTTGAGGTCAACTGGCCTTTTTCATGTATCCATTGCTTTGCAAATCTGTAGGCAGTACCTCAGGACAAGCTTTGTTGCGATGCTTGCGCATGAACATCTGGACAGTCATGTCCATCGCTGTGTCCCCACAGTCTAGTGTCAGCATCAGTGACAACGTCGGCTCTATGACAGGTTCCAGCATTTTCTGAATGGCTTTGATGTGAGCGTCTGAGCGTAGTATCACACCGATGTAGGCAACACGTCCATCCCCCTTCCATACTGCCGGGTGAGCCTGCAATTCTCTCTGCACAGCTGCCTTGTCGCAGACATTCATTTGCTGTATGACGCCGTCAGCACAAGCACCCTTCTCAATAATGACAAACACTTCTGCAGCTGTGTCCCTGTCCTGCCACATACGCTGAAAAATGTCAAGCGCCGCTTGTGTAGGCTGAAAAGAGCTGCTCTGTTCTGCAGTTGCATTGTGTGAGCTGTTGTCAACAGATGCTTGTAGCACTGTCAGCTGAGACGCAGCTGCTAGCTCTGACAGTCTGAGCTCAGCTATGTCTGGCACACGAGGAGGTCGATTTCGATCTTGGTCGAGATCCTCATGTATGCGCTTGATGATTCTGTTTGCTTCTGCTGATGCTTGCTTTGAAAGCTCATCATATGCTGCAGCCCAGGGCTCCAGTGAATGTTCTACTTGGTCATCCCCCCTGCATACCAGCAGTGTCTTATTGCATAACAGGTCTGCAGGAATCCCACATGTGTGCTGTATACCTGCTGCATACGTGCAGAAGATGCTGAGATGAAGTATGGTCTTGTGGATGTGTTCAAATGCTGAAAATACAGAAACATACACGAAGTGGGACTTGTTAAGCCACACGCATTGTGCACATCACCTGAGTGTTTTGAGATAACTCAAAAGTTTGGCAGGCTTGCTTGAGATCCAACGAGAGTGCAACGCAAATCTTGCTTGCAGACTTGTCAGTCTACTGCCATCTGCAAAAGAAAATGACAGTAGCGTGTCTATGCGCTTTTAGAGGAGTGCTACACTCAGGCAGGAGTCAATTCATTGAAGGAGACTTCCCCTTACAACATGCTTACCTGCGCACAGCAGCTTGTTGCCGTTCAAAGGGGAGCGTTCGTCCGGCGTTGTGTCCTGCGATAACACCAGCAGATTGCATGCTTAAGCTGTCGTGCTTTGGCGACTTGAATACAGCGGCCTGCTGCACGCCTTGCTGCAAGAATCTGGGTGGACCGATACCTCAGGAAAGAGCGCTAGCAAAAGTTCTTCTCCAGACGCGCCATCCTCGTTCGTTACGTCGAAGCCTAAGATCCGTCTGTGCATGGGTCTTTGATACTTCAGACGAACCTTACTGTAAGACCGAGCGGGGATCAAGATATAACATGATGGCAAGCACACCTTTCACGTTCGCTAGTGGCGCTTCGGTGTGACAATGTGTCCGGCAATCGAGACAAGGTGAGTCAATACTTGAAACTGTTATAGTCATAGCTTCAGCCTAGAGGCAAAAGGCTCTGTAGACTCTACAGTGTAGAGTTGGGCGCTCTTGCACCTCCAGCCGTGCAACGCTTGAGTTGATGAACTGCTTTGGCGTTCGGTTTTAACTTTAGCATGCAAGACAACAGTCCGTAGCAGTCGTCACACCCTCATGTATGATAATTGTTCCATTCCTAGCATGCATATGCTTGCACTTGTACACCGCACAGGGG
Organism: Trebouxia sp. TZW2008; assembly: GCA_002118135.1. Lineage (NCBI taxonomy): Eukaryota > Viridiplantae > Chlorophyta > Trebouxiophyceae > Trebouxiales > Trebouxiaceae > Trebouxia > Trebouxia sp. TZW2008. The sequence goes on along the minus strand of BDIU01000004.1, from coordinate 210,896 downwards.
ACGCAAATGTTTAGGCTGTGAGTTCTAAAGGATAGACAGTGGCTCATTAGGCCGTGATGCATTCACCTCTAGCACCCCAGACCTGGCCCTAGTATACAACATCAGCATAACATTGTGTGACCAACACAACTGCAGCAGGCCAGCTGGTCTTAGGAGATTCACAGATACATATCATAGATGGCATCGTATACATTATTTCTTGCACATCGTTGCCTGATGATCTTTCGCAAAAATTGGAAAATGCGTGCCGACCACAGGGCCGGCATGAAATTGCACAGCTGAGTCTTTGCGGCAAGTAGGGATGGGAACTACACGAATTTTTGCGCTCGGCGTATATGTGTACGCGTAGATCTACGCTGTATCCGTATAACGAGGGGTATATGGCCGATTATACGCCAAAGTGCTGGAACTGCCCGATGCAGAATAATCAGTCAATTCAGTTGAAAATCGTTTTGTATGGTCAGCAAGGGCCATAGCACGTCAGCTTCAGTCTTGAAACAGGGCAGCAGCTGCATATCAGGCACAAGCAGGTGCAAGA
>BDIU01000004.1:56131-210247 GCA_002118135.1 Trebouxia sp. TZW2008 | reverse complement strand
CAAGGACAGTCTACTTCTGTTCTTGCGGTACAAGTTCCCCCATTGTGACCAATTTCGCTCTGGCGCAGCACTGGTAGCATGCAAGCTCAGCAGTTTTTGCAACTCGTCATATCTCTTCTCATGCTTGTTGCGCACGTCAGAGGTTGCAGAAGTGCTTGCACTGCTTGTGATCATATGATCGAAGGCATTCATGTCGCACAAAGCGTGCTGCAAATCTTGCTCAACAGGTTACATGCGTGCCCGCATTCATTTGCCGCACACTGTTGCGCCGCAATGCAGCAAAAGCGCGACGTGCAGCGCTTGGTTTGATTGCAAAATATCGAGTGGTGCTGTTGGCGCTCAGAGCATATACGCTGAGTCGTCTACGCCTGCAATTTGGGGTAGATTTGAGCCAATTTTGGCTTATACGCGTAGATCTACGCGTAGACATCTACGCTACGCTACTCTACGCTACGCGTATATGCCATCCCTAGTGCATGCATCGCACGTTGCATGCGCTCCTCTTCTTTCTTCTGTTCAAATTGCTCATGAGTTTTGACCAAAAGGCATTGCAAGGGTAGCGGTAGTCCTGATAGCGTCAAGCAAAGCGAGCTGTCAGCACATGTAGTCTGGCGTCGCACACCTCTGCTGTGCCCAGTCGGTATATGGATCCTTTTGGGACATCTTCGTGAAACTCGATGAAAAAGCTTAGATTTGACAGCAGGTACCTTGAAAGCGCCCGACCATGGCATCCGGAGTCGCAAGGCATCAAGGATTCCAGTCGTGTGGACAAACAAGCGCTTCACCAGTCATCCCAGCGCATACAATCCAAGCAAGACACTGCATGCAAGCCCTCAGCGCTTGCAATGCCCAAGACCACTGTCAACACCAAATATGAGGATGTCTGGTCAGAGACAGATGCCTTGATGCTCAGAATCAGGCAAGCCAAGCCAGGTACAACAGCTGGTGATGACACTGAACCGACGGCAGCAGACGAAAACAAGATACCTGCAAAGCCAAACAAGCAGGCAGTTGTGCGCGTGCGGGTGAGTCACAGTACTCACTGGCCCAAGACTTTGTTGCCATGTCTATTGAAGCCAATGACATAAGCAGCTTGGTATGCACAGTGACCTCCCAGCGCCTCGCAGGTTGCAGGCAAAAGTTTTGGTGTGCCTGCTCAACTGGCCAACAGGATTGCTGTGTACTCTGACAATGAGACCAAGCAGCTGCAGCTTGACAGGCAGTGCAATGCAATCAAGGAGCAGCGCCGTCTGAAATTGCAGCATTTGAATCACCAGCGCTCAAAAGTCGATCATGTCCTGCTGAACAAGACTGCCATTGTGTTGCCTCCATCCATGTCAACAGGTAAATTGCTGATTTGGCAGTGATAGTGTGTGTACAACACAAGACTGCCCGTTGTACACAGCTTCACAACTCAGCAGATTTGCAGTACCATGACCTGACATGACAGCTCTCAAGATGTCATTTGTTGCGCTTGCACTTGTATGCAGCAGCTATTGTCAACATTTTGCGCAAAAGTGCTTATCTCATAGGGGTTCTGTCACACCTATACTGCAAAGTCATGAAAAGCTCGTTTTACAAGTCTGGTGCGACTCAATGTCAAGCTCTTGTGCTGCAGGGCAACCTATTCCCCCTTTGCTCATTGCCACTGCCAGGGAGCGCTTGCAGAGCCCCAAGCAGCAGCGACCACTCAGGCCTCTCACAGCTCCACTGCAGCATACCCAGTCAAAGCCAGCAGGTGGCATGTCTGCTTCTCAGGTGAGTGTTCTGCATGAACACAAGATCCTTAGAGTCAGGCATTCATGACAGGAGCTTCTGGCCTCAGGACCAGCTTACATTCACTGCCGTAGGGGCAGTGATCACAGTGCCCTGCACGGATAATGAGTTGTACATATGTGAGCAAAAGAATGCAGCTATGCAAGGCAGCCCAGTTAGGCCAATTGACTACCTCATCTGCAAACAGCTTGGATATGGCCTTGTACAATGTAATCCATAGAGCTTCAGCAGTCTGATGCTGTGAAACATGCTGATGCTTTCAACTGATGCAGGCTGCTGAGTCTGCCCATGTAGGAGAGCTTGACACTGTGCACTTATTGCCAGCATGCGACTCAACTACCACAGCAAAGTCTGTCCAGCAAGCAGATGCAGCGGCAAGCAAGTGCAGCCCTTCTGAGCACAGAGTTTTCATGGCAGAAAGCGTCTCTGAAACTCCAGTAGCCAGTGACAGCACAGAAGCTGATGTGACTGGGTCTGTAATACAGCGCTTGTCTACAAAAGCCAGGCCAGCTTCAGCAACAGGGGCAAGCACCTCCAAGCTTGCACCCAAGACCCTCACCAGATCTCAGACAGCATCATCACTGGCGACCAGCCTTGACAAGGCATCACTGCATGCAATTATGCACTGCTCACCTACACAGACATTAGTTCGCAACCAAAACTTGCCAGGAGAGTCACTGCACCCAAGGGTTGCGTTCCCTGCTGACATGCTCACCAAGCATGAAGCTGTTTGCGCAAAGCCATCATCTGATGCAGCTGCCATAGACCCAAGTCTGTCAGCGGCAACCATGTCGCAGCAGTCACTGTCCGTTGACGAGCAGGCTCAGCGCAGTGGCAGGCACTCATCAAAGCCCACATTGCTACGTGGTCAGCTTTTGACAGTGGAGACAGCATGTGGGCTGTCTGCTGAAGATCAAATAAAAAGCACTGGTAGGCAAGGGCCCAACACTGTCAAGCAATCCCCAAAGCCTACATTGCTGCGTGGTCAGCATTTGTCAGTGGACACATCTTGTAGGCTGATCGCTGATGATCAGATGCAAAGCACTGGTAGGCAGAATCTCAGTCCCACTGGCAGGCAATCTCCAAAGCGCACTTTGCTGCGTGGCCAGCTGTCAGTGGACATCCCCGTTGAGCAGGCAACTGATGATCAGATGCAAAGCACCAGTAGGCAAAATCTCAGTCCCACTGGCAGGCAATCTCCAAAGCCCACTTTGCTGCGTGACCAGCACTTGCCAGGGGAGACGCTGCACAGGAGGACAGCTTTCCCTGCAGACATACACACCAGGCATGAGGCAGCCTGTGCCAATCCAGATGCAGACAAGCAGGCTGTTGCAGCAATTGCGCTTGGTGCTGACAGCTCTCAGTTGGGCACTGCTGATGAGTCTGGCAAGTTGTTGCTGGCTACATCAAGGCAAGCCAGCAGCGCTAACATCACAGGGAAAAGTCCCACGCAGCAAACTCTGTCATCATCTCAGCGTCAGCCCATGGACAGCACAGCAGGCTCTGCTCACAGCAAGGGTCAGCTGGCCAAGACCCACACCTTGCTTGATTTAGCCACAGCAAATGCAGCTCCTCTGTCTTCTGACAGCATCAAAAGCAGCAGATTGTCAGGCTCAAATCACAGATATGCTGTTGGCACTCGGCAGCTTCAGGATACTGCCATTAATCCTGCTGTATGCCAGAGCTCTGTTGTAGAGCCCTGGTATGAGGCTACCACCCATGACTTGGCGCGTAACAGCACTTGGGCCAAAGAGTGGCTGGCTGTTGGGGCTGAAGAAGCAGAGGCTAGCAACCCTGACTTTGCTGAGCTGCTGCAGCAGTCTGCACATGAGCAGTCCTTGCGTGAGCAGCAGTCTTCTATGCAGCAGTCAGCAAAACTCAAGTCAACACAGCAGCGGTCACTGCAGCAACCACCTCTGCCGCAGCAGTCCATGCAGCAGCAATCAACACAGCAGCAGCAGCCCTTGACAGGCACCCCACAGCGCTTGACGCCTAGACCACCACAGGCAAGCACGACGTACCAGCTGGACATGCAAACTACAGCAAAGCGTTCCAGCCACAAGCTCAGCACAGACTCCCCACCCCATAGCCCACAGCATGCAGCATTGCAGTCAGCTCAGACCTCCCGCTCGCTGCAGAACTACAGCACAATGTTGCAGGGCAACCCAGAGCAGGCCCACAGCACAGTGTTGGAGGGCAAAACAGAGCATGTCCGGCCTTGGACGGCTCCTGAGAGCAGCCTGCTGAAGGCGGCAGGCATGGAATGGGTGCAAGATGTGGGGCGGCTGCGGTCTGCCCGGCCAGGCTGTGGAGGCTCTCCTACTGCCAGGTAACAGTCCTGCAGCACACCTTGCTTTGACAATAGCGATGATACATGTTTCAGCACAAATGCCAGATGCTGTCTGCAAATTAAACGGACTTGTGCTGCTCGTCCTCGTTGCAGGAGCTTTGTTTGCAGTCGAGAAATCATCAACCAAGCGAGACATGTCTGACATCTGCCCGACTTGTGTAAGGCACCTGTTGGCAGTGGTGGCTTTATCAGCAGCAGTGATGTGGTCAGCCTGTCCCAGCTGCCACTTTTGAGCTGCAGTGACGTCAAACTTGTCCCCTGTGGTGTTAGTCACAAGCAAATCACGGCTGTGTATTCTGACAGGCAATCTTGAAAAGTGCCAAGGACACATGCAGCAAAAGCCGCTTCATGACATTTCAGGACACAAACAGCTGGACATAGCACTTACTCAAAATTCAATCATGAATCTTCATAAACGCTCAACAGCTTTGCTCAAATCTACGATGGCTAACATGATATGTCTTGGCTGGCGCAGGAAGGAGTTTTTGGCTGACAAGAAGGTGGTGTGGCAGCAGCGTAAAGCCCACCAGCAGCAGGTGCGCCAACGTGCCATCCAGTGCCAGAAAGACAAGTACTATCATCAACTCAAGGAAGCAGGTCAGTTTCATGCATGCTACATGCTATATTCCATGCACATGCATAATAGCTCAATGGTTGTGAAGGAAGTGCTGTTTTGCAAACGCTGCGACATGCACCGTGAGTGGCAGAAGGACAATTACTGCCATCAGCTCAGGGAAGCAAGTCAGTCACATACTATGTCAAGTCCCATGCGAATCCATTCCAAGGCAAAGGTGGTTGTGCAAAGCTGGCATTTGTGAGCCACATGAAGTTTAGCCTTTGCAGATGCTGACGCTGCATGACAGAGTTCACAAAGCTACACAGCTCAGATGGTGTTCCTAAGTCATTGATGCAGACTGTGTTCATGCAGCACAGGACTTTTCATTAGTGCACAGTGCTTGTGTATTTTGTCAGGCGGCTTGCAATCAGGGACCCTGTGAATGTCAAGAATGAATAGCGCAGCTATGACGCCCTCTTCATTCCGTTCGCAATGATTACTTGCTTGACTTCTTTGGTGCTGCTGCACACAGGGTTTGTGATTGGTTTGCCTGACAATCAGAGGCATAGGCAGTGGCGGCAGACCTGGCACAGCATGGTGGCGGCGTATCAGCTCCACAGTGCTTGCAAGGCTGTTGTGACACAACACAAAGAGCAAGAGGCAAGTCGCCTGACGTTTGACTGCTCTCCCTGCAATGGAACCAATGCAGATTTGGAGTTTTTGCATGATATACATGCTGAACAGATACTGTATCGGAAACCTTGTCAACACATAGATTCATGCCGTGTGGTGTACAGGCGAACGGTTAGTGGTGCTGACCTTATGCTGTCATGATCTTCGCACGCTGCATCAGATGCAGGCATGCAGCATTCCATGAGTATGAAATCACCAATTCAGCTTAATCATGTTGACAGGTCCTGCGCTCATGATATTGTGCATGCACCTCGCAGTTGCGCAAGATTCATGCAGTGGACAATCCACTGCATGATCTCCAGGACTATCGTCACTACTGTTTATTGCTCTGTGTGCCGTACCTGATCTCTGCTTAGACTGACCAAGGCTTCTGCATGCTACAGAGGCAAGCCACTGAGAAGGCAGCAGCTGTCAAGATTGCTATGTGGTGGAAGCGGCGCTCTGAAACCAGGGAAGCAAGGCAGACCCTGAAGCGCAGCCGCCAGCTGCTGCCCCTCTCTTCCCTGGACAGGCGCAGTCAAGAAGAGGAGCGCCAGGCTGCTGCTGCCAAGATCCTGTGCTTTCTGCAGGACATTCAGAGGGGCCACCGCTTTGTCAGAGCTGTGCAGACCTTCCAGTTCAAGGTGGTTGCTTTCCATCATCATTATCATGGTGCTTGTCAGTGGGGTATCATGACCCTGCTAGGTGCATACATGAGCCAGGTGCATAGATGAGCAATGAACTGCATTCAAACAATTCTGCCCAAAGCCAGCTGATACCACAACTGCGCTTTGCTGTCCAGAGTGCGTGTCACTACAGCATCAGTCAGGCATTGGTTTCCAGCTCAGTCCCTCTGTTGTTTCAAGCATGTTACATGTGATGTGCAAAGTAACAGGCAACAAATTTGCTATGTTTGAGCATGATGCATGTACCGGTTGCAGAGCAAGCTGACATTCTGCTTGCAATACATGTCATGGCTTGTGTCAGATCTGTCTTGCTGTTACAGATCTATGCAAGATAACCCAAAACATCATGGTCGTGTCGTTCTGCATACAGCCACATTACATTACCAGCATGTTGATGGCCTCATGCCTTCCATGCAACTTCTGCAGTTGGTGAGGCTGCAGCAGATGTGGCGCAGCACAGTGACAGTCCGCATCCACCAGCGTCAGCTGCTGTTCATGCAGCTGCAGCGCTATGCTGAGCGGCATGCTGCCCGCCTCGTACGCACTGGCGCTGCCTTCCTGGCTGGTGCCACCATGACTGCCACCTCAGCCAATGCAACCAGAAAAGGTGATCACAGCTGTCTCAACTTGACTGCTGTCAGGTTGAGGGGTAGCGGTGCATGTCACAAATGCAACCAGCAAATATAGCATTCAACGCAGAGTGCATAGACAATTTGCAGGAATATGCTGCTGCTATTGTTGCTTTCACGCTTCAAAGGTACTTTGCACTATCAGCCATTCTTACGTGAAAGCTACATTGCCCAATCAGTGCATAGTGCATGGAAGGGCAAGGTCTGCCATGATGCATGAAAGGTGAAGGTCAAGCTCTGCTCCGCTTCAACACAAGCACACTGTGAAGGTGCTTGGTGTCAGCAAACCCCCCTCTGCTGCAGCATTACTTACTTCATGAGCACGCCTGCAGCTCTTGCGTCAGAATCTCATGGATGTTTAATGAATGCTGTGATCATCAACATTGTCATGAGTGACATTCAGTACAGTTTATGCCTCAGGTGATAAAGTCAAAGGCTTGGACTAATAACAGTACACGTTGGTGCAGGGACCATGGCAGCTTCAATCTTGAGGGGCAGACCTGGGTCAGGCAGGGCCAACATGACTGCAACTGCCCTGCCCTCCAGCCCAAGAGGCCCTCCTGCCATCCCTGAGGTTTGCACTTTCAGCCACATGTTTGCTGCTAAGATTGCCAGACATCCTTGTGCAGTGAATATCAATGCCGACGCTACTATCGCACTTCGTTCCTTCTTCTTTGATCATCTTTAGGTCTGAAATATGCTGAGCGTGATTAGCTGTTGTCTGTTCCTTTGACTGGTCGCTATCATGTGTGTTCGACTCAGCAGAAGAAATTTCTGACTTTCATGCTGCAATACATTCCCTACAAAGCTGCGCCCACTCAACATGTCTCTCCCTGCACCTGCAGTGTCTCTGACACGCACTTGTGCATGATGTGGTGTCTTGGTGGTTAGTGCCAGCAAACATTTACGTGCTTGGACACTGGAATGCAGGACATTCTGTGGCAGATTGTGGATGAAACCCTGAGGCGGCTACGCCTTCAGTTCTTTGCTGATCTAGACGCCTTTTGGGATGCAAGAACCATCTATCATGCTCAGGTTCAAGCACAGCAGGTACCTGACACTGTTTCATGCACGCAATCCATAGCCACAACACAGTATAGCTGCAGTTGGTGCGACTTGATCCAACTGCACTGCATGTCATGCCTGCTCAAATGGGTGAAAGCATCAGCAGGATAGACGTTTTCTCTGGCAGTTCCTTGCTGCCTGCTTCAATGCTCAATAGCAATTTGGCATGACAGCCTTCTTTCTGTTATGTGACGTGCCTTGTGAGGTGGGATCTGCAAAGGGCTGTTTTGCTTGCAGCATCAGGCTGAGCTGCTATCTCTAAAGACATCAGACCCCATGACAGCCCCAGCTAAGCCCAGGTTTAAGCTGCTGCAGACAAGTCAGGCGCTGAAGGCAATGCTCGTCAGGTGTCATGAGGCGAGTTCAAATTATCATGGTCTGCATGCATAGTTCTTCTTGTGCCTTACTCTGAAGAACCACAGGAAAAAGTTGTGAACAGTTGGGTTCATGTGGCTGCTGACAAGGCAGGCTTGAGAGGAAAAGCAACTCAAGTACTGAGCGCTGTGATCTGTGTGATCTCATCAGCATGTGATTTTGCTTTGCAGCAGTACGTTGAGTAAATGCCAATCAGCTATGTGATGTAGCCATGCAGGACCATGTCCATGATGCAGATGGATGGCACATTTGACTCAAATGCATTTGATTGTAGCTATATCTGTGCTACTCACGTGCTGTGTTCAAGCTGCCATGTGCACATGCAGATCAATGATGTCAAGCTGGCCCTGAATAAAAAGCAGCAGTCGCTGACAACAGCAGTTCAGATCTTGGAGCCAGATGACCAGCTACAGGACACTACGCTTGCTGCTTATTGGGCAGCAGTGAATGTTTAGCGCAAAAGCAACTGGCATAGAGGAGTGCATGTATGCCGGACTGATGCCTGAGCCTCACCATAGATCAACCGAATTTGTACTTGCATGAGAACAATGTCAAGATGGATGCAAGACTGCATAACACAGTGCTTTACCACAACATTTTCACAGGACAAGATGCCTCGAGGATGTGTGGCATCGCAGCAAACAGCAATCACAGAGGTTGTTCTTTCTGAGACTTTGATGCTATGGCCTCCTGCCAGAGACTGCACAGAGCTTCTGAAGTTTGATGATGTCCAACAGCACTGGAGTGAGTGTTATGTACTACTACCACTAGTCAGCCTTATTTGCTGTAAGACGCCCTGTGACAGCAGTGAAGCATCAGCAGCTTGCTATGTAGGAAGTGTGCCACCGTAGTCTGTTACTTTTGTCCTTGTTGCCTACAGCACCATGCCAATGGGCTTTGTTTTATGAACAATCTAGGCTCCACCACAGGCCTCGTTAGTGGCAATTTTGGTGTCACAGCAGCAGCAAGTGCAATGCAGCACAATTGGCTAGACTAATATGCAACGACGACAGTGTTGGTTTTAGAGTAGACTGTGCTGTAGCGCAGCACAGTCTCAGGAGCAGTACCAAGAAGAGAGTGTGGACACCACACTGGTGTACGTTTGATTGCATGCAGCTGGTCTCTTAGCCACCCTGTCAGGAGCTGCAAGCAGCTTGACAAGGTGTTTCCAGGAGACGGGACGAGGACCCGGACCAGCAGTGTCTCCCAAAAATTGGTTCAGTAAAGTACACGCTGTGCACTTGGCAAGTCTTGCGCTGCACGACGACGATGCGTAGCGGGGGACAGCCCGCTCCTTGCCGGCGAAAGCTGCCTCGGCCAACTTAGCTGGGCCGTGAAGTCATTGTGTGCAGCAAGCAGAGCAAACAAGGGACATGCTGCGGAAGGACAAGTGTTACGACGGACAACGCTTGCGCTGCTTGCTGCACACATCGCTTCACTACTCAACCAAGCTCGAGACAACTTTTGCAAGGAAGCACAGCAGCATTGGCGGGCTAAATACCTGGTGCTTTCTGTTGAGGGGCGTTGACAAGGGCTGCTCGGTCAAGATTTAGTCTGAAGGTCCTTTTTGCCAGGGCACTTGACAATCTCATTACAGAGGCTGCTCGGTAAAATCGTAAATCAAGGTCAGGGCATTTGTACTGATGCTTGACCGAACAGCCCTTGTAAACGCCCCTCAACAGCACGCACCAGGTATCTAGCCCGCCAATGCTGCTGTGCTTCCTTGCAGAAGTTGTCTCGAGCTTGGTTGAGTAGTGAAGCGATGTGTGCAGCAAGCAGCGCAAGCGTTGTCCGTCGTAACACTTGTCCTTCCGCAGCATGTCCCTTGTTTGCTCTGCTTGCTGCACACAATGACTTCACGGCCCAGCTAAGTTGGCCGAGGCAGCTTTCGCCGGCAAGGAGCGGGCTGTCCCCCGCTACGCATCGTCGTCGTGCAGCGCAAGACTTGCCAAGTGCACAGCGTGTACTTTACTGAACCAATTTTGGGAGACACTGCTGGTCCGGGTCCTCGTCCCGTCTCCTGGAAACACCCTGTCAAGCTGCTTGCAGCTCCTGACAGGGTGGCTAAGAGATCAGCCTTCACACGTACAAAAGTCAAATCACAGTGTGTAATCCACGCTTTTCATCTGGATGCTACTCCTGACACTGGGCTTGCACTATAGCATGCGCAGTGACCAGTCCAAACCTGCTTTGTCGTCCAGCATATAGTAGTCTGGCCAACTGTGCTGCAGTAGACCTGCTGCTATAGCAGTAGCTGCTTCACTGCTCAGCACATGATGAACAATGTCCTGACATGAAACCTCATAAGCATGGTCTGGAAGGCAACAAGGACAAATATTTACACTGTAGTGTGGTGTGCACACCAGCATCAAGGATGCAGTCTCTGTGCCACTGACTGGAGCTTCACCCTGCACCCTGCACCCTTGGCAGAATGAAAGCTAGCACCAGCTTTCAATGTGTGTGCTGCAAGGGAAATAGCTCAGGACACCATTGTAGGCTACACTCGTTATGCAATCACAAAGACTGTTCGCTACATGCTGTGGTCTTGAGAACAGGGCTACATGCTTCATTATAGACAGCAGCTAGGACATTTGGAACAAACTGCATTGACAACAGTTCAGCTGCGTCTAAGTGTTGAGACCTGTTGAGTTTGCAATAAACATTCTGCTTGTATCTGTTGTGCACTGCAGCACTCAATATGTCGTGCAACACTGCACTCAACAGCGCTGAACAGCATCTGGCATGAGTCCAAAAACAGCGTTCACTGCGCCACAAGTCAATGCAGCCAGCACACCACTGCATTGTGGCCCTAAGAATTATCACCAGCTCAGGCAAAAAGTTTGTGCGCGAGACATCTTCAGAGCACCAGCAAGCACTAATTGTCTCAGTGTGACAAGACAAGGCTTGGCAGCATTGCAGAATACTTTATAGGCTCCAACTTGCCAGCTTGTTGTGAACAGCATCTGCATCACAATAGGCAGAGCTTACTAAACAACAGTGCCAAATCAAACAGTAGATTCAGTGAGAATAAAGCTGGTGTCGAGAGATCTCCTTGAGTAGAAAGTGTGGAAAGCACACTGTTGTGTGTTTGAATGCATGCAGCTGGTCTCTTAGCCACCCTGCCAGGAGCTGCAAGCAGCTTGACAGGGTGTTTCCAGGAGACGGGACGAGGACCCGGACCAGCAATGTCTCCCAAAAATTGGTTCAGTAAAGTACACGCTGTGCACTTGGCAAGTCTTGCGCTGCACGACGACGATGCGTAGCGGGGAACAGCCCGCTCCTTGCCGGCGAAAGCTGCCTCTGCCAACTCAGCTGGGCCGTGAAATCAAGGTGTGCAACAAGCAAATCAATCAAGGGACAAGTTGCTAAAGGACAATTTTCACGACGGACAAGGCTTGCACTGCTTGCTGCACATATCGCTTCACTACTCAACCAAGCTCGAGACAACATCCGCATGGAAGCATGGCAGCATTGGCGGGCTTTGTACCTGGTGCATTCTGTTGAGGGGCGTTTACAAGGGCTGTTCGGTCAAGATTTAAGACATGCAGCCCCTCAACAGAATGCACCAGGTATAATTTATACCGTATAAAGCCCGCCAATGCTGCCAGGCTTCGATGCGGATGTTGTCTCGAGCTTGGTTGAGTAGTGAAGCGATATGAGCAGCAAGCAGTGCAAGCCTTGTCCGTCGTGAAAATTGTCCTTTAGCAACTTGTCCCTTGATTGCTCTGCTTGTTGCACACCTTGATTTCACGGCTCAGCTGAGTTGGCAGAGGCAGCTCCGCCGGCAAGGAGCGGGCTGTCCCCCGCTACGCATCGTCGTCGTGCAGCGCACGGTTTGCCAAGTGCACAGCGTGTACTTTACTGTTCCAATTTTTGGGAGACACTGCTGGCTTGGTCCTCGTCCCGTCTCCTGGAAACACCCTGTCAAGCTGCGTGCAGCTCCTGGCATGGTGGCTAAGAGACCAGCTGCATGCAGTCAAACACAAAACAGTGTGCTTTCCACACTTTCTTCTCAGGAGCTCTTGTGATGGCTCTTCAGGCTGTCAGTTTATGCCTTGCCAGGGTCCAAGCGCACTTGACGTCTCTGCCGTACTGTTTGACCAAGCTTTGCACTGTGTTGTCTGTCAATGCTGGTTGTGCCAATGGCCCCTCTTGACAGTCATGCAAGCAGGGTCAGCAGCGGTTCAGGAAACCATTTATACATATTTGTGGCACTAGTTCCCAGCTGCAATTAATGTTGCATTTGTGACTGTCACACATCGAAAATCAAGCAAAAAAGCGTATCTGGCTTCAGGTACCAAATCCAGGCATTCACACATCAATCAGCTCTGTTTCCTGAGGCATGGATGTGCTGTTCATGCTTGCATGCAAAATGTGACACAAGCATCTTTAGCACAACTTGCATACGAAGATTACAAATCATTTGCAAGCCAGATTCATGATGAACAGTTTGTCTTGATACATTTCACTCCTGTTCAAGGGAGCTTCAATTTACATTAATGTGTCCCAACTTGTTGAATTTGCTTGCAATGGAAATCTAGTCAACAACTCCTTGACTGGCTCTCACTACAGCACAAATGCCATGATTACGCAAAGCTTGTTTTCCATGATGTCGGACTGTACACAGTTTGCCTACTTTGAGCAGCTGTGACGCTGTTATTAACACAGGCTGTTGTGCAGCAAAGCCTTGATCCCAAATCATTGGATGCAAACAAAAAGCGCAACGGGCATTCAGCGTTGATCTGATCTAGCATCTTGTCATGCGGGTCTATGGTGCATTTGCAAAACCTGACAGACCCATAACGGACTGCTGACTATCATACACTTCCTGGGAGCAAGGCACTGCTTGAATCATCTGCCTAGACATGTACATTGTATCCATCCAGGCTGATAGTCGTGTAGTGCCTATCTGGTTCTTCAGTACATCTAGAGAGGGTCAACGGATGCGTTCCGAGCCACTATGAGTCGTGCCTGCGTATATTTGCTGCATTTTCCAACACCAGTCACGCACTGCATGTGCTGAAGGAGGCAGGATTCTCTTCTTGTGACGTGCTGCGATGATTGCAAAGCAGAGCTTGAGCGTTGTTCCGAGACAGCTGTGTGTAGACATACCAGATGGGTTGGATCTCATTTGACAAACTGATTGGCAGCTGCGCACGATCTCACTTGAGCATGTGCCTTGAGCTGAGACACACACTCACTAGGACAGAGCCTAACATGCCCACTTGTCCAGTCTTTTCAGAGTGAAATTGGACTAGCCAATGGGTAACAGCTCACATTCAAATGTGAATGCTTTTGCATAGCACTGCAGGTCTTACCTGTAACAAGTTAGTCGTGACATGGTTCCTGTTGCCCAACAGCCCAACCAGGCCTTGGCAACAACACTAGTATGCTGATACCATCAATGTAAGGAAGTCTGTCAAGATGAACCCTTGCTCCTCTGCTTTACTCATGTCACTCTACTGCAGACGCAGCGGAATTTAAACATTGCTGATTGATAGCAGATCCAATCAGCAGCTGGCTTTGGTGCTCAAAGTCAGGCCGTGATTCATGTCAGCACAGCTGTGGAAATGCCATGACAGATCCCTCAACACAAGCACGTGCAGAACTTGTTTGCTATGCTGCCTCACTGGACACGCAAAGCTGACCTGCCTTCCTGCATTGCTGCAGCCATACCCCACTGCTTGACAGGCTTGACTGATATAAGTCAGCGGCTGGCAGTGTGCTGCAGGGTAGTGACTGACACAAATTCGACATTTGAAGTCAACAAGCAAGCTAACTGGTATTTGAGATGCTTCTGTGATCCAGCATTTATATACACCCACCCTGCATCGCAGCACTCTAAGGCATGACCTCACAAAAATTGAAACAAGATTCAGAAACGATTCATGACCGCCCCGCGACCCTTTATGGCAAAAGCAGAAGCAACCATTGCGTGGCATGTACATGAATACGAGTCCTGCCAACAAATTGCAAAAGGAATCCAATGAACAGTATTGACTACGTGACACAGCACGTGAAAGAGGCATATGTGGCCACATGCAAATGATATTGAACATGCATCAACGAGTTCTTGATCATTTGTGACTGCAGTGATGGCTGACATCAGGCAGTGTTTGAGATTCCGAACCCTTGACTGACACCTGTTGTCAACGCCGTGAGTATTTCAGAACAACCGGATCACTTCTGTGAGCGGGCTTTGCACTCACGCTGCAGTCGAAGTTGAAAGGTGCCAGGTTAACCGCAACAGAAACAGCCATGTGCTGCCCTCGTGGCCTTGTATACGGCTTGCGAGGGCTGATTGGCCAAATGCAAGCGATATTTATGTTGCAGCGACATATCCAACACAACACACAAGATGAACTCTTCGCTGGCTCTAAGCTAACATGCAGAAACTGTTGAGTAGTAAAATTTGCAAGCTGGAACGCTGTGCCGCTATCAAGAAGTCCCTGTGTGCGTACACGTTGAGCAAAGACACGCAGAAACCATCTGCACAAGGGTACACACTCAGCAGCTCAGGCAAAACAACTTGCCATCAGGCTCGACATGTACGTGACTTGTCCGCAGGGCATGTATGACGCTGCAGCGGTGCTTTGCAATTTTGCAGCCGGCTTCACTGTGTCTTGAAATCAAGAAGCAACTGCAATTTGATGTACTTTCACTTGCACGTGAAGTTTGGAATATTTCTCCCTCTGTGCTTTTCCAAATTGCATCGTCAAAAGCACAACTGCTTCTGCACTTCGTTGACGGCTCAAGACACGAGAGCTCGCCGTGAAGGCCCTGCGAGACCAGCTCTAGTGTGTTGTTGAAAGCATGTGAATGACTAAGTGGCAGAGAGATAAAGGAAGGCAGTCGAGTTCGCGTTCATCTCGCACGCACAGTTCCCTTTGCCTTGGCTCATGATCGGCCCTGTGTGCTAACAATTTACATCTCTGTGTGCAACGTGTTTGCACATAGCCAACACTTGATAGCGGCATTGCTAGCGAGCTTGCAACACCAGATTACTTGCACACGGCTACATATTAGCTCACAGCCGCAGCGAAGACTTGATCCGCTGCTTTGTATTGTAGATGCCGCTGCAACATCACCACCGCTTTTCCTATTCGCCAATCACCTCTCGCAAGCCGTACTCATGGCCACAAGGGCAGCACCTGGCCGTTTACATTGCAGTCAACCTGGAACACTTTGAGTTCGGTTCCGGCATGGGTGCTAAGCTCGCCCCCAGCGGCGAGCCAGATGTCCTCAATTACGCTTGGCGTGAGTACGGCAACAGGTGCTGCCGAAGGATCGCTTCTCCACCACTGCCTGATGTCAGGCATCACTGCAGTCCTATGTGATCAACAGCTTGCTGACTACCAGTCAGCATCACTTCCGTCGGGCCATATACGCCTTTTGGCTTTCATTTTGTAAGTAGTGAATGCTGCTCATTGGTACTCTTACATAACTTGCTAGCACGACTCAGGTTTGCATGCAATCCAAAAGTTGTTCTATCACTTCTGCAGCTATGCTGCTGTTATTACCAAGAAACTAGTTCTTTCGTCAAAATTTACTTACTCAGAGCCCTACTGCTACTGCAGTCAGAATGCAATGTTGGATCGCAAATGCACACAAGATTGCCCTTATGACAAGTTCCCTTATCAAGAGCAATTGCTGTGATTGTTTGGTCTTGCTATGGCATCCATTGAAATGCTTCAATGCAAGCCAGGCGCATAGCATCGAGGCCTGTACATGTGGGAGTGGATCATTTCTGCATCTGGTGTCAAGTTTGCTAGGTCCTGCATGGAAATGCTGCAATGCAGGGTAGGTGCATTCAGGCTGCTGGATCTGCTGAAGGAGCTCAAGTTCCCCGTCAGCTTGCTGGTCAACTCTGAGATCTACAACCACTGTCCTGAGGTCCCTGCAGCATACTGTCAGCAGCTTGCAGATATTGGTAGAGCCTGTGAGATCGTGGGGCATGGCTGCAGCAACGCTGAAAGACAGGTCAGTTTTGCAGCAAACTTCACACAGCATTCAAGATCTGTCAAACTGGTTGAAGACGTTTAATTGCTCCAGGTGATGCTCACAACAAGCCAGCCTGGCAAGACTGGGCTTGTGCCAAACACAACTGACACATATGTTGGCAACTATCAGTTTCATAAATCGTGAGTATATATCTAGTTCAGCCTGCTGAGCCTGCCTAGCATGCATTAAAAATGCATGAAAATGTAGTGTAAACAATAACCCTTCCACGAGCGCCCGTAATATCTACTGCATGTGCTTTTTGGTTGTACGTCTGCTTTCAGCAGGACCTGCTGACATGCTAAAAACCCCTGACCTTGTCATCGCTGAACTGCGTATGCAGTGTAGAGTGACATGAGCGAAGAGGAGGAGCAGGAGTATATCTTGACAGCTACACAGACCTTACACCAGCATACGGGGGTCTTTCCAAAGGGTTGGCTGGGTCCTTGGATTTCTGAGAGCCATGTTACTCCTGACTTATTACAGGTGAGACGTCCGCTGCTGTAAAGGGGCATTAGCAGCTGAATTTGGGCAATTCCAACTGGCTCTTCACAAAGCTGGACACGCCTGTGCAAACACCTTAGCAAACACCGCTGCGGACATGTTTGCAAGTGTGCATCTTCTACCTGCCTGTTTCTTTCAGCATACATGCATTACATGTTTGGTGATGGGCTCAGCAGCAGATCTGTACCACTCCCATACTCGCTTTGAATGTGATGAGTTTGAGCCCAACAATGCATTCAAAAAAACCATACAGGGGCTATGTCTTGATGTCTTTCAGCTTGCAACACAACACCAGTGCCTGAGCGGTTTGCAGACGACTAGGCTGATTCCTTGCAGGAAGCGGGATACACATATCTGCTTGATTGGTGTCATGATGACCAGCCAACCTGGATGGACACAGCATCTGGGCAGAAGATTCTAGCAGTGCCTTACTCACAGGAAATCAATGATATTCCAGCAATTGCAGTGCGACATGAATCTCATACAGCTTTTGCAGACATGGTTATAGACCAGTTTGATGAGATGTTGGATCAGGCCAGTGCTGAGTGCCCTTTAGTTCTTGGCATTGCCCTTCACCCTTACATTGTTGGACAGCCTTTCAGGCTGAGACAGCTCAGAAGGGCTTTGCAGCATATCGGCAAACGTGCTAGCACTGCCTGTGATTGCTGTGAACATGGCACAGATGAGACGCATGATCCTATACATAAGCAGGTGTGGCTCACAACAGCTGGCCAGATTGCAAGTCATATTGAGCAGCTTCCTCCTGGGGATGTGCCAGGCAGCGAGAGGTCTACTTGACTGACGTGATTGTGTACTGTGTTCCTCATTGCTTTCAACAAACACGTTCCTGCCGACACCTTCTCATGCCGTTGCCTCTGACTTTTGTATTTGAGCCTGTTTGAGATGTGTCCCAACGCTGATGGAGTCCTTGTTTACCACCATAATGTTGTGAAACATGCTTGGCTGTCATTGACTTCATTTGCTAGCCAGACTCACATGCTGGTGTGACTGCCTACAATGCTTTGCTGCCTTTGACCAAAGGATCTCATATGTCAGTTTGAAATGTGAGAAGAGAAGCATACTGTTGCCTAAGCAGCTGTAAATTATAGCAGTCAACCACAAGATGGCGCTCGTCAGATTGAAGTCCACAATGAGCACAAACTCTGTCTACCCAATTGACTCGTTGCCCAAACGCAAAAGGACGAACCACAAGGGACAAGTTATGTGAAGCAAGCCTGAACTGCAGGAAACGCTGCATGCGCCTGCCAGAAACTGGCAGGCAATACTGACCCTAAGATAGCACCTGCTGATTTTTACATGCTTTCAAGAATGGTCAAAATGTCTGTGACAGTATTGATGACATGCAAATTGTACACCCTGCGTGGCGAGCAAAATCTGTGTTGTCATTGGACAGCATTTGCTGGAGGATCCTCTGCTAGAAGCTTCTGTTGCTCTAGCAGCTCTGCTTCCGTCAAATCATCTTCATCCAGAGGGGCCTGTGGAAGGCCAAGCTGATCCAAGCCAGTAGCCTTAGTGATGGCATCATTCAGACCTTCTAGCCACATGTCAGCTGATATGTTCTGAGACCTGCGTTGCAGCATACACATGTTGTGAGCTGCCTAGCCGGTGCTTGCAAGAGGGTGTGTAGCAAATGGTCAATGATGCTGAGCCTGCACACTGCATGTTGCACAGCCTGTTGCTGTCAAGGTAGTTTCAAGCAACATTCTAAATGAAATGTGGCAGCACATGTCTACAGCATGCAACATGCAGCACATTGCACAGCCTGAAAAAGCATAGAGTGTCACCTCTTGTCACAAGCTGGTCTCAATGCAGTGGCAAGATGGCAATGCGAAGTGTGTCACGCATCTCAAACATGCAATCTTTCCAAAGATCTACTTGTCTGCATGTCAATTTGCAGCCTGGGACCCTTTCTCAAGACTATAAGCCCTCACAGCACAACACGCACGGCAGCATCCTATGATTACACCTGGACAGTAAGGATAACGTCGAGAGAGATTGACACACCTGGCATTGTTGTATGTCCTGCCACCAATGCGAATTGTGTGCATGTCCGTCTGTGTCCTGCGTCCTTCCTGAACATAAGGGGCAGGTGCAAAGAGAACGTAGGGTTCAGACGGGAGTTGGAAGAGCATACCTGGCGTTGTTGTACGTCCTGCCACCAGTGCGAACTGTCTGCATGTCCGTCTGTAACCTGGAGCCTTCCTGGACATAGGGGGGCAGTTGCAGGAAAGGCTGTGCCCCTGCCTCATTGGCAGGGCCCTCCACTGACCCCATGCGCTGAGCATCGCACAGACGCACATACACACTAGCATGAGACTCCACAAACTTGAGCCTGCCGGCCTGCAACAACAGTAACTATAGTGACAGTAAACGACAATTGTGATGCTAATGATAACAGTGATACTCATACGCGAAATTGTTACATCCATGACAAGTGCATTGACACTAGTAGTGACTCTTCTATGTGCCAATGCAAGTGCTAAGTGTGTGCGACGCAAGTCTTGTCTTGCTAGGCCAGCTTGTTTTGCAACAAGCACAAGCTGCAGATGTGAAGCTAGATAGCAAATGGATCTGAGTCTTGCAGCGTCAGGTGCTGTAGCAGCAATCACAGCGGCTTGCAATGCTGTCATCTGCAGCATAGATCAAGACAAGAAGCACGGTGGCTGTTACTAGCATGCAATGTGGTATGATGGGATGCTTTGTGCAGTCGTTGTGCGTATGCATGGTGCACGAAACAGCAAACAATAAGAAAGCCTGACAGGTAAAGTCTGTATGCATGTTGCACAAGGCAGCAGATAACAAGGATAGGTGAAGTCACCTTGAGGGCAGAGGTGAGGGCTGTGTCCACATCCTTTGCCCCTGCCATCTCATCCAGCAGCAGCCTTGATGGCAGCCCCTACAATGAAAGCATCATTATCACACTCTTTTGCATGCCTGCTGGTGCAGGGCCGTGACCATGCTAGGTGCATGCAGAAACAGCCATGATGGCAGCCCCTGCACACAGAACATCCCAGTGCACCTGAAACGTATTCCCACAGTCTTGTGCAAGTCTGAATACCTTCCAAATACTGCATTCGGTGCGGTTCAATGCACCTGAGATGTGCCACTGCCAGGAATGACGGTTCAGACATCAAGCTCAGTGTGGTAGGAGGTCAGTGAACCAACCTTGAAGATGGGAAGGTGGTAGTAGCCAGATGCCATGTATCTGCCCGGGCCAGACTGGAACAAGGGCAGGACAGCCCAACCCACAGGGGCGGTTGTACCACTGCCAGGAATGACAGTGCGAACATCAATGATGAGGCTCAGGGCACTGTCATACCCCACGCCCTGCACGCAGCAGCTGCCAGGGGATTGCCCCTCTATCAAGCACGTGACTCTGACATGTCACTTGGCAACAAATCAAGTGCATCTGTGGCCAGGGATAACGTGGAACAGGTGTTGGCAGAATGTGCTCATCATTCTGAGCACAAGCCAGTCATGCTGCAGCATTGGGTTTCTGCCGAGATTGGTGTTGCATACTGCAAAGGTCATGCGTGCCATCTCTGTGTCTCAGCCACAGCATGCAGGTGCCCTGAGCACAAAATCTTTAGAAGGGATGAATACAGACCAGGGTAGAAAGTGAGATGTGCCTGGCTGAATTGCACATGCTGGTCAGACTCAATCACTTAGCATGTTGTCTGATCATGACAGCATTCACATAGTTGCTATCGAAGTTCAGTAGCCCTTCTGTATGCACCCAGCACGGTCACAGAACCTCACTGGGGCAAAGTGTACCTGGAAGAATTGGTAGCCATCAAGCCAGATGGGGGAGTGGAGGGGCGCCCCCATGTCATACTGAAGGGTCACCCCCACTGACTCCACCAGGGGCAGGTCAGAATAGAATGACCCTGCATGCATGCAGCAAAAGTAACACAGGCAGATTGGTATTCAATGACCCAAAGTCATACAGCAAGCTCAGCAGATGCTTCTCAGCCTCAAAACCATCTGCATGCATCAGCCTGGGATGATGTGATACAGGGCCATTTGACAGGTCCGGGACAGATCTGAGCAGCACAGCCCTGCAAAGGATAAAGAATACAATCAGCAGGTGAAGCTGACCTGGGGGTGACAGGGAGAAGACAGCAGCGACAGGCAAACTGCTCAGCGCTGTCGAAAAGAGCATTGATAGACGACTTGCTAGAAGGAAAGCATGAGCAGGTGAGGCTGACCTGGAGGTGAGAGGGAGAAGACTGCAGCGACAGGCAGGCTGCGGGGCAGGCGGGCAGCGGCATCAATGGCCACATGGAAGCCCAGCTGCTTGTTGTAGGGCCAGGCCCGGTTGTAGTCCAGGGGCACATCATTCCACAGCTCTGGCCGCTGCAGTTTCTCCTGCAATTGAGCACACATTTCAATCTGTGCTGTGCAACAGTGGGTCCCAGGCATGAAAGGGGTCATGATGAGCTGCGCATGGTTACAAGTGTATTGTGCAAAGCAGGTCCCCGATAAACATTGATGCCTTGAAAAGTCTGTCATGAAGTTATCTGTTTGTACAGCTTAAGTTTGTGTAGTCAAGGCATGGTGGTAGCTGTTGGTCATCACTCTGATGACCAGCAATTGGCTCTTCTGGCAGCAGACTGCCAAGTAAAATCTTAAGCTGGGTAAAGTTGATATTTTGGCATACCATGTGCTTCATGCATATGCATTGAGTGTGTGTATGACTTTTTGAGCAGGTCCTGTACTTTGTCTCTTGACTGGAAGGCTGCTGTCTGCAGCATCAGCGCTCAATAATCTGAAAAAAGACTTGATGCCAGCAGCAGCATTTGTCTCCAGGGCTGACATGAATCGATTACAATGCCAAAGACCATAAATATTACATCATGCATATTGGTGTGCAGCACACCTTCATGAGCTTTATCATGTCAGCATCACTCATTGTCACAGCATCCTCACTGACCGCTGGCGCTGCATCCTCCTCCCCCTCCTGTTCTTCCTCTTCCTGCATGCAGATCATAGCAATTTCAAAATTGAACGAGTTGTGTGTCAGCTACATGTAGGTGCTCTGTCAATAGTAATACTGTTGTTGTGGACCAGACTATGTGTGGCAACTGGCATCCCCAACTTGGTGACAATGCGCAGTAGTGCTGTCACGTTGTGGCATGGGCTCTGTCAACAACCCTTTGTCAACACAGTCAACTGAATGTATCAATAGCCACCTCACCCAGTGATCTGCCAGATGAACCTGCAGTCACCCAGGACCAGTTTGGGGTTAAACAATAGTCAGTGTTGGTAGTCAAGTTTTGTGACAAAGGAGGCTTCATCTGTGACAAAGAAAGCATGCACTTTGTCCAGGAGGCTATAAGAATTTGCAGAGCTCAGGAAGGCTGTCACAAGTCAAAATGTTACAAGAAGCAATCAGGAGAATGTAAAAATGCAAAGTCAGACATCCAAATGCAATGAAAGATATCAAAGTGACACAGCAAGAACCTGGAAGGTCTCAGCAACAGGGTCCAGGATGGCAGGCTCCTTGGCCTTGCTGAACAGCCCCAGTCCAGGCAGCCCTGACAGTAGCCGCACCACTGAACTGCCCTCTTTGGCTAGCCCTGCCCTGGGCACCCTGCAATGATCACAACAATCAACCTTAGTGACAGTTAGTCAAGCTGCAAACTAGCTTACGGACTGTGAATACAGCGTATTTTGGGGGTTGTCATGGCTGCTGCATCTGCATCAGCAGCAGCCTGAGGCCAGCCTGCCAAATCAAGGACAACAACAAGGGCATGATGGCAGAGCAAGCAGCAAAGCTGAATTCCATATTGTTGGCTTACTTTTGGAGCAGAGTTTACTGTGCGAGTACTACCAGCAGCATCAGCAGCAGCAGCACCAGAAGGGTGCGGAGGCAGCAGAAGCAGCCTGATGTGAAATTGTGTGGCAAAACCTTTGCTTACACACTGGTAACAGAGCATAAAAGCGATGGTGTACTTCAGCTTACCCACTAGGAACAGAGCGTATCCTGGGGCTGCCAGTAGCAGCAGCATCAGCAGCAGTGGTAGCAGCAGCAGTATCAGGAATGCGTGGGGCAAAAGCTGAGGGTGGCAGCAGGGCTCTGATGGCAGAACGTGTGGGCAGGGCTTGCCGAGCCAGTACTACTGGGTAGACATGCCTCTCAGTCGCAGTGGGAAAGTCCAGACTGGAGTCGTACGCCCTGCAAAGCATCCCCATATTTGCCAACTGCCTGATGGTCAGAGAGGACCCCTTCCATGGTGAGAGCATGCAATGAACACACACTTACTGTCCCTCAACAGCCACGAGCTGCAGAATAGGCTGGAGATGATAGCTAAGAAACCATCAGAGCACCTTTCAAATCTGAGGGCGCACTGCGCGCATGAGAGGGAAGTTTGCAGCATAGGTTTTCCTGGCAGCACGTTGCTCACAATCTGACCAGGCCAGGTGGCAAAAGCACTTGCATCGGGCATTCTCATCGACATGATGCAGCAGGATCCAGCAAGTCCAAGCTCTCAGTGAACCCAAAGAAAGCCCACCTGTTGACGTAGGAAAGAGTTTTGCGGCGCAGGGCTGCCAGAGCAGCCATATTCAGGAATCAAATGAGCCAGAGCAGGGCAAAATGATCCTAGACTAGCTGTGATGCAGCAGGCCGCAGCATTTGAGAATTTGGCCAAAACGATTCAGTGGCCCACCTGTCTGCGTAGGAAGGGCTTTTGCGGCGCAGGGCTGCTCTGGCAGATCCCATGCTGAGGATCCTGATGAGCAAGGACGAGCAGGTAACGCGAGGGGCCTCCTTCAGGCTAGCCCCGTGAAAGGTGGGGTCCTCCCTGCTGGGCCCTGTCATGTGCAGCGGGATCTGCCAACTGCCCTGCAAGTACCCTCCTGTCAGATTGACCCAACAAGTCATGAACCACCATCCTTGATACCATCCTTTACCAGTCAGTTGAGGATAATGCTTTTTACAGCGTGGACCTGAACCTTTGTGTGCGCAAGCGTGATTGCCACATCTATGATCAGAACGAAGACTTGGTGTTGTTGGGCAGTGCAAAACAACATGCTTTGTATAAGAAACGTACTGTGCAATTCTGCCAAATGTCAGACACCAGCCAGCTGCCCAAGCAAAGAGCTGCCCAAGCAAAGACTATGGGAAGACACAACAGTTCAACAAAGCAAGTTCAGTATAAAGCCCCCACATGTTCAAATAAGTGCCAAAGCCATGCGCAACTTTTTACAACTGGAATGCATGTCATCAGATGAATCAGCTGTACAAGATGAGGAATAGCAGCATCATTCATAGCAATCTTCTGCAAAACGCAATGACTGAACCCAAGTTGATGTCTATGTCATAGGCTGCGCACATGCTGACACAGGATGTCAATACCTGGTTAAGGATGTAGTCCAGCAAATTTTTGCGACGGGGCTGCGCCTCTTCCCTAGGGTCTACAAACAGGGGTATGACAGCGTAGCCCACGCACCGCAGCTCCAAATTATCACGTTCAATGCAGTCAATCTGGAGCAGCAGTGTGGCTGTCGGGTCATTGAACTGCTCTGCTCCAGCGCCCAGCACTACCTGCAGAAGGCATGGTCTGAGAACAGAAAGCAATGCAAGAAGCCATGCACCGTAGCTCAGGCTGTCACGTTCACTGCAGTCTATCTGGAGCAGCAGTGTGGCTGTTGGGTTGCTGAAATGCTCTGCCCCAGTGCTCAGCACGACCTGCAACAGACATGGTCTGAGAAGAGCAAGTAAAGCAAGAATTCGCACACCATAGCTCCAGGTTGTTACGCTCAAAACAGTCTTTCACGCAGTCTATCTTGAACTGCTCTTCGCCGGCGCCCAGCACCATCTGCAGCAGGAAATGACCTCAGAAAAAGGGAAAATAAGACAAAGGTGGGAAGAACGGCCTGGGTGTCTAACTAGCAGACATGGCGTTACGCTGGATGCCCAAGACAATGCATGTGCAGAGACAATCTAGCAATGGGTGGCCCCAAGGGACAGGAAGCAATAAAAACATGATTACTCTGACCTGGCAGTTGTAAGTTGGTGCCAGTGCATCTGTGTCCAGGCTGCACAAAGCCTCAAAAGGAGAGCATAGCAACTGGCGGTCATATGACCATACAGAGCCTACCACCTTGCTGATGGCCACATTGCCTGCAAGCACACGTTCTACTTTTCATGCATAGTAGCATCATTTGCCTATCTCTTCTTGGGTTTTCGACAGCAATGGATCAAAGACAAACTCGAATGTGAAAACAACCAGTTTGATTTCCACAGCTGGCAACGCTACCATTTTGGCAGATGCGAAGATACAGCCGCCTTGGTGCTCTTGACATCAATGTCTGAGTACGGAGTACCTGGCAGGAATCTGGCACCATCCACCATAAGCATGAAGCCCTCCCCAGGCTTGAAGGGGTCTGAGGCGGGGACCCCTCTCTTGACCCGAGCCCAGGCAGCTGTCGGTACCCCAGGAATGTCCTCCACAAGCTTGGGCTTGGGCTTGCTGGCGACAACCATTGGCTTTTTGCCAGGCACGCCTGCTCACACATCATGATGCATAGCTCTTTGACATACCACATGCTCTCTGAAGCCTTGGCCCTGCCAATCTATCTGTTAGCTAAAGTGAATTATGAGGTTTGTGCTGCTACTTTAGACATAGGGGGCCATAAACATCAATCCACCAGTACATGGCATGCAGCCAAAGTGTGAGCAGTACCTGGAGTGCCAACAGCAGCAGCATCAGCAGCTTCAGCAGCTGCAGCTGCCATGGCTGCTTCCTTGGCCTCAGCTGCAGCTGCAGCTTGGGTGTCATGGTCAGCCATGGAGAAGTCAATGAAGGCATTCTGCCAGCTGAACTTGCGGGGAGCTGACAGCATGAGGGGCAGCTTGTACACTGGCACGCTCTGCAGCCCTGTGATGATCTCACCCCCCTGATCACACCCAGAACAAGATGTGACTTGCCTTATTTCAAACGCAACAACAATTTGACAGCACGCACCAGGAGTCGTTTATCTGGAAGTCTCACACGCAGTAGCCAGCTACGCTTGAGTGCACCGTCAGATGCACAAGCAGTGTCTGACAAGAGCACACCTGCACAATCTTTGTGAAGCCCCAGGCAATGATGTCAGCACCAGTGCTGCCAAGCTGTGTGTCCTGTGTGATTGCAGGGTTGTTTGGCCTGTACTGGACTTGCAGGACTGCAACGCTGGTGCTGCGTAGGCGCACATGACTGAGGCACAGCTGCTGCTGCCACTTCACCTGCCCATCCTCTTCATCTGTGCCCACCTCCTATATGAAGACTTTGCACTTGACTTTCCATAAGTGGCAGTTGAACCAGACATGCCACTCCTGCTGATGCGTTGCCAGTGGTGACTGATGATGAGCAAACTCAGGCACATGCTCAGCAGGTCCAGAGGACTATACAGACACTTGCAACATTGACTGCAGCCTGAGACTTGAGCACACTGACCTTGAACTGGCTCTGCACTTGCACAGCACTGCCTGAAGTCAGCACAGGCTCGCCACCATCATACAGGACCACAGTCACCGCAAAGCTGCCTGCAATGCCAACTGGGCTCATCATGTCCAGCTCCAGCCACAGATCCTTCACTTTATAGGCTTCAATATCTGCCACCTTGACTGCTTCCTTCGCCTCCACTGGTGGCGCTGCATCAGCATGACATGGCAGCATCAGCAACATTTCTCCACCCTCCATACACGATATGCCAGAAGATACAGCACAGAATTGAATTGACTAGAGACAGTTGACTGCTCCAGAATGTACCTGGCTGGGCCTACTAAGCCTGGCACGCGTTTTAAATTAATGAGTCAGCAACATGCATTGACGCACTTGCATTGTTTAGTAAAGGCTAGCATCAGCGGTTTGACATACTGGGTTTGATGGTGTTTTGCATCAGCGTGGTGTCCTTCATGACCGCAAGGAATCGCAGCAACTCTTGCGTTCTTGACTAGGCGATCGAGCCAAGCAGGTGATGTTGAGAAGACTGACACCTCAGCATTAGCTTTGATGTCAGGCGCCACAATCTGCTGCTGATTTAAGGCAGCAGCAAGCAATGGCGCTGGTCGTTTGTGGCTGTCACAACAGCCACAAGCTAGGTTGCTCTGTGTCAATTGTGCATGGCAGAATTTCAGATGCATCAGCTAGTCATTCATGCAGCTCTGATTAGGTACAATCAACAGCTTACTTTCAGAGACATCAGAGTCCTGTCTGGCCAGCCTGTTCTTCCTTGCTTTGCGGTCACGCCTGTGCCGCGATCTGCTGTCACTTTCTGCATCCTCATCATCACTGCTGCCTCGCCTACGATACCTGCTACGCCTGTCTGATATTTGCTCTTCCTCTTGCTCGTCTGGCTCTACAGGCCTGCATTCCAGATGCTGTGGCAAATATCATTGCTAAGCCGGACTGCACTGACAATCCGCTCACACTCTTCTGCTGACTTTGTGCAACAAAAAGGGGCCAAGCGTCAAGGGAAGCGCAGGATTCAACACAAGTTTGGTGCATCGTTGTGCTATGCTTTAGTGCGTGGGAACATGATTACTGTAGTCAAGTGGGCAAGTATGCACAAGATATCCTGACAAGCAAATGTGCATGCTCCAAATGAGCAGGCAGATACCAGAACAAGACATCTCCAGCTGCGATGGCCTTGTTGCTGGAAGTGGACATGAATGGGTGACCTACAGTGATAGCTTTGCTGTTGTCAATCACTGACCAAAGCAGCTTACAACAATTTGCAATGCACATATCATTACTGCCCATTGGTGAGGAAAGTTTGAATGGCGGCAAACAAGGCTTCACCTGGGTTTGCGGCGTTGAACAGGGGCAGGTCGAGGCGCTTCTTCCTGCTGTGCTGCAGTTTGAGGCTCAGAAGGGATGTCTTCAACCGCGTTTTGCGAGCCAGCAGGCAAGAAGGCAGGATTTGCGTCGCCTTGGAGCACTCTGATCCTATTGCGCATCTCTGCCAGTTCAGCTGCAGACCCATACAACAGTGTTGTCAAATCTGAACACTCTACCTGTTTGATGGTGGTCAATCAAACACTTTATCAGGCACACCCTGTACTTTGTTTTCATTTGACAAGACGGTGTTGACACCAACATAGCAAACAAGCCGTCACCAGCAGCATGCATGAACAAGCTGTTGATTATATGTTCATTGTATGCAGCTCATTCTGAGTTTGGTCTGCATCACACCCAGTGTTCAAGCACACTACAGATCACAATGTCAAGTTCCTTGATAAAACGTGTCAACAATGCCAATGCAGTTGCTGTTGCTGAGAATGTGTGCAGCGTATAGGATCCAAATTGGGGCAGTGTGAAACACAGGCAAAGAAAATTGACTGAGACATGTTTTTCACCTGCTGTGCGTGCCTGTTCCAGCTCATATCCAAGTCTGGTCATCTCCTTCTCATGCGCATCACGTAATCTCTGTGCTTCCTGCTCCTGTACCAAGTTGAGCAAGCAATTCAGCATATGGCATTGCGATAAAATGGAAGTGAAGCCCAAATCACAGAAAACACAGAGCATCAGGTGTTTCTGCATCTGCACGCTGTACACAATCAGCGCTTTGCATGCAAATTTGCAACACAGTGCCGGTTTTGCTTGAGGAAGCTTTGAATTCCTGCCATGACTTTTGAAACTCTCTCTTGAAACAGAAAATGTGTTGTATTTTTGGGCAACATTGCCATCAAGCTAGAGATGAGCTGTCTACACAGTCAAAAGATGAAACCTGGGACTTGCAGGCGGTTGAATACCCAAAGAGAGGCTCAACTGTAAAGACATGGACTGCAAGCCTTGCTATACAGCACAGCTGGCAAAGAGGCTTGTCAATTACAGCTTTCGACACTGCAAAACCTCTGCATGAGTGTAAAGCTGCCGTAGTGGTCAGACACCTGCTACAGAAGGCAGTATTCATCTCATGCGTTGACCCATCAATATCATTGTGCAGCTGTTTGCAACTGTTACAAAAGCACTTGTGGACCCCATATGGACAAGTTGCCAAAGACTGAAGTGTTGGCAGACACGTCAAATGCTCCTGTACATACCTAGCTAGGGCCCCTGGGCCTACCTAAAAGCTTTTCTAGCAAATGAAAGAGTTCAAACCCACCTCAGGGCTCAGCTCAGATTCTGCGTCATCAATGGGGATCTGAAGTATTGAGCCACGTCTTGGCACTGTAGCAGCCTTCAAAGTGGCGGCAGGCAACACTGCTGAGCTCCTTCTTGACACTGCGTTGGCCTTGTTGTTGGAATTTATTGGGAGCAAGCCCTCGTTCGCCTCAGACTGCAGCTCAGTGGGCTTTGACGCGCGTCCTTGACTCAGCAGATTGCCAAGTGCCTGCAGCCAATGTTGCGTTTGAGACGGTGTGAGGTGTCTTGTGATTAATGCAGAGTCCATTGATGCTATACATGATGTCTCAAGCAACATCTCTAGCATGGCGACACAGCAAAGGGAAGCACCTGAGGTACCCTGGTAATCTTACGCCATGCATTGGATGCAAGGTATGCTTGTTGATTTTGCATGGCAATGCAACTCATGTTGAACAGCACTTAAATGCCACTGAACAGCGGGTGCAAATGCATTGGCTGGTGGCCTTGGCAACAGTTGGCGCCCCGTGGCTTTGGTGTTTTGAATATGACAGCTGGAGAGGACAGCAATTCATGGCCAGAGCAAGCACCTTGAGCTGATCAGTCATGGAGGTAGTGCCTGCGGCAGTTGGCCTTCTGGTATCACTTGGTGGCAGCGTGGGCTGCGTCTCTATGAAGCCTGTCCTGCCCTGTGGCCTCTGCATCCTCTGATTGGAAGCATCTGGCAGCCTGGAGCGTTCAGGCCTGAACTGATCCTGGACTGCTCTGCTGGGCACATAAGGCACCTGATCCTCCTCCTGGTATGCTTGCTGCGTGCGGGCTGGCCTACGCCTTGAAATATCTGGTGACTCAAGTGCTTCTGGGTCCAGCTGCCAGCGTGCTGATGG
The DNA here is from genome assembly GCA_002118135.1 of Trebouxia sp. TZW2008. NCBI lineage: Eukaryota > Viridiplantae > Chlorophyta > Trebouxiophyceae > Trebouxiales > Trebouxiaceae > Trebouxia > Trebouxia sp. TZW2008. Next base: position 180,654 of record BDIU01000004.1, on the reverse strand, counting down.
TGCCCCTGGATCCCATGGTAAGATTTGATCAGACTGCTGCAGCAAGGGCTGTCCTGGTAGGCTGCCACTTGCAGCATCACTGGGGTCATCTGCACACCAAGTTGAGAAGCAATTATTGTAGACCATCAGAAGCTGCCCAATAGATCAAGATGGGCTTTCCATATTCATGAAGTAGCAAGATGCAATAACTTTCTCAACGTCAAGGAAAGAGGGGCAGAGACATGCATGTGATGCCAAAATGCGGTCAGCACAAGAACATGCTGATATTGCATAATGTCTGTGAGCTGTACGGATTTCTTTTCAGCAGTGTTATAGTAATGTCAAGATCTGCAGGTCTCATTGATCGTGTGCACAAACTGTGCAAATTGCTGTGCAATGTGCACCTGTTGGCAATCTCCGCAAGCTCCTGGCAAACTCTACAAAGTCATCATCCTGTTCTGCATACGGCAGCTGCAGGTGAGGTGCCAATGCAGCAGGAGAATTTGTTGGCACAGCCTGCCTGGCATGTATCTTGGCTGTAGGCTGGACTGCTGCAGCTGGCACAGCATCAACTGCAGGAGCGGCCGGCACACTTGTTGGCCCTTGCTGCCTTGCCTAGCACACACTCAGGTGGTCAATCTGTTTGCTTGGCTTTTTTGGTGTAACTGAGCGCCGCATGGTTCACTTGTACTGGGAGGGTACTACTGATGCTGTACGTAATCGATGTTGATACATAACATAGCTATCACCTGCTTCAATGCCTCCAGACGCACAGTTTGGGCTGCCTGCTCATCTTTGAGACGAGCAACAAGCTCATCACGTGACTCTTTGGCTGGAGCAGCAGGTTTTGAGACTGTTGCCTGTGACAAAGATGATATAAGATTAGCTGCTGACGAGGCGTTTGAGCGTTTTGCAGGGCGTGATGATCTGCAGAAACTGGCCTGAGGCTGAGCAAGTCTGGCCTTTGCCGCCACGATCTCTTGCTGCTGCTGTAAGAGTGCTTGCCTCTCTCCCGCCAACCGCGCCCGTTGCGCTCTATGCGCTGCCGCACGATCTGAGCCTGCATTGCGCAATACGCTGTTGAGCCCGCTCGCCTTGTGCATAAGCAGCTGTCAAACGCGGCAAGTGCTCTGATCACTCACTTGCCATGCCCTCATACAGCCGAAGGAGGCGACCTCACGATGTACAGGAGAATTCGCTGTCTCGAGAAGAGATGTGCAGACCCTGCGAACATCTGAAAATCTGGCGACCTGATGTCTGTCAATTGGTGCGCCCGTAAGTACATGACCGGGCTGAGGGTCAATGTTGTTGTCGGTGACGAAGAAGATCAAGCTTATGGTTAAGCTTTGGGGCCAGAAGCCAATCTAGGCTTTGGCAGGGACGAAACAATCCCTAGCAGCCGCCCTGTTGGACGGTAAAGATATGCTGCAGAGCGAAGGCAGTCCACAACAACGCTTTTCGTCAGCTTCATGAACTCCTTGTTGAGCTTCAAACCGGCGGCAAGTTTCCTCGGACGTACATCAACTCTCAAGGCCAGCACACCTGCGCTTAGTGTCACCGGACCCGCTCGTGCGTTCGCGTCTCGCTCTTTGAGAGTATTCGCTATGGGTGACAAGGCAACAGGAATTGTCAAGTGGTATGCTTCACGCCCACGTTTTTGTTCTGCGAGCAGACAGCACTAGGCACTGTACTGAATCTGCGGCCTGAAGTGGGCACAGAAACGGACTACAACTGTTCGTGAGATTTGCATGTTGTGCACTCAGGTTCAACTCCACCAAGGGCTTTGGCTTCATCACCCCAGACTCCGGCGGAGAGGACTTGTTCGTCCACCAGGTTCGCATCCACCTCATTGCCTGGCCTCTCTGAGCGCTTTCTTTTGTCGAGCCAGCATCCTCGACGACATCCGCAGCCTTTACGAGTTCTAAGTTTGGCTGCGCTGTATACAGACCAGCATCATCACAGAGGGTTTCAGGTCCCTGGCAGAGGGTGAGCAGGTCGAGTTCTACGTAGAATCCGGTGATGACGGCCGAACGAAGGCTGTGCAAGTGACCGGCCCAGCAGGCGCCCCACCACAGGTGAACGACTTGACAGCCTTGCCGATACAGTAGACTCTCTTTGAATCGACTGCTCGTTACCAAAAAATATGTCCTTACACCGGATTGTCTTTACTTAGAGGGACCACTGCAGTCAGATTGCAGTGACTGGTCACCAATGGTGTTGTCCTTGCATTGAAATTGTCCTGATATCGACTGGTTTTTCCCAAAAGAGTTCACTGTAACCGCAGTCTGCATTGGATGCTGTAATGTCATGTTGACGAGCAGGTGGGAACAGCTGTAAGTTTTGTTCTGTGCAGCGCAGTACAGTTGTTGGAGCTTGGTCGTGTCAGCTGCCAGTCACGTTCTAAGTGCTTGTTGGCATACTGCATCTCTTCTGCATGCACTTCAGTGTCCTGCCTTCAAGCCTTGTTTCTGTTGTCATACAACACCCAAAAACAGTTTTTTACAAGGGCTCTGTAAAAACTGCTTTTCTGTGGATGTTGAGTATGTGGGTATATCTGTGTCAAAGGCTTTGCAGTCTCCTACATTTGCTGACCTTCCATCCACATTGCAGGGTGCTCCACGCAGCGACTTTGGTGGTGGAGGAGGATCATACGGTGGTCGTGGCGGTGGAGGATACGGTGGTGGAGGATACGGTGGCGGAGGAGGCCGACGTGGTGGTGGAGGTGGATATGACCAGGGCTACGGTGGTGGAGGAGGATACGGCGGTGGTGGAGGTGGTGGATACGGTCGTGGCGGTGGAGGCCGTGGCGGCTATGGAGGCTACTAAGCTGTATCAGCAGCCTCCTAGCACAGCCAGTCTTTAGCAATTTTACTGGGGCATATTTTTGGCACAGGCTAAGCAAGTCCTGCAGCTGAGCTTCATGGTCAAGTAGTATTGTCTGGTTCGCAGTGTGGGTTTGCTGAATTTGTTATGAGCCGGATTTCACCATGCACACTGCAGGGGTGGCTTTCAGTCTGCAGCACTTTGGATTTCCTATATGTATCATACTCCTTCGTATGTTGCACAACATCCTCAGTTCTGACCTTGCGTAGGGTTGGCTTGCAACAGGGTTTGCTATCCTTGCAATTTCAGCTTTCTGACTGTCTTCATAGCAGCAGACTACAATGGCACAGTTCAATCTTTGATATCAGGAAGTGCTGTATGATCCTTTTCCACTGGCAGTGTGGCATGAACTTGCTACGAGTGTGCTCAACATCAAGCAGAGATGGGTTTTGCTACATCATCAGACTGGGCATACTTCTGTGTGCATACAAGACACTTGTAAATGCTCACAGTTGTGCCATCATCCTGAAACGTCCGAAGTATGCACCAGCAACTTTGTGCCAAGTTGGTAAAAACTTTTTACCAACTTGGCACCCTTGCAAAGTCGTCAGAAGCGCAGTGAGATGCAGCCATGTATGCATGGCATCAGCAGCCGAGCGGCCTGATCAGCGTCACTGGACTCTTTTACCGTCAGCTGGAGCATTAAGCGACATTGCCCATCGCTGTGTGCTCCCCGCATGCTGTCTCGTGGACTGCTCACAGGCCACACACACATTGCCGATTGTCAACCCTTGTGATCCGGATGGAATTCGCCATAGGTCATCGAAATTGCTATCAAATTTGGCCTCTCCAAAGCGCAGCAGCAAACCTATTTGACCAGTAGTTGTGGCCAGAGCGGCACAGCTCGCACGCCACAGTTTCGTTTGTCTCTGTTGAACTTCTGAGAGCCTCAAGCCGATACGCTCGACGTGCCTAGACTGATCAGACACAGTTTTCACTGACACCGACGCCGGTGCACTGAGCTCGACGGCTGAGCTCTGGTGACTCCTCTGCTAGCAAATGGCTGACTTGCCGCTACAGCACAGGGAAGGCTCGAGCTCAGACGACGAAGGTCCTGAGGAGGTCCCCTTATCAGTGAGCAAAGCTCAGGCTGCAGCATCTGGCAGCAGGAAGACCCCAGGCTCACGTCAGCGCAAGCAAACACAGAATGCCAGGAGTAGACAGCGGCATGATGATGCTGTTCAATCCACAAGCCCAGAACCTACAGGACTGCCTGAAACAGCAGCTGAGCAACCTGAAGAAGACGCACTGCCAGAGGACATCATAGCAGCCCTCACAGCTGAACATGAGTAAGCGTGCTGACATTGTTGCTTGTACCATACTGGTCAATCTGCATGTAGACATTTTGAGGTTTACCCCATTGAACGTGTTCCATACGCTTTGCCTCTCCTGCAACCGCCTGCTACCAGCTGCGCTTTCAAGCCTTCACCTTAAGGAGCTGGTTGCTGTAGCACATGGTGTCTCAATACGCGCTGGCTGCAGGTCAGCATCTGCTCCTCATGTCACTTCAGCTGCAGCTATGCTTGAAACTATGCCAAAGCAGCAGGCACGCAGACGTCGGCAGCCAGTCTTGCAGCGCAAGGCAGGCCCAGTCACTGTGCAAATGCTTGACATGAGCAGATCTGAGCTGCCGTCAGGTAGTGCAAAGCATCATCTCCAAGCAAGTGTATGTCTTGTCAAGATTCACCAGTGACTTGTGATCCCTTGGCACCCTAGAGTGCTGCGCTGGCAGTAGCTGCATGCACCTGGGTCTTGTCTATTGCTGGGGGTCTCAGCAGTTGCAATTCCCACAACTTTGCACCTGATCCCTTGCACAGTCCTATTGTTCCAGGGTGTCACACACATCCCATGCCTTTCTGCTTTTCAGTCGTTGTCACAGCAGCTTACACCTGAGATATGCTGTTGCCCCTGGCATGTTCAATGCCGTCCAAACATTTGACAGCAGCATGTGCACGTCCTTGGCAGCAAGTCTGACATGTTTACTTCTCATGCAGAGTCAGCTACGCAGTTTGTGCAAAAGCGTTTCAATGCGGACAAGAAACGGTCTTTTGAGATGCTGCAATCTTGTCAAAGGTGGTCTGGCAAGCACAGCAAAACCATCAGGCACTGCAGTTGGAGCTGCGCATGCAAGGGGCTTGGAAGATAGTTGTGTGCCTCCTGATTGCGGGCTTGTCTAGCACATTGCTTTGCGGCTTGCGACGGGTGAGTGCTGTAAGGGTACTGGAAGAATTGTTTGCTAGAGAGGGCTTTGGGTACAGGAAATTCTCTAGCCGTTTTGCTTGATCATTGTGGCCTTTGTTGTTGTTGTTGTTGCTTGAGATCACGCTCGCTGACATGAAGCATCCCGCTGGGATGGGATGAAGCTGTGTTTGTCGCTCCACTGTGGCTTGTGCTGGCTTCTTGTGGCCATCCCTTTCAGCTGCATCAGCCGCAAAGAGTAACCCCCAATCATCCAAGTCATCATCAAGTCCAGCTAACATGCCAGATCCATTTTGCAGACTGTCTGGCTTGTCACAGTAATTGGCTTTTGGCTCAGATGCAGGTTTTTTCCTGGACTGCAACTCACAGATAGACAATTACAAGAAATTATGTGTGCAACAGATACTCAAAGCTTAAATGCATAGCAAGCATGCCTGGGGTGTCAGGGACAACGTCGATGTCCTCACACGTGCTGTTGTCTAGTCTGCGTCTGGTTGCTCTATAGTAACGGTGTCTGTTCGTATTCAGCTTTCTTTTCTTGGCAGACTTTGTCTCTTCGGGAGGCGTGACGAGGTCAGTCTCGGCACGCTTACGCAGGGCAGGCATGCTGAAGAGTGACCGCGTTGTGCCTACCCGCAAGACTATACTCAGCCGATAGAACGTAGCGAAAAGCCCGATGCAGATATTAGACTGCTGGACACGACTTTACTGCATACTGGACACGACTTTACTGCATACTGGACACGACTATACTGGATGCTGGACGCGACCTGAAGCAGGATGCAGGACGCTGGACTGATGCAGGATGCTGAACACCATTGACTTTGACTTGAATCAAAGTCAAATCTCGCGCTTTTGCTATCAGTACTGCTCATCACATTGTGTAGCGCTCGCCACAACAACGCTGATCATGGCATTCATTGCGCTATTTACCATCTTAATAATCTTGCCTGTTGTGTGTATGACAACATCTTGCAACAGCAAGAAGCACAAGGCTGCACACGCTCTGTCGACAGCAGGGAATACGGCGCCTCAACAAAAGCGGCAGAAGCAGGCCACACTTTGGCATGTATGGACTAGAGCCCCAACAGAGCAGCGGCAGGCATCAGCTGGTCACAACGGTCCCACACAGCCACTGCACAGTTCGCAGGTGACATCGCACTGTTGTTTGCAGGCCGCGTCTGCATCTTTGTCCAGACTTGAGCGTGCCTATGCTCATGTGTCTGCTACAGTCTTGCGGCTCTGCTTATGATAGGCGATGCTTTCTGCAGGGCTTGCTTCGCAGCAGTAAAGACAACAAAGAGAACGTAGATCCCAAGAAGGAATGTCAGGTGTTAGGACAATCCTGCCTTTTACAGTCCCCAGTGAAATTGATGTGCTTGTTTCAACACACAGGCTCATGCTGTTTGCATGTTTTGGCACACGTCATGGGCAGCTCACATACACCTGATGCTGTACTTGCCCACAGACCTCCATCTGAAATACAGACTACAGAGTCCCTTGTGTTGGCAGACATGTCCCCATCGAGAAGCTTATTGCTCCAATATCTCAATGGCATGCTGTGCTCAGATGGCTGTGTTGTCATAAGACAAAAGGACAACAGATTTCAAGCTGTTGTCACGTTCCACCAGTCCAACACAGCCTTTTTGACTGCTGTCAACAGGGAGTTTGATAGCAAAGGGTATGTCAGGATTCCTTCTAGAGCTGGAAAGCAAGCCAATATCAATGAGGGAAGACACTCAAATGGCGAAATGCGACAGACTCTCACATTTTATGACAAGGCCGCTTGCAAGTGGCGACAGAATTAATGCCATTTACTGTCACAAAGGTACAACATTTCAGAGCATTGCTAGAGATGCAGAATCAGCCAAATGATTTGTTGACCAACAGCCAATGGCTTCAGCGCATCAGCAATTTAAACAGCCATCCACAAGACTGCATCTTAAAAATCAACAACATCACACCACACTGGATGGCAGGAATGTTTGATGGGGATGGATGCATCCAATTGAGTCATACCTAGAGGACTGGCAAAAGCAACCTTGTACTGACCATCACTCAGGACAAGTGTCCTGCGCTTCTTGCAGCAATCCAGGAATTGTATATAGGTTGCATAACATACAACCCCCACAGACTCAAGTGGATGGCTGCCAAGAACATTCGCCATGTTTACCAGACTCTAGGCTAGAGCTTGATCTTGACAAAACAGAAGTTGAATGCTTTGTTACAGCATCTATTCAAGGTGGACATTACCAAAACTTCCATAGTAGGTACTGGCCGTGGAGGGGCATTCACATGCCCTATTGTGGCCAATGGCTGGACAGCTGAGCATTGGTGGGACTACTTGCACGAGCCTTGGTTAGCATGGAGTAGGTAAATCAGTTGAATTTGGGCCTGCAGGTCTTCAATGGGCCTGCTCTCCGCTTTGTGAAAAGCAAGTCATGATCTAGCCGCTGTACAAATAGCACAAAGTGACATTCTGCTGAGACTGGCTGAGAATTACAGCATCAGCATCAAAAATGAACACGATCTTCTAAAACGAATCCATATATATAGGTTGTCATTTCGTACAGAGAAGTAATGCAGCATGAAGAGCAATCCCAGAAAGGAGCTGTCCTGCCCTTTGTCCAAAATGTTCCTGACCTGTACGCTTCTCAGCTTTGAAGAGGCTCACAAGCTGGATTGTGTGCATCCTACTTCAACTTTTGGCAGCAGTTGCAGCGGTCAACTGTTGTGTCAGCACATTCGCCATTGTGACATTTGCTGAGCTTGTTTGAGTTGTCGGCGTTTGTGTGCAGCCATGTCTTGAAGTATATTTACATGTGTGCCTTGTTGATTGGGACTTAGGAATACGTGTTGAAAAGGACCAAATAAGCCTTCAATTCACAAGTCAATAATAGTGACTCCTGAAACTGATATCGTTTGCATGTTGCGCTTCAGTCCATATTTGCCAAAAGGGCGCCGTTGATTGCACTGCAAGTCTTGATGCAACACACAATTCAGCTCTATCGCCGCCCCAGTTTTGCTGGAAGACGCATGTCAGTCAAGAGAATGTCTGGTCGACAGGATCAAACTTTACTCTGCTGTGGCCAACAGCATTGAGCAAGATCCGTGCATTAAAAGAGTTGTGCCTACAACGTTGAGAGGCTCACTACAAGTCATCTCTTCACTGGCAAGCATGCATGTGCAGACTGGCTCTTGCCCTTACAAGCTTGCATGCTTCTGGGACAGCCATGTGCATGGTTGTATGCTACTAAAAAGGTGTATCCCACCATTGTTTCTAATGATCACAAGCATACATGTGCTTGCTGTCAACATAGTGATTGCATTCTAAATCTCTGTGCTGTATATGATAAAGTGCGCCTCTCGTGAATGCCAGCGCTGTTGTGTTTCATAAATTGTTTCAATTTAATCACAACATGAATGAGCTAGTCTGCAATCTCAGCAGTGACGCCCATTGCGGGGTACTGCCAATAGTCAGAAAAGGAACACATTCCATTAAGTGTCCATGCAACCCTGCTATGATACAAAGAGACTTGCCAAGGCCAAGCATGCCATCAAGATGATATGACGTTTTATTTTGTGCACTGAGCACTTGGCTGGAGCCCAAAGGTTGACATCTGGAAATCTGAACATGTAAAATTGCAAATATGGCTATGTCGCCTGCTGCAGCACACATATGCTCATGTCCTGGCTTGCAGACCATCAAAAGGATATCTCCTTACGCTCTGCAAACAGCTTCCCTGTGGGACCTCCAGGAGGCATAAGAGCAAGCCACACAGGGGTGTCAGCACCCTGCTCCAGGGTCTTGACCCCCTTGTGAGATGTCATGTCAGTGTCAACATACCCAGGGCAGCATGCATTCACCATCACACCATCAGACTGAAGCTGCTGTGCCAAAACCCTGGTGTATGTTGTCTCACACAGCTTTGACACGCCATACATGCTTTGAGGCCAACCGCTTGAGCCCACCCTGCATGGCAGAAAGGACTTCAGAAATGCAAGTGCTGCAAAGCTGAGCATTTGCTAGTTGTCATGCTGAATTGCAGAACGGTCTCACATAGCTTTGACACCCCCTACATGCTTTGAGGCCACCCGCTTGAGGCGACGTCTGCATGGCAGAAGCGGCTTCTGCCATCAGATGAAATGCTGCAAAGCTGAGCATTTGATAGCCGTCTTGCTGAATGGCAGCCAAGCTGCATGATAGCAATGCACAGTACTTGACCTGGCAAGCGCTTGCAATGCAGGTGCTTCTAGGCCAAGATGTGCAGCACAGCCATGTTTGACACCCTGATCCAGCAGCCTATTAGACAGTAGGTCCAACTGAGGGCAAGCTTGCTGTCTGTTGCATTGCTTCATGACACAGTTGGGAAAGGAAGAGGAAGATCAGCGTTGTTGCTGATGTGCAGCAAAGATTTGCACAAGCTCAATCACTCTGCAAGCATGCGCTGCCTGCTTGTGGTGCTTTGCATGCTTGCACTGTAAGGCGAGTGCCTGCTTATGCACTGGACAAGCCTTGACAGGCAGGATCTGTCAAAGCTAGTTGCAGTAGCATTTGTACAAAAAGTGGGCCGTACTTGTCAATCTTGATGGCAGTAATGAAGTCATCTGCAAGCTCATCAACAGCCTGCAGCGTTTTGGCTGACTCCACTTGCTGCCTCAGTGCATTGGACTGGAGGATGCGATACAGTCCGCTGCGGCTGCTGACATTGACAATACGGGCGTTTTGGGTCAGCAAGGGCTGAACAGCCTCACATACAGCCCTTGTGCCTCTGTAGTTGACATTGATGGTCTGTGCTGCTTCATCTGCCCCAAAAACATTGCCCTTGTATGCAAAACCTGCAATACCACACATTGGTGCAAGATGAACCAGACAACATCCCAACTGTGTATCAAATTGATCAGAGAACACAGCAAAAGATCTACGCTTTGAGGCATCGGAGCCTCTGAGAGCAAAGGCAACAGGGAGACAACAAATTGTGCTAGCATTTTGTTTGGTCAATCATGGTTAGACATTGCTTCTGACCTTACCTGCATTATTCACGACCACAGTAACTCCACCAAACTCAGCTTCAAGAGACGCAGCAAAATGCTTGACTGACGAGGCATCTGTTATGTCAAGCCTGAGGTAGTGCAGGGACTGTGAGCCTGCATCACTGCATTTGTCAAGTCACAGCTGTCTGAGACAGCTTGTCACACACATTGTGCACAATGCTTTTGCAGATCAGCACCTGTGGCATCTTTCAAGTCCTGTACAGCCTTTCTGCCAAGCTCCTCTGCAGTGAGCGTGCATTATCAATCAGATTGCATATCCGTCTGCATCTAGCACAGCACCTGCCACTCATACCATTCCTGGCTGCAACTACAGTTGTAAGGCCCTGCTCAGCCAGAAGCTTCGCAATACCATAGCCTATGCCTTTGTTAGCTGCAACAATGATATACGATGTCAGGTTGGAACAGCTAGTCTAGCAATCTTTGCCACACAACTGGTGCATGCCGAAGCTGATCACAAGAAGCTGACCTCCCGTGACCACGGCCACCGTGTCTGGGCGCCACCATTTATCTTGAGGGTAAAAGTCTGCTTTCGCAGACATTCGGGCAAACGGCAACCAGCTGAGAAGACCCAGAGATACGGGTTTTAGCACCTGACGCCGGTTAAGCTGGCTGTTGTGATCAAGCCTCGAAGTTCTACACGCAGACGTCGCGCGATGCGTTCGGAACAAAGTGTTACTCGACGCGCCGCGACCAACTCGTACTGCAGGACTATGGTTGAAAGAACGAGCCAGGGTCTGGCCGTGCATGCAGCAATCAGCACATCCAAAGCTGCAGCCACCCGCTTGCTCGCAAGCCGAGCTTTGCGGACGGGATCTACTGCCTTCCGACAGGATCTGTTTGTGCTAAATGCAATACCAAACAGATTGCGATGGCCGGCCCAATTCCTGATCAAGCTTTGCGTGGTCCGATTGCGCCCGTCTTCTTCGCTTTCGCTATAGCACCTGAGGGTAGTCATCAGTCAGCTGCCATATTGCTTTTTCAACACTGTCGGAACTATCGCTGAGCATTCCTCATCCCAGACAGGTTGTCGCGGGTTACAACACAGAACCGTAACCGACTGCAAAAGCGCCTGCTCTCTTCGACCATGGATTGACGTGCATACAAGCCTTGACAAGTGCTGAGTTCTGACAAGTTTGACCTACGGGCTGGCTCGAGAGTGCTAGGCGTTCAGCACAAAGTCGCATGTCAGATTGCATAGCTTGTGAACGAATTTTGCTTTGGCAGCCCCCAAACATGAGAGGCTCGGCACGGATCTGAGTGATCGTGCAGCAACATGTCCGTCAAACTTGCGAAAAACGGGGCCACAGCAGCGACCGCTCTGCAGCAGACCACATCAGGTCCGGTGGTTGAGGCATCGGCCGATGCTTTCGATAAGGATGACTTTGATCCTCTGCGGTACATCAACGAGATGTTCCCTTCTGGTGCGCATGCAACTTGTATTGGTAGCATCAATGACCTACACAAGAGAGAAACAGCTTGCTGGAGGATGTCTTGACAACTTTCTTGCTCATCAGAACTGCTCCAGCAATGGCCTACAGCATGCCTCAATTGCCACCCTTTGTGTTGCAGAAGCCAGCTTGATTGGACTAGATCCCCTAATTGGTAGCTTAAAGCATAGGGTATGGTTAGCAGCAGCTTGCAGAAAGTGGTACTGCTGTCAAAGCATGCAGTCATGACCGATGAAGTGGCATGCAGATACGACGGGTAGACACTGAGATTCTGGGTGCTGTCAGAAAACAGAGCAGCTCTGGATCACGAGCCAAGTATGTGCATCTTACTCTCAAAGCTGCAAATGCCTATGTAAAGATGCTGTGCTGCCTATCAAGCAATGAGAACCTGTATGTTGCATCTTTCTGCCGTCAAACCTGTCATCGTGCCAATCTGACAAGGAAATTAGTGCATCACCGTGCCATTATTGTCGTGATGCCAGCAAGTAAGCTGACGTGCATCAATCAGGTCTTTCTGTTCTACAGGCAAGATCTGGACAAATCCAAGTTGGAGATTCAGGAGCTTTTTGGCAAAATCAATGAAATACGGCGCAAAGCCGAACAAAGTGAAGTCATGGTGCAAGAGATCTGCCGTGACATCAAGAAGCTTGATTACGCCAAGAAGCACCTTACTGCCACCATCACTGCCCTCAGGCGTCTTGCAATGTTGATCAATGCTGTTGGTGAGTCAGATTGACTTGTCACACAGCCACACCGTGCAGTACGCCCATCTTAACATCGTCATGTGCACACTGCATGCAACACAGGCTTGATTTCAGCCATAAGTTCTTGGAGCAGCAATAGCAGCCATATGACAGCGCAGGCCACCATTGATGTGCATTTTGCTGCCTCGCATATCCCAGCAGTTCTGATGCTTGCTTTGTCTGAGATGCAAAGGTCGTTAGCAAGTCTGCTGGCGTCACGCCTCTCAATGATGAGCCCTGGCATATCTGCAATATTGCAGCACAGGCTGTCCTGCAAGCAACAATGCAAAGCTGCTGCCAGGACATGTTCTCATGCACGTTCCTGGGCTCTGGCCGACAACAGCTGTGGTCGCCATGCAGATCAACTGCAGCGAGCAGTAGAGAGGCAAGAATACTCTGAAGCTGCACATCTACTAGAGGCAGTGCAGCAGCTGTCCTTGCATTTTCAATCCTTTGCACAGATCCCAAAAGTGGCAGAGCTAGGTGGGCGGGTGTCCACTTTGCAGAAGAGCCTGCAGATCAATGTGATGCGCGAGTTTGAGCTTTTGGGCACTGGTGAAGACAGCCAGAACCCCCTGCTGTTGGAGCGGCTCAAGGCTTGCTGCCTGGTCACTGATGCTCTGGGATACAAGGTTGGCAGCTTCTGGTCTGTGCCTGCTGATGTCACTTCTGGTCATGCTATAGCTGTCAACTTTTCAGTATAGTCACACGAGGCCAAGACAGCTGATAGTCTTGCCCTCAACAGCATCAGCATTGCTGCTGATGATATGTGTCACTTACCGATAGGTGCAAAGCATCTGTCTTGGTGACTAAAAATCATAACTGAAAGTTTGATCCATCATGTTCATGAGGGTTGCAACAGGGTTTGCAAGGCAGATGCAGACAGATTTATGTTCATGCAAGGCACGGGATGAGCTAGTGGACTATGTGTGCAAGAAGGAAATGGGGGTGTACAGCCAAATCTTTGCTCCTGTGGGAGACACAGCACAGCTGGATCGAGTTGGTAATGCCCCACTACTTTGCTGTCTGGTTTTGTGCTTGGGATCTGCCAGCAATGCATGTTTAGCATCCTGGTTGGCTTCGCTCACATTTCAGCACAATGTGATCAGGTCCAAATGGGCTAAACATCATGTCATGCTGTTAGCAACACCGTTATGTACTTGCTGAATACAGCCTTCTGTTCCACATTGTGCCTTGAGGACCCAACATTATCATCAATGGCTTGCTGTGCTGCTGACAGGTTCCTGAAGTGTTATCATCATATTCTCCATGTCTTGGTCATGTATGCATCGTATTGTATATGTGCATTGTTTGCTAGCAGGCATATTTTGATGCTTGGCATGCAGCATGGTAAACACCATTGCATGCTTGTTGGGGACGAGGTTCAAAGCTGTGGAAGCTGCAATCCACGCAGGCCATCTGTTTGCTGGTGCTTGCAGAGAGGCGTTACAATTGGCTGAGGAAGCGGCTGAGGGCCAGGGAGGAGGTATGGGCCATCTTTCCAGAGCCCTGGCGAGTGCCTCAGCTGCTCTGCCTCATGTTCTGTCAGGTATGCCCTGTGTGCTTCATGTCCTGCCAGTTTTGCCCTGCCTGCCTGATGTTCTGCCAGATCTGTCCTGTGCCCTGCATGCACTGTCTGGAGGACCGTGTGGGCCTTGTGGTCTGCCAGGCCTATCCTGTGTGCCTGATGTCCTGTTGGTCTGCCCTGCGTGCCTCAAGTTCCACGAGGTTTGCCCTGCCTGTCTCATGCTCTGCCAGTTCTGCCCTGTGTGCCTCATGTCCTGTTGGGCCAGCCCCCTGAGCAAGACTCAAGTGGCAGAGATCTTGGACAGCAAAGGCAGTCAGCTGGTGAACAATGTGGAGGTTGTCTTGCAAGCCTGACACATGCACAGCGTCCCAAATGCTGATGGTGACCAACAGCCAAGGGCCGAGATGTCCAAAACCAGCGGCAGTGACCTGTCAAGAGTGTGATGGCTCTCTCAAAAAGTGGCACATGCTCAGTGTTACAAATGCTGCAGGTGACGAAGAGTCAAGTGGCAGAGATTTTGGATACCAAAGGCAGTGAGCTGGTGAACAATGTGGAGGCGCTGCTGTTGGCTGTCAAAGCCACCAATGATTTTGAGAGCGAGATGGCGCGCCGTTTTGGTGGCAGTACCTCTGAAGACTCTGAACATGAGGTGTGCAAACAGAGGGGTGCATCATTTGTCTGATGTAGCATGCCTACTTCACAGTTGAGAAATTTGCCAACATGGCAATGTTCAATCTTGTTATCATCGCTCCACTAGTCTTGGTGTTTTTATAAAGACGCTCAAAACAAGCCTGCCTGGCGAGGTAGGACTTGCGCTGCACATACCTAGCACATGTGCTGGAAGGTGTAATGAGTACTATCATTATCATTATCATTGGTGTCCAGATTGCTATCAGCAGCTGGGGGTTTAGTAATCATCATCATCATCGTTACTTTTTGTGCTGTTGCATTGTGATTGTTGGTGATGTTGTTGTCATCACTGAGACAATTGTGCAAAGCAGGAGGAGGATGCACTGGATGGCTCAGCAGCAGACGACGCTGCCCCTGCCAGCGCTGTCAGGGAAAGGTATGAGCGCATGTTCAGGGAGAAGCAGCGAGCCAGCAAGGGCCCTTCTCAGCCTGGGGACCCCGCTACAGCAGCCCTGGTCGCCCAGGGGCAGGCTGTCAGAACGGCCTTTCAGGGCAGCATCTCATCAGTTTTCACCAAGCACCTCAGGTAAGAGTGTGTCCTGTTTGCTTAACTGCGATGATTTGGCATCACTTGGTGAAAGATTGACTTTTCAGCTGGCTGCGAGCGGCGACACTCTTCAGTTCAGGTGAGACATGCATAAGATATGTTTTGCTTTGACTTGTGGCACCCCTGAGTCAATGAGTGAGGTTTCACCTGTTGGGCAGCACCTCGTCACCTGTCACTGCGCACCTCAGGTCAGCCTAGATTTGAGCAGCTCTGCAACACAGATTCTGTAGGCTCTGCAGAGATTTCTGCTGTAGTCACAACCCTCATCGTGTGGCCCTGAAGCGCTGCTGCATGACCGTCTCGCATCATTGTACCAATCTGACTGTCACTGGTTGATAGCATGTAGAACATCTGACGCAGGACATCCACTGTAATTGCTGATCTGACTTGGATGTCGTATGTCAAGTAACAGGCGTCGCTTGAATTTTTGTGGTTGTGTGCAGTGTGTATGTGGATGCTGAAGAGAAGCAGCTGCGCGACACAATGGAGAGCCTGGTCAGGGAGGAGACTTGGCAACCCATGGAGGATGCCCAACAGACAAATGTGCTCAAGTCCAGCAGTGAGCTGTTTGCTGTCGTCAAACGCAGCCTGACACGCTGCAGCAAGTTCGTCAGCACAGGCGCTGCAATGCTGCAGCTATGCAATGCCTTTCAGGTGTGTACTCAGCCTCTTACTGTATTGCTTCACTGATTGCTTGTTAGCTATGATGACCTGTTAGATATGATTGCGTGTTAGCTCTGATTGCCTGTCAGCTATCATAACCTGTTGATTGCCTTTCATTGTATATGTTGCACACTGCCTTGAAACCCAAAAGTCCGGGTATCCAGGGTTACATACGCATGTCATGCACAATAGCAAGTCACCTATGCTCATGGCCTGCTGCATGAGCTCTTTCAAACAATCAGCTGCTTGGAAAGTGACTCCTGAATTGCAAGAGAGATGGCTACGCTGCGCCACATCAGTTGTATTAGCCAAAGCTGTTGTAAGCAGCTGACCAACACAACACACCTGGCTGAGTTTGTCACCATGTGTTTATTCAAAAGTGTTTGCTAAATGCTGCTCTTGTTGGTGCTGCAGAGGGTGTTGAGGGTGTATGCAAGCAAGCTTATAACCAGGCTGCCCAAGACAGCCTCAGGCTCAGTCAATGACACAGCCTCAGCAGGCACCATTGACTGGCAGATCAGACTGCCATGCCTGTGGTCTGTACTGTTGTCAGTACTGCTGAGTATCTATCACGGCATGTACATTCAGAAGAGGATGCAAACCGATGCTCATTTGTGTGATGCAGAGGGTGCTGAGGGCGTATGCAAGCAAGCTCATCGGCAGGCTGCCAAAAACAGCGTCAGGCTCAGTCAATGCCACAGCCTCAGCTGGCACAACTGATTGGCAAATCAAGATGCCTGATGAGGACATCCCTGTGGTGTGCACCATTGTCAGCACTGCTGAGTACTGCACTGAGATTGTGGGCTCCCTGGGGCGCAGTGTCGCCAAGATGCTGGACCCTACTTATGGTGAACAGGTGCCAAAGCTCAGTCTCCAATCATCAATGTGCTCACTGGATTCTGGACTGTTGTGAGCAGTTTGCACATAAAGAGTATCATGCGACTTTGCTACAATGCTACCGATCACATCAATGTGGTGTGCACCATTGTCAGCACTGCTGAGTACTGCACTGAGATTGCAGGCTCTCTGGCACGCAGTGTTGTCAAGATGCTCCTTTCAATGAACAGGTGGCAACCGTCACCCAAAACAATGCGGAAGTGCTGTACGCATCTGCTGGAAGCTGCAGAGAGATTCCTGAGCATGATGTAGCATGTCATTTGACCTTGCTACCTGCAGATAACAAAGATTCAAGGTTGCTGCTGACATCAGCTGGCTCTGCTAAGACATGTGAATGTTGACACAAGCAATCTCCACAGCATCAATTCAACCTGACCCATTGTCGGACTTATGCCAAGACCTTGAACAGCACTGATACGGGATTTTGGGTCAGGCCTAACTGGTACCCAGCAGAATTGTACTGACAACTGCCAACTTCACAGCCTTGCAGATGCATTCTGAAGTTGATACTCCCATATAAATCCCAGATTGTCACTACCTTGACTTCCAGCAATGCTCTGCTCATTTGACCTAGCAAGTGCGGGTCAGGGAAACAAACGTTCTTAGGCAGCCTGTTGATCATGTATCCTCTGCAAGTGTGCATCCCTGACTTGTACCTGTACTGTGCTCAGGTTGATGTGAGTGAGGAAGAGGACCAGTTCCAGGCGGTCACCACAGCTTGCCTGACAGTGCTGATCCTGGCTGTGGAGACACGCCTGGATGTTGCGCTTCTTCAGATGACAAGGGTGCCCTGGGCAACACTAGAAACTGTAAGCTCACCCCACACACCCCCTGCATTCTGTAGTGTTGCACACAGTGTAAGGCAGCCTTGTCTTGAGTTACTGCCTGCAACACGGCTCCTTCAGTTGTATTCTGAGCTCTGAGCTGCCATCATGCCAACAGCTCATGCATAAGTTACTAAAGAAACTGCATTGCACAGGGTACTGCTTGCCACTCAATGTGCATTGAACTTGGTGTGGCAGGCTGTATGCTCTGTATATGTCTGCTGTAGGTTGGTGACCAGAGCGACTTTGTCAATGTGTTCAGCAAGGTGTTGGGACAGATCGGCGCACGCATCGGAGCATCACTGAATGGCAACTACTTCCGCTTCTTCTGTGACAAGCTGGCCAACTCCTTCACGCCACGCTTCTACGAGTACATCTTCAGGTCAGAGCAGTACCCTCTTGCCTTCTTGTCAGCAGAGCAATAAGCCCGCTGCACACTTGTCAGCAGAACAGAAGAAACGTGGTTTCGTCAAGCAGCCAGAAACGTCAGCTAGTAAAGCATTCCGTCTTGTAGCAGCCAAATTGACCGTTGAAAAAGGCTCAAACACCTTGTGCGCTTTGTTGTAAGTACATCCTGTGCAGCCTGAGTTCAAGTTCTTGACAAAATGCAGTTGGAGCAGCCAAGACAGCATGCCAAGTTACATGCTATTTTGCTCCCTGCTCAGAGCAAGGAGGCTTGCATGAGCTTTGATGATGGTGTGCAGGTGTCGCAAAATAGGAGAGGCTGGCAGTCAGCAGCTGTTGTTGGATACTCAAGCCATTAAAGGCCTCTTGCTAGAGCTCCCCGCTGCAGGTACCCCTGTCACTATACTCAAAATGCCTTTCAGTTTAATCATGGCATAATTTTGCCTGCTTGAAGTCATCGTGTCAACTGATTGTTCAACAGGATGTTCACTTTCAGACAAGGAGCCAGATTGTTGTCATTGACTGGAGCTTACGGCTTGAAATCGTAGGTTAAGGTTCACCTCCCGTTGCATTGTGAACAAATTTCAGCCGCATGTAAGGCATCGTATGCCAGCAAATGTCTAGCTGAAACAACCTAAAGTCTTCACACACAATATTATGGCAGGTAAGAGCAAGGGGGAGGAAGGGGCAGGGGCAGGCCCTGCAGGGTTCAGCAGCTGGGTGGGGCGAGAGCTGGGCCGCGCTGAGGCACTGCTCAAGGTGGTGGGCAGCCGCCCTGACACCTTGGCTGACAACTTCTTCACCCTCATGCCCTCTGGCACCCTGCAGGACTACCAGCGCATCATTGACCTCAAGGTATGTTTTCCCTAATGTGCTGTAGCCTTGCCCAACTGAAGTTTGGGTTGTGGATTCTTGTCTTGATCAAGCTAGCAGGACTACCAGCGCATCATGGACCTCAAGGTGCGTCTTGCCTCGGGTGTCCTAGTAGAATCAACAGCGCTATCAAACTCAAGGTCCATCTTAGCCCTGATGTCTATAAAGTAGACGTGTGCGCCTACTCTGTTTGCGTCGGAAGGACACTACTGCATTGGAGAGGTCTGACCATGAATGACCCAAGAACAATGCTTGCTGCTGCCTGTGCTGTCAAATCGAGTTGAATTGACAGTGTGTCCTTGACCTTATGGCGTGCTAGAGGTGTTGTTGTGGCATCAGGACTGCGCGTCGCTTCCCGCACAATGCTGCACAACCACCATTGCAATGCGGATCTCAACCCATGCCCGAGCTGTTTCACGATTTACCTGCACCCAATGCTTGGCAGATTCGTTCATTCGTGATGTGTGCTAGACAGGCTCAGCAGGCCCAGCTAGGTGCATACTGGAGCAATCAACCGTCTCATGCAGATTCAGTGTAAGCCTATCGTGTTTTGCAGGCAATGAAGCGGTCAGAGCAGCAGCAGTGCATAGATGCCTTCAACAAGCGCGTGGGCCGTCCCGCTCCAGCTGCTGTGCAGTTTCCCCGACCTCCCACCCAGTCAGGCGCCCCACCGCCATCCACAGGTACTCTCCCTGGTGTCTTGCTGCTCATCACTTTACCCTGGCTCACCTTGCCCTACCCTGCCTCACCCTGCATTGCCAAAGCTATGCCAATACAAGCAACAACATGTGCATCATTGTTTACACAGGCACAGCAGCTCGCCCTGCTCCATCAGCAGCTGCTGCCAGCGTGTCAGCAGCGAGACCTGGGCCCAGCAGCAGCCAGGCCAGTGGGGCAGGGCCAGCCCCTGCAGCCCTGCCTGGCCGACTGGACCCCACAGAGGAGCAGCTGCGAGCCTCCACCCAAACCCAGGAACTGGCCAACAGGTTCAGGTGGGATTCAGCCGCCTGTATGTTGCACTAGGCTCCTTAGCCACTGTGCTGAGCCACTGCATGCAGCAAGTCATCCACACAAAGACGTGGCTGTAGACCTAGGATCTGGCCAATAGATTCAAGATCTAGTCACTTCCAACGTTGCAAAGGTTTGTCTAGACTGCATTGCTTATCAACTGATCCAATAGAAGAGTTCTGACTTCCGCTGACATCACTTGTGTTGGCTGACGGACAGGGCATTGTGATCTCATTTATCGCATATTGTACTCGGGTAACTAAATTTATCTTTGCCTGCTTCTTCAGCAATTTCTCCACCAGCAGACAAAGCATCCTGCAGCAACCAGGCTGTTGGAGTTGCACTGCCATCCATTTCGATTTGTAGTGCTGTTCCATATCACAATACAGGTGTAGACCCATTATGTGAGCAGGTCCACATCTTGAGCATGCGTTTGCCTGTTATCCTCCCTTGCACTCGTGCTGATGTTGATGTGTATCTGCGCGTATAGGGCAATGCAAGCTGTTCTGGCTTTGCCTTGTCATTATGCCGATGTCAAGTAAGCAAAGTGGTTACCGCACACGTTGACATCTGCATTTGGGTGACTGTTGTTGTGATCATCTTTCATGGATGTACAGGTTTGGAGCCAATGATGCAGCAGCTCAAGCTAAAGCTGCCACTGCCACTGCTACTGAGCGTATGAAAGAGGGCATGGCAGGCAGCTTAGCAGCCATGAAGCGTTTGAATCTTGGATTCAAACGGTCATCACAGCAAGAGTCCTGACAGACCACCGGAAAGTTTTTAGATGATAGCAATTGCTGCCAGAACGAAAGCAGTCAATTGCGTTTGATTGTGCAAAAAGATGCAAGCAAGTCCGATCATATTGAGTTCAGCCCAGCATTGCATTTTGAATTAATGAACGCAGGCCTGGACAAATGTATATCAATCATGCTGATCCTGCAAAAGCTTCTTTAAGCTGGACAGATCTGAAGCCCACGTCTACAAACTACCAGAAGACGCACTCAGAACAGCTTGCACTCACTCAAAAGCAGCCAAAATTGTTTCACTTTGCTTTCATTAGTTGACAGTTGCACTTGCTGATTCTGACTTAAACCTGCACATACATGGCTGCAGCATTGGACAAAGCAGATCCTACATGCTCAGGACGTAAAACTGTGGAGACCACCAAATGATCTTTCACTTGACTTTGTCATAAATAGCACAAGCAGGCAGAACTACTCTACATTGTCCAGCAGTGACTCTACACTGATTTCACGCAAGCGTGATCGCCTCAATCGCACTGGTGCAGCTACAACTTTGTCAGCTGATGCAACATTTCCATTACTACTGCCATTGCTGGTGCCACTGCTGTTGCTACTGCCACTGCTGTTGCTACTGCCACTGCTGTTGCTGCTGCCATTGACATAGCCCCTCTGAGATGTTGGAGGCAAGGCATCAAGCTCTTGCCTTGAACCTGCGGCTTTGCCAGAATCTGTGCGCTCATCATCGTCATCTTCATCATCCTTGCGCACCCACAACACTGCCCCGGGGGCAGATGCAGCCTGAGGTGTTGCGCCGCCCCAACTGCTTGACTGTGACTGGCCATTTCCTGGCTGGGAAACACCACTTCCCTGCTGTCCAGCGTTGCTACTAACATTGAGCTGACGCACTGGCCTGCCCCACTCGTCATGCTGCACATCTTGGCTCCTGCTGTTGCTATCCTTGCTACCATTGATCACTGGCTGCTGCACTGCCTGGCGAGGTGGGCTGGTCCTAGACTGAGGCACCGCAGATGTGGCCTGCTGCTGCTGCTGCTGCTGCTGCTGCTGTTGTCTCTGCTGTTGTCTCTGCTGCTGCTGCTGCCTCTGCTGATCAGCCAAAGTGTTCTGAGGTTTCTGAAGGTTGCCGTCAGCCTTTGCGTCCTCAGGCTTTGACCTGTTCAGCAACCCTGTCACCTTTGTGAAAGCAGCACTTGGCGCAGCCGTCAAGCTCTGTAGAGTTTGCTTGACCCGTCCTTGAGCAACTTCAGCTTGCACTGAAGACGGCTGCGCTGCTGGCCCCTGCCCTACCCCCCTATCACTTGATGGGGCGCCCTGCCTTGACCCTCCACCATTTGATGGGGTCCCCTGTTTTGAGCCCCCATCATCATATAACCACTGTCCTAAACCCCAACCCAGTGACGGCCCCTGTACTACACTGCTCCTGCTGTTTGATGGCTGTTGCCTTGCAGCCCACCATCTCGAAGCAGCAGCTATCAAGGCACGGATCAACTGGGCAGTCACACCAGCCACGGTGCTGATGGCTGCTAGAGTTGCCATGAATCTCAGCTGGGGTGAAGTCTGCTGCCACACTGTGCCTGCAGCACCCACATCAATGCTTCACATGATAGTTACTGTCCATGTGAACAATGTCAGTGTCAATCAATGCTCACACTGCATTGGTATGCAAGAAAGGTGTCACACGCCAGTTTCATATGGGTGTTTGGGCTGATTTGTGCATAGTCAGATCTAGGTCAGCCTGCAAAGGCGCCACTGTCTGGGCAGCATACTGTGCTGCATAGGGTCTGAAAACCTGTGTATCAGAACTTGAGCTTGACTAAACCAAGCTGGCAGTGAGGGCAAACAGCGCAATATGCAACTGTCAGGATTGCCAACATTGGCCTCTTAAATTCTCGCCACACTTCCAATCAAAATGGCACCATCCCTGAGTGTAACAAATGCACAGAAGAACAGGATTGTGTGCAGACACACAGCTCTTGCAAACTGACTTCTCTCTGTGTATGTATGGATGCAAAGCGGCAAGAGCAGATGTAAATGCAGCTCACCAAGAACGCCAGCAATGCTGGTGTCTTTCAGAGGTGTCTGAACCCCATTTGCAGAAGCCGCTGTGTCAGCTTTATCCTCTGACATCATGGACGAAGGGATTGAGACTCCTGCAGCGGCAGCATGCGATTGCTGACTCTCCAACCACACGCTGGTGCTTGCAAGAAGGATCGCATAGGCTCTTCATATGTCCATTTACATGTGAATTACAGGGAAAGGGGTATGCGGCAAGATAGTCAAAGCCATAGCCAGTGGGGTCTGCATTACGCAAGCAGAGGCCTCCCCAAAGGACACAACCCAATCAGCGTGACACCAAGACATGTTGTTGCCTTTGTTCATTCTTTTAGAAGATGGCAGTCTTGGGCCATAACGATGTGTTTGGAGCAAAGGCATCAAATGGAAAGCTGCAGCAGGCAGAACAACTCAAGTATGTATCACGAACAGAACTAGCAGGAGGTCATACAAAAATTGTCAAGGTTCAGTTTCATTTGTACCTGCTGACCGCAGCATGCGGGTGGTTGCGTCTTCAACATCATCGCTGTTGACTGCCTTGCTGTCAGATGGCAACCCAGCACTCTTGTCTTGCTCCTCCTCTGCATCTGAAGACTCACCACTAATCTTTGCGTCTTTCACAGCGTCCAAGACTGCGCCTTGAATAAAGCTTGAAGCTGGCTTGTCAGCTGACGCAGCCTGCTGCAATGGATCAGACCGCTGAGTTGCCACACCAACAGACTGGTCCGCCTTTGTGTCCTGCTCTGAACTTGATGCCAGGGGGGTTTGATCAGGAGCTTTGCCAACTCCAGCTTGATTCTGCAGCCGTGTTGCTTGTTTGGAGGATTTGCTAGTCGCTACTTGGCCCTGCTTCTGTGCATCATGCTGTGAGGCCCGCTGTGATGCTGTTGCATTTGCCTCACTTGGAGCAGATTGTAGTTCAGCCCCGACTTGCTGCTGTGCCTGCTGTGCCTGCTGTGCACCACGCTGTGATGCTGCTGCTGCTGCTGCTGCCTCAGGAGGGGCAGGCTTTGGCTCCTCAGCCTGTTGCTGTGCCTCCTCAGCCTGTTGCTGTGCCTCCTGTTGTGCTGCAGCAGGAGACTCTGCTGTTGACTGCAGAGGCTGTTCACCAAGCCTGAGTCTACTCTGAGGCTGAGACTGACTCTGAGGCTGAGTCAGCTCACCAGACCTGAATTGACTCTGAGGCTGAGACTGACCCACAGACTGAATCAGCTCACCAGACTTGGATTGACTTTGAGGCTGAGACTGACCCTGAGGCTGAGTCAGCTGAGCTGAGGAAACAGGGCTTGAGTCGGGCTGCTGAGTAGGCTGAGGCTGAGTCACCCCTTGGGTATCTGACTGCTGTTGTGCTGAAGGGGCAGGGGCAGGACCTTTCCCAGCCTCTGCCCTTGACTCAGGGCCACTTGACTCAGAGGCTCTTGACTCAAAGGCTCTTGACTCAGAGGCACTCAAAGCAGAGGCGCTTGACTGGGTCGAATTTGACTGAGGTGTACTTAACTTGGCTGTAGATGACTGAGAAGGGCTGACTTCAGGTGTGTTTGACTGGGGTGAATTGCTGGGTGATGCCTGCGGCTTTGCAGCTGATGCAGCCTCGCCCTTTTGGGACTCAGCCTTGGGCAGACTGCTAGTGCCTGCAGACAAGGCACAAAGTTTCAGCACTGACACTATCACACAAGAGCCCTTGCAAATTGCGTCAAGTCAACGTATGGACATCATTCAAGGCCATCAATCCTAGGATTCTGCTCAAAACGCCTCTTATACTCACTGATCCATTTCCTGGCCATTGCAAAACCATGAGGTCATTGTCCTTCTCTAGACACAAATGCTCCTTGCAAATGCACAAGACCATTGCCTCACTTTACAGACAAATGGTTAACTCAAAGCCTGAAATGGGCTGACATCAGACGTCCTTATCGTGACACTCAAAACAAGCCTGCCTGGCGAGACAGGACTTGTGCCACACACACCTAGCAATGTAGGCAAGAAAGTGTAATGGGTACTACTGTTTTTGTTGTTGAGGGCTGACCTTGCATGCGTTGCATAAGGGGCCTTGTGAAAGCCTGAAACCTATATCCCTGTTGCTGTACCGCTTCAGGCAGACCCTCAAAGCCTGACTTTGCATCAGCACCAGCAGCATTCTCAGCGACGCGCTGTGGCCCACTTGCTGTCTTAGCTGCATTGGCCTTGCTAGTGCCGCTGCTGCTGTTGCTGCTGCTAGTGTCCTGAGCTGCTGAGCTTGAAGTTGCCTTACTATTTGAGGCTTGCCTGTCTGCCAGCTGGTTAGCATACTGACTGCTGCTGGGACTGGCAGTTCGAGCTTGACTGCTGACAGAAGCTGCTGGCTGAGGGGTTGTTTCTGAGTCACGTAGGCTAGGCGCTGCCAGAGGGAAATGACCAGAGTGCACTTGCTCAAGCATAACCAGCAGATCCTCATCTGACAGTGTTTTCAGCCTGTGTCACAGTGGCAAATTCAACCTCTGCTGCTGAAAGGTGCTGTGTGTGCAGAATGTGAGAGTTCCAAAGCCCAGAAGCACAAACGCTGTGTGTGGTGCCATGTGAGCTTGTTGCAACAGGCTGAGAAGGTGTAGGAGCTCAGAAGCCAAGACATGTTGTGTAACGAAGGAGAAATTGTTGCATATATGACTTTGCAGCAGCCTTGCCTGATCCCCAGCTCCTGCATGAGTATGTCCTCCAGAAAGTTGCGTTTGACTGACAGCAGGTGTTCAGGTGCTTGGGAGCTGCAGCACCAGCACGAACAGCTTGAGCGCGGTTGGTGTTGCCGGAGAACACGGAACTGTCGTATGCGAGCTTGAAGTACCTTTCGGCTGCCGTCAGCGCGTACGCAGGCGGGGTGAGGGGAAGTACAAGTTGTTGACCTGCAGTTGACAGCAGAACCGCCGAGGCAATGTGCCCTCTCCACTTTGCCTGGCATCGTACGACAGAAGCTCGTCTGAGCCTGCCCCCGTGTGTGCGAGCCAGAGGTATTGCAACACAGCCACGGCACCTCACTGTACTTTGCATCGACAGTTGCGGGCTGCCACCCGTGCTACTCAGCGCGTTCATACTGCTGCAGCGAGTCGTGTCACAGCACGAAAGGTCGCATCAAAGCTCTGCGTGCATGCATTGGTATACGCGTTGTGTGCATCGCGTTCAATGAGGTGGGTTGTCTGTATCTGCAGTGGCACTGCAGACTGCCGTGAAGAGGAAGACGAAGAGCATGCAGGAACTGCTCGCGCACTCGCAGCTCGGCTCTCAAACACTTCCACGAACGGCGTTCTGATCGAAGATCAGCATTCGAGCGCGACAGTAGCTTTGCCATAGATTGCAGGCTCCATGTCACGCCAGCATGCATGACCCGCAGAGTTGACAAAGGTAGTAAAACCGGCCATCGTGATTGATCAACCTGCACATCTCGCGCGCTAAATCACCAGACAGCTGGCGCTCAATTTCTCAGTTAGCTGCGGAATCAAGCTAGGTTGACATCAATATCCCAGGTCATGAAGAGCTTCTTTCAACAACTCAAGCTTGGAGCTCCCAGCACCCCAACCGGCAGCAGCGGAGGGCAAAGCGCAGGTCTACGCAAGTCGCCGTCGCAGACAGAGCAGCAGATGCCTGAAATGCTTGGCAAGGCAGAAAAGCTGCTGATCAGGCTGCGCAGCAGCACGCAGCACGACTTTCCGCTTTTGAACGAGGCTACCCGATTAGGTCAGGCTTGTGTTGACATGGACTTGCTTCCTTCGATCCAAAAAAGATTGCATCTCAACTTTCTGCTTGCATGCAGTCCAAGTGTTGGAGGGTGCAGTGACAAAAATGCCAGACAACGACATGAAGGGTGTTTGGCGCGAGTAAGCACCCCGTTACTTGCAAAATCAGCAGCAATCTCGCATGGCTATCTATCAAACATGGATGCTGTTTCAGGCAAGTGAATGAGCTGCAGCGCAGCCTGCAGTCTGCAACTGAACAGATGCTGGCTCAAGACGCCACGCCTGCAGACAAGCCTCCCTCAACTCATGAAGGTGAGGCCACAAGCAAGCCTTGAGCAACCCTTCTTGCCTGTGAATCACCATGCATCATAGCCACACACAATTCTTTCAGAGTGCACACCACTGAGATGCAGTGTTGACTCTCATGTGGGCATTGCATTGGCGCCAATATGTCAGACATCATGCACAAGCATTTCAGAGTGTCAATGAATGAACTAACGAGTATGGTGATTCACTGCTTCTGGCATCCTCCATCATTACGGCAGCAAGCCTTACAGCACCTCTCAAGCACCTTGAGCCATTCCCATGTATCAATGCATCAATGTGCATCAACCAGGCAATGCAGGTGATGCCCAGTCACATTTCTGTGGCGTGTTCAGACAAGAGAATTGGTGGTCACAAGGCACAGGCTCAGTCAAAAGCACAAGTTGCTGAAACCGGCAGTGGCTACACCGCCCCTGTGATGCCCAGCAGCTCAGTTGACATGTTCAGCGGCTTAGACTTGCCAGGCTTTGCAGCAGATGTAGTGCAGCAGCACGCTCCACAGACTGAGTCGGCACAGCCTGCACAAGAGCAGGTCGTGGAGCGCAATGTCAGGTAATGTGCCGATGCTGCTGATCATGATCATGATCGTTGTCACATGCATGCTTGCTAGTGATGTTCAACAAGTCTGCTAGATGCATAAAGCACTGGCCTGCCTCATGTCTGACATATTGGCCTTGATGCATTGCGTGTGTCACATTAAACAGTACACATTTGTCTCCCTCAGGGTGTGCATGCTGATGCTTGCGGTTGGACTTGTTTCTGAAGTATTAGGCAGGCGTTGATGCTGACCAGAGCATCATGATGCAGCCTGTCCTTGCTCAAACACATCAGCACATTGTCCTGGAGCACAGATGACGTAAGCTATATTCATGCCATGATTGCTTGCTTGGACGTGCTGGCCTTGATCCTTCACACAGTCCTCAGTCCTCATGTACTTTGCAGCTCTGGTTCCATGCCTCTTCCAGCAGATCTGTTCTCTGGTCTTGAGCAGCTCACAATTCAGCCTCCATCACCATCTGCAACAACACCACCACCAGCAACAGCAGCAGCAGCAGCAGCAGCGCCAGCATCAACTGCCTACACAGCTACGGCTTCTAGTGGACCAGCTCTATCTGGGCCCAGCATTCCTACACAATCACAACTTCCAACAGCCGCTGTCTCTGAAGTCACATCTGCACCCTCACAGAATAGCTGTGTGCCATTGGCGTCACTAGCTTCAGCTGCTCCTGCAGTTGCGCCTGCAGCTGCTACAGAAGGTCGCAGGAAGAAGAAGACCACAAGAAGAGTTGGGTATGCCCGGGATGAGCCTGGCGAGGTGAGTGCTGTACGCACATTATCTGGAACAGCTCCCTCACCAAGGCTAGCTGCAGCTTCAGTCCCTGCTAGCAGTAGCATCGCTGTAGGCGATTCACCTGCTCAGCCAAATGTGCAAGCAGACCTCGCCTCTCTTCTGCCAGCCGCTACAGCACCAACAGCATCAGCCCAACAGTCTGCCACACCACTGCCAGGAGCAAGTCAGGTAGCAGGCAATCCAGCAGCAGTACCAGCAGCACTAGCCACATTGCCACAGACAGGTGCATCGACG
This sequence comes from Trebouxia sp. TZW2008, assembly GCA_002118135.1. NCBI lineage: Eukaryota > Viridiplantae > Chlorophyta > Trebouxiophyceae > Trebouxiales > Trebouxiaceae > Trebouxia > Trebouxia sp. TZW2008. The sequence goes on along the minus strand of BDIU01000004.1, from coordinate 152,486 downwards.
CTGAAGCTGCCAGTGAAAGCAGGCGTGACAGAGTACGCGCCTAGCAGCCCATCTCAAGCCAGTCGAGCAAGCTCAGAAAGCCAATCTGCCAAGCCCACTTCACCTGCCAAAGCTGCAGCATCACAGCCTAGCAACAGCTTGTCCACAAGCCCCAAAAAGCACTCAGTCAAGCAGCAGAACAAGGCAGCAGCAGCTGACACGAGTTTTGGTGTAAGTGGGTTGGCAGGACTGTCACTGACAGACGCTGTGGCTGCCAGCCTTGCTGCACCAGCGCCTGTTGCATTGACAGCCATTGCGGGAGCCCAAGCGCAGCCCAAAACTGTTGCTTTGACCCCTGAGGCGCTTCTGCAGGTAAGGCACTGGCACACAGCATCATGAACTTGAGTGCTGACACATGCGTAACACGCAGTATACCAGCTTTGAGAAACGCGGCTACTAAGATGCATTCTGCACTGTGAAAAGCACAATAGATTGGTGCCAATGCGTCAGACGCGATGCGCCAGTGCGTAAATATTTGTGTCGCAGAGTATGTTGTCTCAGTCTCTCGATGAACTTCATGAAGCGGCCAGTTGGGCGTCTTTCAGCATCCCGGTGCACTCCTGTTGCCTTTGTTGATGACAACAACTTGTTTCACAGCATCTGCACAGGCTTGCTTAGCCATCAAATGTGCATCATAGCATGCCCTTCTCACACATCTTAAGTCTGCTTCAGACTTGCTGTCACAGCCATTTGTCTGATGATGTCAAGCGTGTGAGCCAATTGCTACGCAGGCAGCCAAAGGAGCCTCATTTGAGGAGAGCCTGCAAGTCGTGCAGAGCAAAGCTCAGCAGCAAGTAGCTTCGCTGGGGGACAAGATCAATGCAGCAATCCTTGATGAGCATGCTGCAAGGCAGAAGCGGCATACCTTCACTGTTGAGGCTGTGTCAGATATGAGTAAGCCGACCCTCTTCAAAGGTTTTCCACCTGCCACAATGTCATGTGTGTGAGGTTTGGGCACAAAGCGCAATCATGGGCACATATAGCAATCTGCAAAGGAAGTATACTGGCGAATCTTGCAAGATGATTCAGCTTGTACTTTGATACGAACCATTCACCCTGCTCGACACCTGTCCCTTACTGAAAACTTTGCTTGAGGTGCAATTGACACTATGTTAATGGCTGCCAGTGCAAGCATGTCATTACAGCTGCCATGCAGCATTGACAAGCACTCCAAACAATCTGCACTTTGACTTGCAATGCTGTGATTTGTCCAGCACGGCAAGTAAACATACCACAATGTAGGCAGACAGTGAATGTGTCATGGCTGACAGGTCAGGTGCGTCAGCTGGAAGAGGCAGAAAGGCTGGCAGTGGAACAGGAGGATTTTGAGTCAGCTGCAAACCTCAGCAGCGAGCTTGATTCCCTCAGGTGTGTTTGCTGTGCGTGTTGCCCATGTTATGCTGTGTGCTGATCATGTGGCAGGTTATGCGCAATGCTCTGTCAGCTTTAGGGCCGCTCATGTCGCTCATAATGTGGCTGCCCAGCAGTGCCCATCATCTTCCAGAATGACTTGAGTGCACTCTTGCCTTCAACAACAGTGTTACGCCATTGCTCGATGTCGTAAGAATCAGGCGCTGCGCTCATGGAATCTGTCAGTCCAAGCTGGAAATATCCTGCATGCAAAACACAGGGGTGCTATTGATCAAGCTCACCACCCTCACCGCCCCTGACCCTCCACATGCCCCCCCCCCCTTGACGCCCCCCTTCTCCTTTCGAATGATTGATGAATTGTCAACTATTGTGTTGTGCAGGGCGCACATCCAGGCTTTGGAAAGGTCTGCTAGGGCAGGCGAGCTGGAATGCGAGGCGGCTGTGGCACGCAGAGTGGACATCGTTACACAGCAAGTGGCTGTGTGGCAGTCTGCAGCTGATGCAACAGCCCAGCTACAGACGGCTCTTCAGCAAAAGGCCACACAGGCAGCGCAACAGGCTCAGAAGGTGGGCTTCATGGGCGTTCTGCACTTGGGTGATGACCTGTTCTGAAAGCGCGATGCACTCACAAAAGCATGTAAAATTGTTCTCTCTCTCTCTCTCTTTCTCTCATGAAGCATCTTTCAAGGCATGCCTCAATCTGAAGTCCTCGTCAGCAATGACCCATCGCGTGCTGTGTGTGCAACAGATGCAGTCAAACCCATTTTTGTGGCCACTGCATCAACTAAGCATGTCCTGAAGGGTACTGACAAGTATTCAAGTCCTCAAGTTGACTGGCAGGTAGACAGTTCTCAAAAGCAACTCCAGCACACAGCTGTTGCTGTAGTAATATTACTACAGTCTGAACGCTGCTGCTTTCAGCAGCCCTTCAAAGGCCACAGAAATGTCGGTGCAGGCTGCCGGTAAGCTAGCAGACTCCATAGCAGCTTCGGAAGAGCACATGGAGGAGCTGCGGGCGCGCATCACTGCCAGGCAGGACTGGATAGATCGCGAGCAGGACAGCGTTGACAGCAAGATAGAGGAGGCTACCCGCCCTGTGGCTGCACAGCGCTCAGCAGCAGCTGAGGAGCATGACAGCCTGCATGAGGAGGTTGAAACGCTCAGGTACACAGGATCTGTGCAAGTGCACGTTGTCACAACGAAGGAGCCACTACTTTTCATCTGGTTTCAGTGGATTCACTGACATGCATATACACATGGAGACAGTTTAGTGCACCACCGCAAGCTGCCTGACTCAGCTCAACAGAGCTGCTTATACTGCAATGTATTGGATCAGTCTGCAAATTCGCTCACCCTCTACATTGCTTGTCAAGTCCATGATGTAGGCTGAGCCCTACGTCTCTCGGGTTCAAGATACCTGTCCACAACTCAAAATTTGCTTATGATTGTGTAGGCGTCAACTAGCAGAGAAGGAAGAGGCCCTAGCTGCAGCTGCAGACAGGCTGGGTGAAATCGACCAGCAGATGCACTCCTTTGCTGCCAAGTATGACAAGACCCTGGCTCGCTTGGCAGAGGACCGCAAAGCTGTTGCCACAGAGGAAGCAGAACGGAATGCTGAGGAGCTGGCAGTGCAGAGCACCAGGGAACAGGCTGTTGCTGCAGCAGCAGCCGCTAAGCAGCAGCAGACCCTGTTTGACAAGCAGGTCAGCTGGCCTACCTTCACATGCAAAGCGTCTGCACACACACTTTGCACGTGCATGCTCTTGGCATGCAGAAAAGGATGCAGGAGAGCTTGCTGTTGAGAGCACCAGGGAACAGGCTGTCGCTGCTGCAGCAGCCACTAAGCAGCAGCATACCCTTTGACAACCAGGTCAGCTGACATGTCGTCACGTGCAGAGTGTTTCCAAGCACTGTTTGCACGGGCATGATCTTGGCATGCAGAAAGGAATGCAGGCGAGCTTGCTGTGCAGAGCATCAGGGAACAGGCTGTTGCTGCAGCAGCAGCTGCCAAGCAGCAGCAAATCCTGTTTGACAAGCAGGCCAGCTGGCATGCAGAGCTTTCTGATACACTCTGTGTCCATGTGCATGGCTTTGGCATGTCAGAAGGTCTTGACACACTGTTTGCAAGTGCAAGACTTTGACATTTGGCACTCATTGTTATCCGCAGACATTCTGCTGCCAAGGATCTTGCCCAAATGCACCGCCGCCTTCTGTCATGGGTTCTTGCCCAAGCCAGCTCCGTCTGTATAGTTATGCAGATGTGATTGCATCTGCCTGTACCCAAATTTGCAAGCTGGGAGGCTTCAACATTCACATTCGCGTCCTACTGCCCTTGCTTTGGCCTGTGTAATCAATGGAAGACTGATTCAGGCCATGTCTCACTTAAAGTGCTTCAAGCCATAACAGGTTGATATTGCTATGCAATTGGACGCAGGCGGCTGATGCAGCAGCTGCAGCAAATGAGATGCTGAAGAAAGCGGCAGCCATTTTGCTGCAGTGGGGGCTGCGGAGCTCCTGAGAGTTGTTTCTCATCACTCAAGTCTTGTTAAGCAGTTCAGGCCACAACATGATGAGAGTTGCTGCATGACTGGCTGCAGGCGGCTGATGCAGCAGCTGCAGCAGATGAGATGCTGAAGAGAGCAGCAGCCATTTCAGCAGCAGTGGAGGCTGAGGGCCGCCTGAGACAGGTGCAAGCAGGGCTCAGAGCTGAAGAAGAGCAGGCCAATGATGCTGTCAAGGTGTGCTGCATGCTGTGCATGTGTGCGTTTTGACATTCCAAAGCATAGACGCATGTTTGCATTTTGTTGTTCTAGTGGTTCCAAGCACACGTCTAGATTGCTGATAGGGAAAATAGTCCCTTTCAGGCGCTGGAACAGGAATTGGAGGCAGGAGTGAGGGCTCTAGCTGGTCACAAAGCTGCGCTTGCCAGTGCAACAGGAGCCGCAAAACAAGCGATACTCAACTCTGATAAGACCAATGCTGCAAGCAGAGTCAATGCTAAGCATGCTCACAAACAGAAGCGCTTTGACAGGAGCTGAAGCAGGAGCTGGAGGCAAGCTGTTGACAAGAATGCCTGTGGCCAGCCTCCCAAGTCCTATATCTGTCCTGTCTGCCAATCTTGGAAATGTCTTTACACTGACAGCTGGATTTTTTTCAGCACCACTGGCTGGAACCCTGCTTGCCTCCAGCTCCCGTTCCAGCTCCTACTCATGCACAATTTGCTGTGAGGGTTGCGGCCAAGTCCTGTGTTTGTAAAAGCTGTGAGAGCAGCTGCTTGGGTCTGCAGCTCCTGCTGAATTTGTCAGGGCAGCCCTTTCACCAGCCAGCGCCCTCTTTGCGACCCTGCTTGCCTCTGGCTCCTGCTCCAGTGCCTGTCAATGCACGTGATGCTGTGAGAATTCATCGTGTGACCTTGCTTCAGCCAGCATTTCTGCAACAAGTGAATGCTGCTGCAGATAGACTTAAGCCAAGCTCTTTGACCAGCCAACCTTCTCACTGCCACCCTGCTTGCCTCTAGCTCCTGTTCCAACGCTTGTCAAAACAGATTCAACTAAGAGCACTCTAATACAGCAACCGAATAGCAGTTGAGTGCTGCTGCCTGCACATTGGCTTTTCTTGCATTCAAGCCAAGCGCAGCCCTTTGACCAGCCGACGCCCTCACTGCCATCCTGCTCGCCTCTACCTCTGATGTTAGCTCCTACCATTGAACCCAAAACATGAGCTGGATTTGTCTTGTGTTTCAAACAGCAGTTCATTAACAAGGGAATGCTGCCTTTTCTGCAGCTCCTGCTTTGTTGGGCAGCCCTTTGACTGGCTAAAGCCCGGAGTGCCTCCCTGCTTGCCTCTTGCTCCTGTTCTAGCTCCTGTCCTTCCTACAAAACATGAGCTGGACTTCTTTTGTGTCTGCAGAAGCAGTTCAGTAGCAAGGGAGTGATGCCTTGTCTGCAGCTTTTGCTTTGTTGGCAAGGGCAGCTCTGTGATCAGCCAGCGCCATCACTGCCTCCCAGGGCAGTCTGGGCATTGCCTGATCACAGAGCTGCTCTTGCCAACAAAGCAGGAGCTGCAGAAAAGGCAGCACTCACTTGCTAGTGGAATGCTATTTGAAACATAGAACAAGTCCAGCTCATGTTTTGGGTTCATTGACAGGAGCTGGAGGCAAGCAGGGTGGCAGTGAGGGCTCTGGCTGGTCAATTCGCTGCGCTTGTCAATGAAGCAGGATTTGCTAAAATCAGAGCAGCAGCGCTCACTTGCCGCTGCAGCAGCACTTGCTTGTCACTGAACCTCTGCTCCAAGCAGAATTAAAGCTCAGCATGCTCACAAACAGACGTGTGCTGACAGGAGCTAGAACAGGAGCTAGAGGCAAGCAGGGTGGCAGTGAGGGCTCTAGCTGGTCAAAGGGCTACGCTTGCCAATGAAGCTGGAGCTGCAGAAGCTCAAGCAGCAGCTGCCCAGCGCCGCATCCCTGAGCTGGAAGCTGACAAGAAGGCGGCTGCAGCAGCCCGGGTGAGTTCCCTGTTTGCATGACTGTATCATATGTGCTCACCTTGCCCTGCTGCCCTTGCATTCTGCCATGATGTTCTTCTCAATTACCTGTGGCCTCTCAAATTTTATACGTTTGTGGGCAAACAGATATCTGAAACAAACATCTTTCACGTTCGCAACTGTTTTGCCTGGGCGTGCAGGGCTTCAAAAGGGCTGCTGCCCTGTCTGCTGTTTGGAAGCAACTATATACGCACAGGTTCATGAGCATCTTAATGCTTGGAATGCCTGAGTTTGGCACATGTGACAGTAAGTCATCTGGGCATGCAGGACTCCAAAACAGCCGCTGCCTTCTGTGCTGTTCGGCAGCACCTAGGCACAACTGTTCTGATAAGCTTCTCAAAGCTTGGAGTACCTGGGTTTGACAGATTTGACAGTCATTTATTTTGTCATGCAGGACTTTAAAGGGGCTGCTGCCCTGTTTGCTGTTTGGCAGCAGCTGGGCAGAATCAAATCCTAAGCATCTCAATGCTTGTCGTACCTGAATTTCACAGATTTGACAGTCATCTATCTCAGCATACAGGACTTCAGAGGGGCTGCTGCCCTGTCTGCTGTTCAGCAGCACTTAGGCAGAATCATATGTATCAGCGATGCTTGGAATACCTGAATGTGACAGATTTGACAATCAGTTCTTTGGGCATGCAGGGCTTCAAAGGGCCGCTGCGCTGTTTGCTGTTCAGCAGCACTTGGGCGGAATCATATGTATAAGCAATGCTTGGCGTACCTGAGTGTGACAGATTTGACAGTCAGTCATCTGGGCATGCAGGACTTCAAAGGGGCTGCTGCCCTGTTTGCTGTTGGCAGCAGTCGGGCAGAATCAAAATCATAAGCACCTCAATGCCGGGGGGGTTTGAGTTTGACAGATTTGACAGTCAGTTATCTGGGCATGTAGGACTTCAAGGGGGCTGCTGCCCTGTCTGCTGAAGCCAAGACTCTGGCAGGCCAAGCTGAGCTTGCCACAGCAAAAGCTAAAGAGCTGCGTCAGCAGGTAACTCATCTGCAGCAGTCTCAAGCATCTGTCTGTAGGGTTTGTCAAAAGAATGTCGTGCGTCAGCAGGTGACCTAACAAACACATTTGTAGCATTTGTCTGCAAATGCGTTGCACGCGCTGTACTTTGGGCAAATCATGACATTAAACTCACGCGTTTGCAAAACATCAAGTTATCTATTTTCATTTTCAAAGTGCTGGCATAGACTGCTGCTGCATCATGGTGATGTATCAACATGAATGGTGCTCAGTTGGGTGTCACCTGATATTGGTACAAGCTGCTGACGTGCTGTCTGGACTGCAACCTCAGGTCAGTGAAGCTGAGGAGCAAGAGCAGGTGCAAGTTGACAGTCTGAAGCAGCAAGAGACCCAACTCACACAGGCTAAGAGGGCAGCTGCACTTGCCAGATGGCGTAGGCTACAGGTACTGTAGCAATTTTGCTCTATGACTACTGGTTTGATCACCAAAAACTTGTCCTCCTTCAAATTGCCCTTGCTCTGAGGTACTGGTGGGGTCAGAGCGCAGTGATTTGTTTCCAATTGCATTGTCCTTACCTCAAGGTTGTCAATATTGCAACTATGTTTGTGCCAAACGTCCTATGTGGAAAATTTACTGTTCTCATATTCAGCGATCCCACCTGCTGTGTTGTCATGTTGACCATATGTGAATTGTCATTGCACTGAAGTTTGCAGCTCTTAGTCACTCCTCCTGCTGTCTCCGTATCATGTTGGCCAGGTTTGACTTATTGATACACCGCAGCCTGCAATTTGTCATGACAAAAAATTTGTGGGACTCTGACAGCATAGCTCACTAGCAGGCATCAGTGGCTAGTATTATTGTGGCTTTGTCTCGATGGCCTGACTTGACTAGTTGCTTCTCTAACAGCTGCAGCTTGTCATGACACTCAAGTTGTGGAGCACTGACAACATAGCCAACAAGGGAGCCTCAGTGGCTGTTACTGCTTTGGCTTCGTCTCAATGGCCTGACTAGTCACTTCCCTGAAGCTGCAGTTTGTCGTGACACCAAGCTTTTGGGACACTGACGGCATAGCCAACAATGAAGCCTCAGTGGCTGTTACTGCTGTGGCTTTGTCTCAACGGCTTGACTTTAGTCACTCCTCTGAAAGCTGCAGCTTGTCATGACACTCACGATGTGGAGCACTGACGGCATAGCAAACAGGGGGCCATCAGTGGCCGTTTCTACTGTGGTGCTGTCTGAATGGCCTGACTGGACCAGTCACTTCCTTAAAAGCTACGGCTAGGCATGACACCCAAGCTGTGGGGCATTGACTGCATGGTTAGATTGTTGCAGCAAAGAGGCATCAGTGGCTGTTGCTGCTGTGGCATCGTTTCAATGGCGTGTTTTGAACATAAGAACACAGCAGGAACAGTGGATCATGCCCCTTTGCTGCGGCAGCTTGCCATGCAGCGTCGTGACCCTGCAGCTCTTACTGGCCTGATTTGGCGAGTCGGTTCCTTGAGAGCTGCTTCGTCTTGACATGGAGTGCATGTTAAGCTGTTGCAGCAATGCGGCATGATCCACTGATCCTGCTGTGCCGATGTCACAATGGTCTGACTTGCCTGGTCAGTTCCTTGAGCGCTGCGGCTTCTCAAGATAATGCAGCTTGGAGACATCAACTCCATTGAAGCAACAAGGTGCTAGTTGCTGTCACTGATGCTGCATCACCACAACGACTTGATATATACTAGTCATGTCACTGCAACCTGCAGCTTCTCAAGATAATGCAGCTTGGAGACATGGACTGCATAGCAAGCTGTTGCAGCAAAGAGGAGCTAGTTGCTGTCACTGCTGTTGCATTGTCACAATGACTTGGTGTGAATAGTCATGTCGCTGCAACCTGCAGCTCCCCATAATAATGCAGCTGGAAACATCAACTGCACAGCAAGCCTTTGCATTTGAGGCGCGTTAGTTGCTGTCACTGCCGTTGCAATATCACACTGTCCTGACAAGGGAAATCAGGTCACTGCGACCTGCAGCTTGTCATGAAACTGCAATTTGGAAGCATTGACTGCATGTTATGCTGTTGTAGCAAAGAGGTAGTAGACCTGGGCTCAACCTCAAGACCTCTGTCAGGTGATGTCCTGGTTGACCTCTTCGCTGCAAAGGCTTGCCATGCAGTCAATGGCCCTGAGCTGCAGGGCTCTACTTGCAAGGCCTGTCAGCATCAATGAAGGGGACCTGCTGCCTGTGCAATGGATTCAACTCTTTCGACCTGCTAAAGTATAATGTTGTTGGACACAATGATGCTATGCAGTCTGCTCCAGCTGATGAGCATTGCATCTGGTGGACAGATGCATTGACATGAACAAAGTTGTGTAGATGCAGAGCAGCATGCAAGGCCTAACTTGCGAGGCTTATCAGCATCACAACAAGCAATGATGCCTTCATATTGCGATCTCTGCTTTTGGTCAGGAGTTGCATCTGTTGTCCAAACAGCTTGACATGAGGAAGTTTGTGATGCTGCTCTGCAGCATGCAAGGCCTGTCAACAAGCCATCATGCCCTCATGGCTCGGACCCTGCTGGCAGTGGGCGCTGCATTCTGTGTACAAACAGCTTGATATCAGGAAGTTTGTGATGCTGCAGAGCAGCATGCAAGGCCTGGCCAAGCAAGTAGAAGACGCAGCAGCTTCAGAAAAGTTTGACGAGGCTGGCGCACTGCAAACAGAGCTAGACAGCAGCACAGAGGAAGCGAGCGCTCTTGCCTCAGAGTACGGCTTCCTACCAGCCAACATGCAAGACATTGCTGCTGCATTCACACCAGCCGCCGCGCCAAGCTTGCCTCACGCTTCAGCCTTAGACAATGCCACCACAGCAAAGCTTGACAGTCAAGCAGACGCTGACAAGGCACCTTCAGCAATTGGTGCTGATGAACAGAGCAGTGAGAGAAAGGCACAGGACAGCCAGGACTTGTCAAATGCACTGAGCAGAGAAGGCATCATAGACTACGACGATGGTGACTCAGTAGACGTGGGGTACAGCAGCAGTGTGGTCAGTGCTAGTCATGCTGCTACAGATGGCAGCCGCAGCGTGCACAGCGCAAGGACCGTGCTTGACCGCATGCCTGAGTTCAACATGGACGATGCTGTCAGCTTCAGGTAGATGACTTCTGCTAATTTACACTATGCTCAGCTGCCCATGACTTCATGCAGGGTCGCTGCTGATCCATATTTGCACCGGAAACATCTTGCATGCAGTTTGTGCCATCTGACAGCTCAATCAGCGCATCCAGGATCTCAGCATGAAGGTTTGCCCACGTTTGGCTACATAGTCATAGCTGATCCATAATGCATCAGCATGTTGCATGCAGGTTGTATCATCTGACAGCTCAACTAGTGAATTCATAGCTTCAGCATGAAAGCTTGAATTTTGAGCTCCTCCCTTGTACGTGACTCGACGCAGCTGCATGTCACCAACCCTATTGAACCTGGAGACACGGCGCCTTCTGCTTGTGCTTGGTTCTGTTAGCTGTCTCAACAACGCCCATAAGACTGCGGAGGCGTAGATCCTTTGTAATCTCTGTCACAGGGTACCAGCAAAACCAATTTGACTCATGCTTGTTCACATGGGATGTGCAGGTCTGTCAGCAGCTCCCGGTCACAGAGCCAGGCTGTGAATGCTGACACCCGCAGCATCCGCACCATGTCTACCATCCTAGATGACGGCAACCAACCTGATGAAGCGGACGACACAAGCAGCCTAAGGTCTATGAGCAGCACCACATCCACCAACTATGCACCAAAGGCTCGACAAAATGTCAGATCACTGTACACCATTCCTGATGAAGCAGCCACCATTGAAGGTGATGAAGACGAAGATGGAACTGGCTCACAGTCAGAGACTCAGGCAGCACAAGATCTGCCTGCCTCAGCAGCTGCTCAGACACTGCATCAGGGAGCTGATGACCTAATGCCGTCCAGTCAGCATGCCAGCTCATCAGCTGACTCATTGTCTGACATGCCACTGGACCCTGTGTCAGATGCAGTGCAGAACACTCAAAGATCACACAAGGGCTTGAGTAGTGACGGCGGTTCCTCAGCAGACTTGAGGCTGAGTCCTGTCTCTGAGGCTGAAAGCTCAGGTCAGGCTCTGAGCACATCAGATTACGAAGGGAAGGACCTGCCATTGGAGCAGCTGACTCTGCCTCTTTCAGCAGAGCAAGAGCCTGAGTTGTCTGTGCACCAGCAAACCATGCGCGCAGACACAGCACGGCACAAGCCTACATCACCTGAAGCATTGACGATGCCAGCAGAACAAGCTGGTCTGAGCACACCATTGCAGTCGAAACTGTCAGATGCAGAATCATTGCACACCCCTCGAGCCATGTCACCCCCACATACGCCTGGAGCACCTCTTGTGCCTAAAATTGATGCAGGCCCTGCAGTAAATGCACCAGCGCAATTGCAGGCAGTGACATCTGCAGCACCAGAAGAGGCACCCACAGAGGAAAACACTATGTTTGCTGGGTTGAACATGATGTAAGTGATTTGTAAGTCTTTACACGTTAAATTTGTTTGCCGAGCTGAACATGATGTAAACGGAGTGAATGTCTGTACTTTATTTTGAAAATGTTGTTTGTAGTGCCTTGATGCTATAAATGAAGCTGGCTATACGTGATTTCAGCCAGCTAGCTGATACTTTGAAGTGAGCTGTGTGCACGATCTCTTTGCCAACGCAAACAGCACGGATGCCCTTGAGCATGATTCATTTACGAAGAGAGAAGGTACGCCTAGCTTCTGACTGAACAACAGCAGCATGGTGGTCCTTCACACAAATTCACATTCTTTTTGCAGCCAGGCACAATGAGCACGAAGCAGCAAGCTCAGCAGCAGCTACTACTCGTATGATGCTGTGCCTCATTTTGCTGCAAACTCGAGTCTTGCCTTGCTAAGCACCACAGTCAATCATCATGACGAACACTTGCAGCATTTGACAACCGTCAAGTCATTGCCAGTACATCAAACACGTTCATCAACTGTGAACAGTCAAGTACACACATTCATGAGCACAGCAGCATGGACAAAAGAACACACTTGCCCTACACGACACGATGTCTAAAAGTGACGCTGGTATAGCTGTGGTTGCAAACAGATGTGTGGTCTGTTTGGCCTGCTGCACAGCTATGCCAAGCCTCAGAGCTTCTGTCAATGGTTTCTGTCAATGATCAAACATGGGCTACAGGGGGCAAAGAGCTGCTTCTATTACTACTCCACTGCATACGACACAAAAAACTGTGCATCACTCCTGGCCAGGTTGCTCTTCATTAGGTCTTGAGTTGGGAGTCCACATTTCACACAGCGCTGTCCTCATGCGCCGCCCAATGCCACCCCAGCGTTTGTTCCTCCTGTTGTTGGAACTGTTGGATCTAGGCAACCCACTGGAGGAGCTCTGTGCTGATGATGACTGTCCAATTGAGCTAGACGTTGCAGGAGGTGGCACTTGCACTGGGATTGGCTGAGTTGCATCATAGTGCCTTTGACCCTGGATGCTGTGCATGCTTTGTGGCAAGGCAGTGTCTGGGTTCTGCTGCTGCTGGAGGATGCGGCGTGCTGCTGATACAGATGCACAGTGCACAGCAGCATCATATGCGCCTGCGCCTTGCAATGTCAGCAGGGAGCCTGCATGAATCAGTCCTGCACAGCATACACATGAATGTCAGCTCGCTGTACAGTGATTCTTCTTCAGTGATCCTTTCTTTGTAGGTTTACCCAATGTGGAACACCCAATGTGGAAACAATTGTGATAGGAGTATAGCGCAAATGGTAAGCCATCACTGCATGTTGACGGCATTGGCTTGTCTCAGTAGGGACGTCAATATAAGCACAGATGTCGTGACGACCAAAGCAGTCATTGCAAGAGAAGTAAATGTATAAGCATACGCCTGGCCAGACGACAGCTTGCGTCATGGTCACACAAGATGACCAAAGTTCCAGGTTGGAGTGCTGCAAGTTTAAATCAAAAGCCTGCACCAGCAGTAGGTGCGTATGCAGCAATAAGAGAGCGCTGACATGCATACCTTGGCTTGGCTCATCACATGTGAAGGTTATGTTCAGCTCGCTGTCCTCAGGAAGGCTGAAAGCCTCACGTATAGCTTGAGTGAACTGTTTGTAACCAGCTGGGCCAGGCTTGACCTCAAAAGAATAGGTCTGACCATCAAAGTTGACGTTCATCACTGCAGGGGCGTTGGCTCCACAGACTGGTGTGAGAGTTGATTTCCAGTCAGGTAGAGTGGAGTCGCAGAACTCACAATGAGTCTCTCGCCTGCGAGCAATCAGCGGATCGATGGACGTGCTGTGATACAATATAGTACACTGAATGCTTGTAAGAACCTCTAGCAAGTTCAGTGCAAAGATGGATTGCCTAGACGCAAAGCTACCTGGAACCCGCAGACTGCAGCTGCCACCTCGCCAGGCAGCCTGCGTGCGCGTAGCGCGGGCAATTGCAGGGTCGCAGCAACGCAGTGTCGCCTTTCGCTCCGTCGAGACATATCCAGCAGATGGGTGCGTCCTGCAAGTATGCGTGCCGCAAGATCAGATCTGACGCTGCGGTTAAGACTTGAGCCAATAGGTGCACAAGCCAATACCTCATCCGGGGTGACATCTGCTGCTGTTGGTGGCGCTGTGCCAGAGAACACCCGTATCTCACTGTGTCTTCTGGCCTTGTGGCTGTCCATATCTTGCTCTTCAAGTATGTTGGTAGTTTCGGTGTCAGCCATTCTACCTCGCTTGACGCCACAGACGCCGCGGGATGCAATTGGTGATAACTTTGGGAGTCACACAAGTCTTGTGCAGGCCAGGCAGCTGATGTCTATCGAGCTTCTTGCGCTGCCTTGGCCTACGTTCGATAGCAGCTAGGGACCTTGCTCCATCACAATCAGGACTTGCACTATCGCATTCGTTCCGTTTTACGCAGCCCGCGGGACAATTTAGTGTCCCGACACTGCAAAGCCGCTGGTCCGCCGCTGAACATTCTTCCATTCACTGCTGTGCCGCAGCTGAAGCCCCTATTTTGCATGTTACGCCGTTCAACAAACCGTAGCTGAGAGCGTTTCAACTGCTGCAGCGCTCGCGGACCGAGTTGCGGTGATATACAGGCTCACCTACCGCGCGAAGTTGCGGTCGGCTATCTGCGCGTAGGCAAATATGGCTGCAAACGGCACACCTGCTGTGTCGGTCAAGCCACAACAGCGCTCAGCGTGGTAAGCTTTCGAGTCTATAGCATAGTCAGTTGTCATATGTTTGGCCAGTCTAACCCCTTCATTCTCAGCTGTTTGTGGGTCCAGGTGGTCCGCTATACCTGACGTTGGCTGGACAGTCGTTGGATTGGCCTTTGTGGCTGGTGCGAGTGGAGCTGCATTCAACCACTTCTACACTGGCAGCGCGGATCCAGACACCAGGCAGAAGTACACAGCAATTGTGACGTTTGGGTGAGCAATATGGCAAGCACATGCTGTGCAAGCTGTTACAGCTCAAACTGTATTCACTAAGACAGAGGCCTGACCACATGCAGATGCGTTCTCCTGGTCAGGACAGCACACACACTCTGGATGTCATTCCGTGGCAATAAACAGCCCAAAGTGCCACTCAACAACAAAACCGCAGCGGTGAGATGCTTGACAGTACATACACGTCATATTGCTGTGTCAGAAGTGCTGCAGCATGGCAGTGTGCCCGCAACACAGTCATCTGTCAACTTTGTCATACTCTGTGCACGACTGGTGCACAAAAGATGCACAAGCCCTGGTCCCATGCCATAAGTGCTGCATCATAGCAATGTGCCTGCAAAATAGTCATCCTTGGATATTGCCACACTTTGTTTGCAACAAGCGCATACAACAAGCACAACTACTGACACCACACCGCAACCGCTGTCACATGGCAATCTGTCTGCAAAGCTGTCAATCTGAATCACTGTCATACTTTGCCTGCAACCAGCCTGCCTGACAAGACAGGACTTGTGCTGGGCACACCACGCACATTGGCTAGAACGTGAAATGTGTTGATGTTGTTGTGATTATGCTTGTCTGTGACAGGCGGATACAAGAGGTGCAGAAGGCAGTACAGTGGTCAGAAGAAGAAGACCTCGCAGAGATACATGATCATGTTGCACAGCTTTGTATCACATGATGAATGCTAATGGAGCTGGAGGGTATTGTAACGTTGACCAACTCACAAACTTTGAGAACCTCAGGCTGCAAAGCATGTCATGCACCCATTGTGTATGCTGCATGACTGGTGGTATGGATTTCAGGACGCACTCATCATGCACATGTGCTGTTGCTTGCCATCAAGTTGTGCACGTCTGAATGCTGCTTGCAATTGCCAAGGCGTACTGTATCACGGACATGCTCAGCCTCTACAACAGGTCTCCACCAGTCTGACCAGGTCATCAATCAGCGTCAAAGTGTCATTGCTTCAGATGATTACCTTTGCTTGTGTCGATCTTGCTGCACAATGCTGTAGTCAGCGCAAGCTGCAGCATGGACTGCTGTATCTTTGCTTTGACACACCACCAGGGCAGGTATGCTATTCAGTATGACAGTTGCAGCTGGAGCGCTCAGAAGGGAGTGCAGCATTGCACAAGCCTTGCTGGCGCTGTTTGGTGTGCAGGTGAGCCCATTAGCTACAAGCTCTTGATGTACTGCAAAAGCTGATTGGGTTACATGTCAAGGCACTGTATGTCATATCAGAAAGCTTTCATCTAGCTGCAGAGACCAGCCATTACGGCAGACCAGCCAATACAATTTGTGGTGAAGCAAGACTCACAAATCGAGGTGCTACATTGCTGCGCTGACCATGGCATGTTAGTGTTGGCATCTCTTAATGACATGTCCGACGCGGTCAATTTCTGCTTTGGAAACGGCAGGAAGAACTTCAATTCCAACATGCAAAATGCAGCACTCAATGATTCTGAGTCAACAAGCGCTTTAACATGTGAAGTTGATACTTGACACTCAGCAAAAGTAAAGCTGTTCGTGGAGCGTTACGACGATGTTGGCCATTGGAAGCATGCTGATGTCGGGCACTTCAGAAGGATGGAACGGCTTGCACAGGACAGAACGCTGCACTGACAGGTGATGGCCAGCGCTGCAGAAGGCGACAAAAGGCAAGGCAAGCATGCCAAGGCGCAACCGGGTTGCCTGTAAGCCGTACGACAGGCAATTCGTCTTGAAAAATTACGAGAAAAACGGTGTGCAAGGTGCAAATCTCTTTGCGATTTGTAAAACTCGTACTCAGGGGATCGCGTTCCTGTCCACTGCAGCAGCAGTACGCTCCGACTCACGACGCATCCACGAACACGACATGCTTTTCGCGAGCAAGGGAAGAACGTTGTCTGAATCGATACAGCGATGGGTTAATTGACGGCAAAGCGTTATTTGGGTGTCTGCTGGGCAAGTAAATCAGCATGGCTGACCGGCAACAGAGCCACGAGTTGACCGAGGAAGACGTCGAGGTTCAGCGGACCCAGCTGCGTCACGCTCTGCAGCAAGCCCAAAGCTCACACTTGAACGCTCAGTCACCGCATTATGATCGTGACGCTGATGTCAGGCTGTATACTCGTAACACCCCGTCGCGATCAAGCTTTGGAACCTTTGAGCAAGACTCCCCGTTGAGTCTTCGTGAGAAGTACTCCTTGTCAAGAACGAGGAGTGCTGTAAGAGGGCCAGTCACAGACCACCGTGGCCTCGGCACCCTTGCACCGTATGTACTGCCCGGGATGCTCAAACGGGCCTCTATTGGTTTGCCCAACGAGGACCAGCTGTCAGCCTTGCGAATGCTTTCAAGCGAAGAGCTTCGGTCCTTTGCAGCTGAATCAGCCAAGCAGTTGGGTCGTTCAGCCTCTCAGCAAGGAGACAGGCAGTCACCAGGTAGTAGGCTTATGTGTTGTGCCAGTCGTTGCGGTATTCTTGCAGCACACACCATGCAGAAGCTGCCATACACTTCTGGCTTTCTTTCCGCATGTCTGCCTGCATGGCAATCAGTCCTGCTCCATGCCTTGTTGTGCATCACAGCACGAGACGCCTCACACCTCTGACACATTTGCTAGACTCTCAATGCTTGTAACTCTCAATGCTTAGAAAAGATTAGGCATTGAGAGTTACATGGCTTAGGTGCCTATGCTGAGATTGCACAATGTTCTCAGGAGCTGAGGACAGGGAATATCCATCGTATGATCCAAAGTATAAGAGCCATCCAAGGCGCAGCAGCTCTCAATCACACAGGCAGCATCTGCATATCCATGTGCCAAGAACAAAGCCAGCTACTGTCTACCTTGAAAAGCCAGAAATGGGCAATGTTCCTGTCAGTGGTGGTGGAAAGGGGTGGAGGAGGCAGATGAAACAATCCTGCGTGGTGCGTACAGTCCATAGCTCCTGCTTCAAAGACTGCAGATGATAGCCTGCAGTGCATAAAGATGTTTCTGCCAGATCAGATGCCGATCTTGTGCAGTGTCTTAGTAGGCTGTCTTGCAACCGATGCTGATGTGAGAAACAATTTGACGTGCAGGTTATTGTCCTTGCAAAAAGAAACTGGTCATGCTTCTGGTCGTGGCAAGAGCATGGCTTGTCAAGTCATGCAATGCTGTATGATATCACACATGAACGTTCAAACACGCTGAGATGCATCTGCCAACCCAGCCACAACCTTGCACCATGTTGCGTGCAGCTGCTAATGATTTTGCTGGTATTCCTGCCACACTCTGCATTAATGCTCACAGCTAGATTTGGGCTGTCAACCAAGCCACAACTTTGCATCATGCTGCATGCAAGTTCTCATGATCTTGTTGGTGTTCCTGGCACACTCTGCATTGCTGCTAACAGCTGGATTTGGGCTGCCAATTGAGCCACAACTTTGCATCATGCTGCATGCAGGTGCTCATGATCTTGATGGTGTTCCTGGCACACTCGGCATTGTTGCTAACGGCTGGGTTTGGGCTGTCACATCTCTACTTTGCTACCAGCATGGACCATGGGCGGCTGACATTGAACCAAGCTTTACATGTACATCAGCACAATTACAGTGGGCCCTTGTGGTTTATGCAGCGGTGAGTCACTGGTGCTGGTGCTTTATCACATCTCTACTTTGCTACTAGCATGGAGCGTGGGCGCCTGACATTGAACCAAGCTCATGTACAGTCACAGCGGCCCCTTGTGGTTCATGCAGCGGTGAGGTAATCGTGTCAACTTCTATTGCTCGGCCAGTATTGCCAAGTGTCAGACCATAGTTGCAAATGATATTGTCTTTCTGCTCTAAAGCGTGAATCTGCAGGGTCAAGCCTTGAGCAGTATCGTCTGACTCACAGCTGATTCTCTGGTTGAGCAATGCCTGTCCACCTTGCTTTTGCTTCTGCAGGCAAGAAAGTTACGCAGCAGATGTGCAGATAGTGTCGCATCAAGCGTCCAGCAGTGTGAGTGAGTCTTTGTCTTTTGGAGAGTACGATGCAACAGATTCTTTCCAGCCACATGCTATCCTGAGCGCACATGCCAATGGAAGTATGGACATATTGTCAGCAAATCTGAATATGCTACCAAGCAATGGCACAGCAACTGTAGGCTCAGGTAAGGTCTGAAAACTTGTACTCTCAGCTTGCTGCTACAGACAAATCATTTTCACAGTAGCATCATTGCATTACAGATGCGATGTCTATTTGTCTTTCAGTGCATCTTGTCAAGTAGCAACAGGCCACGCCAGAAGCAACGAAGTCAGCACATCAAATCAGCACATCAGCACAATCTGCTTCTCTCAACACTGACATCAAACAATGGTTCCGCAGTTTCAAGCGGAACCCACAACATGCATGCACATAAGTGTGCATCATGGTGCACCCAATATCTATAGCTCGTACTGTCAAATCTGGTAACGTGGGCGACTGTTTGCAGCTGCCAATCCTGTAGACCTGACTGTGTCTGAAAGCATCATGGTGCACCCAATAGCTAGAGCTCATGCTTTTATCTAAATTGATGAAAGTGGGCTGCTATGGCTATTTGCAACTGCCATTCCTGATGATCTGGCTGTGTAGGGAAAAGTTCCGGTGCAAAGTTGTGGTGCACTCAACAGCTGATGCGCATGCTGTCATCTGAATTTGATGGAAACTGGGCTGCTGTCTGCAGCCTCCATTCCTGACTGTGTAGAAAGATCATGGTGCCCCCACAGGCCTCTGTTGCAGGCCATGCTTACAGCACATCAATCAGTAGGCTGATGTCATCGCTGACACAACACATAAGTGCGCTTTCCAGTCATGATGCAACACATGCCTGCGCAGAAATGTGCATGTGACATGTACAATCATGCTGGTGGCTAGACATGTTGAAGCTTGGCTGCTGTCTGCAGCTTCCATTCCTGTTGATCTGACTGTGTACGGAAATATCATGGTGCGCCCACCAGCCTCTGCTGCAGCAACAAGTGGTCGCAGACGGCTTCTGCAAAGCACTGCTGAAGCACCTGCTGCAGACACAGGTACAGTGATTTCCTTGCGTACTAATTGCAGTTGCTCCCCAGAAGTTGTCCGGAGATCAGATCGTCTGTACTCAGGAGCACCACTGCGGTCAAAATGCAGTGGTTGGTTCCTCATTGCATTGTCTATGCAGAAGGCATGTTCTCATAGCCAGTGTCATTCTATCAAGAAATTACTGCACATGAACACCCTGTTGGCACAAGCTACTGACGCCACCTTTGCATGCAATCTCACACACATGCAGTACATTTTTGCTTTGATGCAGATAGGGTGCGTGACACAGTTGTCTTGACGACACTGCCAAAGGTATCTTGTGTTTCACAGCGTGCAATGCAACATGCTGCAGAACATGCTGGACTCAACTCCTCACAACGATTTCTGGATATCTTGCAAGTTTGTTTGGTATGGCACTCAGCTTTGTGGCTTGTGATGCCATTATCTGTGTCGCCCTGATGCACTCCATGTGAAACCCAAACTGCATGATCTTACATGCAAATTGCTGCAGTGCTGTGCGCTTCAGGGTCTGTTGCTGAGACTCCAGCAACCGTCAACGTCAGTGTAGCCGATGCCCCCGCAGTCTGGCTTTTATGTGTATGGCAGCAACAGAACACGGAGCAAAATGGCAGTGATGTGTGCTTCAGGATCTATTGCTGGGACTCCAGCAGCTGTTGAAATCAGTCAAGTTGTTGTCTCTCGATTTGGGTTCTACATGTAATGCAAAACAACATTCAAAGCAACAGTGCAGTGCTGTGTGCTACAGGGTCTGATGTTGCAACTCCTGCAACTGTGAACATCAGTCAAGTTGAAGCCCCTCAGTCTGGGTTCTACGTGTATGGCAGCAATACACCAACTGAGCTTGTGATTGACAGCGGAAGCGAGGAGGTAGCCAGTTCTGTGGTTATTTTTTCTTTCAATTCCACCCCTTTTCTGCATCTCTCTGTTGACGGTAAATCTGTTGACAGTGTCTGGCGCAAGTGTGACAACCTTGTCTGATGCATGCCTATTGCATTCTGCTTGCTGCCTGTGCTTCTTAATTTTTTATTATGCAGCATGCAGGCTGTTCTTGCGGTGACGTCTGCATCTGTTTGGTCACTCCAACTCTGGCTGTCGTGATCACCGTCACTGGTACACATGTGCTGCATTCTGCTTCCTGCCTGTGCTTCTTTGGCTTTTGGTCATGCAAAATGTACCTTAAGTTTGCTGTCAATGCTGTATCTCTCTGTCCATCATGATAAATTTGTTTCATGCATGTGTGCTGTATTCTGCCTTTACTTCTGCTTGCTTTCGTTATTCAGCTCACAGCTTAGTTTTGCTGTTGCTTTTGATTCATTGTTACCCAGCAGTCAGCTTGACTGTGCTGTCGAATCTGATCTCATCAGTTCTGATCTGAAGCAGCTAACAAAGACCCTGCTCTCCTACAGGCACATGCCATGCAAACATCATGTAATGACTGCATGACAGCACGCGTAAGCTGCGGACAACGTTGCTGCATTTGCATAATGGTCTGATGCTTCCATCCATACTGCTGCAGTCGAGCGGCAGAATGACATAGTTTCCACGCACAGCATGCACAGCATGCAAGTTGTGTGCATGTCACAACATCCGCTTTTAGTCTGCTGTGTACAGCCCAAGCTTGAGGCAAGAGTGGGATTTGAATTACCTGATATGACTATATGCGGTTTGCCTAGTATTTTGTGATTAGTGATCATCAGAAAGTGAAAGTGGTCAGTGATTATCCAATCGTCACCTGTGACTGCCTAGTGATTGGTGATACTGATGAGTCAGTGGTGGTTACCAAGCAGGGCATCAGTACTGAGCTAACAGATGTGTGCACATCTCCCAGGTGACAAGCACAGTCAGACTGGGCACAGTTTCTTCCAACAACACCATACGTTTGGCAAACTCCCCAGACGCTATGGTCTTGATGCGCGGCGACCAAGCAGTGCTGCTGGTCAACAACACGCATACTGTATTGTACGGGGCAGACGGCATTGGTGGCATTGCACTGTTGAGCAACAGCACTGGCTCCTTCATACAGCTCATAGCAGATGGAGTCACCAATGTCATAGCAACCAGAGCTGGAGCAGCAAGCACAGTGACCAACACAGTCACCAACACAGTCACTAACACAGTCACAAACACAGCTACTGCAGCTCAGACAGGGTTGGACAGTACTGCACCGACTGCCCACAATGCAGTTCCACCAGCTGCTGACTTGACATCTGCAGCAAACGTGGTCACAGGTGGTAGTGCTGCATCTCCTCAAATGGGTGTTGCACCCAACTCTGGAGGCGTGTCAGTACCCAACCTAGTCAGCACTGTGGTGAACGTTGTTAGCAGTCACTTGGCTCCAACTGTTGCAGCAAGCACTGCTGAGACAACACCAAGTACTGCACTGCTCACTAGCATTGCTCCAACCGCAAGCACTGCAGAGCTGGTTCCCGCAACAGTCACTAGTGGATCTGCGAGCAGCGGCGTTGCTCCGGCAGCAGTGCCTGGCTCCGTCTCAACTAGTACTGGCGTCGCCCCTGCGTTGGCAACAGCAGCAGCAAGCACTGGGGAGGCAACTCCTTCTACAGCTGGTGCTAATGTGGCAACAGCAGCAGGCCCAGTTACAGCCCCCACAGGTGCAAGCAGCAGCAGCAGCAGTGGTACAACAGCGAGCAATGCCATTGCCCCTGCTCTTGCAGCAGCAGCAGCAGCTGGTGCAGCCAGCACAGCAAGTAGCAGCATGGCACCTGCAGCAGCAGCTGCTGTCCTGACTGTAACCGCACCACCTGTCGCTGCAGCTGAACCTCCAGCTTCTTCTGTGCCTGCTGTGACTACACCTGCAGCTTCCACAGCAGCTGCGCCTCCAACTTCCTCTGCAGAGGCTGTGCCTGCTGTGACTACACCTGCAACTTCCACAGCAGCTGCGCCTCCAGCTTCTTCTGCAGCAGCTGTGCCTGCTGTGGCTACACCTGCATCTTCCACAGCAGCTGCGCCTCCAGCTTCTTCTGCAGAAGCTGTGCCTGCTGTGACTACACCTGCAACTTCCACACCAGCTGGAGCAGGTTCTGTGCCAGCTACTGCAACCCCGACTGTGCCAGCTACTGCAACCCCAACTGTGACTACGGCTGCGCCACCAGCAGCTTCTACAGAAGCTGTCCCCACAGTTACTACACCCTCAGCACCTGCAAGCGCTACTGCAGGTTCTGTACCCGCTACTAATGCTCCCACTGCCATTGCAGCTTCGCCTGCAGCTTCTGCAGCTAGTCCCACAGGCTCCACGGTATGCACTGACTCTCAGACAGCAATGACTATGTTTATATGGCAAGCATGATGCCTGTGCTGTGCAAAGCTTGGCTGTTGTTCCCTGCTCAGAGCTTTCTTAACAAAATATGTATTGTGATCACTTTGTATTTGTGATAGTGTATCATGGCTCTGTTTTGTCGAGTTCATTGTGTTTCTCTGCACTGGGTCATCTGCACCACTATGCCAGTCTCATTTCGATCAGCAAGCACATCATTAGTACTGAGATTGCACGACCCTGCTAGGTACTTAACATACAACAATCTGCAATGACAGCTTTCAGCATGTGCTGCACCAGCTTCCATTGAAATGTGTTTTGCCAGCGTACAAATTACGACATAACACAGTTGTATGGCACAAATGGTCAACATACTGTGTAAAACTCAATGTACAGCGCTATGATGCATATGTGTCGCAACAGTCTGCTACGTCTGCAGTCTTTGGCTGCTGCACCAGCAATGAGCCTAGTGAGCCTCACCCTAGGCCAAATCCAAGTCACACTTGTTTCCCCTTTTTATGCTTTGCACATATATCTGCAAGCTCATGTGTTTTGCTGGCATACAACCCAATTGCGACCCTCTGCAATGTCTGCAGTCCTTGGCTGCTGCCCCAGCGACTGCTGCCCCAGCGACAAGCCTAGTGAGCCTCAGCATAGGCCAAATCCAAGTCACGCTTGTTTCCTCTTTGATGCTTTGCACATATATCTGCAAGTTCCCGTATGTTGCTGGCATACAACCCAATCGTGACACTCTGCAATGCCTGCAGTCTTTGGCTGCTGCACCAGCAACAAGCCTAGTGAGCCTCACCACAGGCCAGACCCAAGTCACTTTCGCTCCTCCACTGTACGTCAACTCAGCAGGCGTGGTGTCTCTGAACACGACCCAGTTGACAGCGGCAACCAGCGGAATGTTAGGAAGCACACAGGCTGCTTCTCTGCAAGTCACAGGCAGCAGCATTTTTGGCACTACACAGGCTTCGTCTTTGCAAGTTTCCGGCAGCAGCATTCTTGGCAGTGTGACAGCTAACACAATGGCAGTTGACTCTGTGGCTCAGTTTGACTCCAGCGTGTATGTGGATGGGCCGCTGATGGTGTATGGGGATGTTAAATTGGGCGAGGGCGGCAATCAGACGCTGTCTGTGCATGCTGTGACTACGTTTGAGTCCACCGCTTCGCCCATCACCAGCAATGCTGCATTCATCGCAAACGCTGCTGTCACTGCTAATGCTGCGCTGACCGTCGCAGGGCCTTTTGTGGCTTCAGGTAATCCTCTTTTGAAGCGTTTCTTGATGAAGTGAAAACTCCTTGTGGCCATCAGCACACAGCACGACTCATGCTTTGATTCAGCAGACAGCCACGTTCTTGTAAATCCACTTGTTGACAGCTGGCATGCCAACTGTGACCCACCCTGTCAATGGATGTCATGGACAAGCAATAGTAGCATCACCGCATGCTTTGCATTTGCAATGTTGTGTTGCCTTGCTGACATTTGACATGCATACTGTAGTGAAGTATATCAAGTAACTGACACAAAGCGGTCTTGCATCAGGGCATGCTTTGCAGCGGTAATGTCAGAGTCACTCATCTCTGCACAACAATTGCAACAAGAACAACATGCATGGTACAGTGACTGGAGGAGTTCTTTTCTCTTCTCCTAGACTTGGCGGGTCCTGTGTTTTCTTTGCAGTTCATGAAGCAGTGACCTGAAGACATTATACAGTGGTGAGTGCCGCATGCAGGTCCAGCAACTTTCACACAGGGCTTGACAGTATTGTATGGATCCAGCATTGCAGTAGCGGCCCCTGCGGTGCTGCAGTTCCAGCGCAGACTTGGCACTGCAGCTGTTGCTACTGGCACATCCCTGGGTGTGATTCAGTTCACTGGCTGGGACAGTACCGCTGATGCACTAGGAGCTCAGATACGCTCTGTACACACAGTGAGTGCAGATGCCTGGCAAAGCTGAGTTGTGCCAGTCACGGAAGAAATGTTCTGTGTTGCGTCATGTGTATGGTGGTCAGTTGTCTCTTCAAGCAGACAGCACTAGTCTGATGCCCAAACATCAAACTTATCTTCATGATAGTCATGTCAACTTGCTTGTGCACAGTCCATATGCTGCAAGTTGCGCATGAGGATGCTTTGACTTGGCACCTGGATCATGCTCAACCACATTCAATGAGCAAAAGGTTGATTGCAGCTGGTCAAATTAAACTGCTTTCATTGCAGGATGTCTCAGGAGTAGGGCAGCAAGGAGCAAATCTGGTGTTCAGTACCAGCCTAGCTGGAAGCCCAGGCAGTCTTCAAGACTGGCTCACCATCAGCAGCTCAGGACTGGCCACTTTTGCAGGTAACAAAACTCATCTTTTCACTTTTTGAGCTTGCTGGAATCGGCATATTATGAAACATATCTTGAACCTGTGTTGGCCAAAATCCAGGAAGGATTGCTTTACTGTCAGAACTTCTGCACATGCAGCATCTTGAGTCAGATAACAGCATTCTGGGCGTGGTCTCCTGTACCCCTTGCCAAATCTGCGATAGGTTGGTGTGCGCTGCAAAGCACATACACTGCAAGTGTCTATTGCCGTCAATGGCAGTCTTGTTCAGCAGCAGCAAGTGCTGTTGTTTAGCTTCATCATTGCAACAGCCCTCCTGTGAGCTTCACCTCATTGCTGCACCATGACACACTGCCTGACAGCAACATTGTCAACAGCAACAGCAGCATTGCTAGCATGCCAGGAGACACAGCACTGCTCTTGTCAGGCTTACCATAGCAGCATCAGTGTTGAGCAAAAGCTTTTAAGCATCGGATGCTTCAGCCAGAGCCCGCCATGGTGTGTTCTGCAAAACACTGCTTTCAGTCATGCTGCATGAGACAAGCCTTGCCAACAAGTCTTGGCCAGCTGCTTTGACATTGCTTGTGTGGCACCACTATGCCTGTGACTGGACCAATGCAACACTGCTGCTTAAGATGCTGTCAGTGACTGTTTCTGTGCAACCTCAGGTTCTGTCACTGTAAGCGGCAACACCATCCTGGGCAGTGCTGGGAGCAGTCTGACCATCAACTCCGCTACAGCCATAGGTGCGCCTGTTACAGCTGCTGCGCTGACAGTGAATGGCGCTTTCACAGCCTCAGGCGCCATAGTCCTCGGCAACAGCAGCGGCACCAGCTCGCTTACCGTGAACTCAGCTGCGGTCTTCAGCGCGCCAGTCACCATTCAACACGGTGTCAACCTGCCGCGCGGGTCGCTTTTGAACGTCAGCGGTGACGCAGTTCTAGGCAGCAGCCAGCAGGACCGGCTGTTGGTCAACAGTGCGACCGTGTTTACCGCTGCAGTTGCTTTCGAAGGCGGTGTGAGCTTCCTCAATAACACGCAAGGCAGCACAATTCGAGGCGACACTACGCTTGGAACCAGTGCTGCAGATGTGCTCACAGTTAATGCCGAAGCCATGTTCCTGGCAGGTGTTCAAGTGGACGAGGCCTTGAGCATTTACAGCCTGCTGAATGTTGAGGGGGACACAGTGCTTGGCAACAGCAGCAGCAGCCACCTGATTGTGCATGCAGCAGCCGTATTCACAGGGCCTGTCAGTGCATACAGCGGCAGTGTCATACCCTCACAGTCGTCCACGCTTCGCTTCCAGCGCAGACTTGGCACAGCAGCTGTTGCTGCTGGAACTGTGCTGGGTGCGGTCTTGTTCACTGGTTGGGATGGCGCCTCTGAAGCAGTTGGTGCTCAGATACGATCTGTATTCACGGTGAGCTGTGCAGCACCATCACTGACACTGCTTCCCTCTTGTGCACAGCAACCGAGCTTGCTTCCAAGCACTTCCTGCACAATAATGCAGCTTATGGAAATACAAGGTGCATGCACTTTGGAAAGATCTGTGATCATCAAAGCTGCATGGCTTTCCTTCTGATGCTGGTGAGGTCAGTGTCAGAGGGCAGAGCCTATTTCCCACCAAACCTCAATCCTTGACAAAGTCACACAGACAGATGACAGATGTTCTGTTGATGTCCATGAGATGAGGCGTACACAGCATGCACTGCAGCACATTGTGTCATGCAGGATGCAAGTGGCGTTGGAAATCATGGCGCAAGCATGATCTTTAGTACCACAACAGGAGGAGCTTCAGGCAGCCTGCAAGACTGGTTGACTATCAGCAGCACCGGCCTCGCCAGCTTTGCAGGTGAGACTGGCTGAACAGAGATCTCTCACACAAGCATCACAGTTAAACCTGGCCACTTCTGCAGATCACAGTGCTTGCTCAGATGTCCCTCTTGTATATTACAGCGACTGCAGTGTATGCTATTGCGCTGAAAGCAATACCCACTGCAGTTCTGGTGGTGTTGGCAAAGCGCCCTCAGCAATGCATGCTGCAGCCTGCACTTGGGCTTGCTTGGGCAGCCCACATAACTAAAAGCTGACAATTGTGAATGGAGTAATGTCTGCTGTCTGTCAGGCTGGTCTTGTGTGCAAGCAGCTGTTGGCTTGTCTCATTACTTGGTAATGGCATGCAGAGTGTATTCAACTATTGAACCAGATCTGTTGAGCCAACAGTAGCAAGCTCAGGTTTACAGCCAAAAAATGCTACATGCTGCAGCAATGCGTATGTATCAGTCATGAATTGTTGCTCCCTTGCAGGTCCTGTGGCCATCAGTGGCAACCTGATCGTAGGCATCAGCAGCATTCAGACTTTGACAGTAGCTAGCACCAGCACCTTCAATGCTGCAGTGACTGCCAGTGCAACACTGGCCGTAGCAGGGACTCTGACTGCCCAGAGCAATGCAGTCATCGGCACTGCTGGCATTACTGGACAGACACTCACTGTCAATGCAGGCAGCTTGTTCACCGCTGCTATCACAGCAAACGCTGCTGTTACAGCAAATGGTCCTGTCACAGCAAACGCTGCTGTTACAGCAAATGGTCCTGTCACAGCAAACGCTGCCGTTACAGCAAATGGTCCTGTCACAGCAAATGCAGCTGTCACAGCAAACGCTGACGTCAACATCGCAGTCAACGCTGCCCTCACAGCCAGAGGAAATGTGGTTCTGGGTTCTGCTGGAAACAGCAAATTGCTAACAGTGGCAGCACAGAATACAGTTTTCAACTCTTCTGAAGTAGGGGCCACAGTGTCCATTGTGAACACAAGTAACTTTGCAGCCGCTGGGAACGTGACTATCGGCTACAACAGGAGTACCGCACTGACAGTCAGCTCAGAGTCTTCATTCAATGGAGCTGTCACATGTACAGTCGGTCTGCAAACACGAGCAGTGGTGATCACCCCCTCAGCAAGCAGTCCTGTGATATCACCAACAGTCAGTTTTGTGGATGCTACAGCAAACTCAGCTGCCACCAATTTGATTCGCCTGCCTGCAGCTGTCATGGGTCTGCAAGTTTCAATCCAAGCTGGTGCCACCCAGTTTCTGGTGGCTCCTTATAATTCATCCAATCTCATCAATGGCGACTCCAGCAGCACTAGTCATACACTGTACCCTTATCAGCAGGTCACATGCACTGCTGCTTCAAACACCACGTGGTATTGCTCAGTCAGTGGGAATACGTATACATGTGTGGCTGGTGCATGTATTGTTTCTGCTTTCAAGGTTGGTCAAACGTTTTGAGGACCCGCCTTGGAAGCTGGTCGTTACAGCTTTGGAAGGAGCAGAATGAGCCTGCTCGTCAAGATCCCTGTCTAGACTTTGTAGCCTGTGTTGATCTAGGCTGTTATGGTCTAGACTTTGCAGCTTGTTACATACAGAACTGAGCGACCTTTGCGCTTATGACTAGCAAACGTTTCAGTATAGTATCACAGAACGCAATTATGACGCCTGATGGTGTAGACTTTTCTTTTCTTACTCACAAAACTATGTTTGGTGTTGTGTCAGTTGTTTGCAGTGTAAATGCTTGCTGAGGCTGCACAGCTACTACAGACCAAATTGCGACGCCGTGTGGTGTGTGTGTGTATTCTTGTGTTTGTTTCATTCTTTCTTGCCTCTTGCTTGGTTATTCAACAAGGAGTTTTCTGACAGGTGACATCTGGTATACAGACCTTATGAGCTGCCATTTTCCCTTTTGTACTCAACACCCTATAGTAGAATAAGGTGTAGTTCCAGCTGACTATCCTGTACAGCTTGCCTGTGTTTGCCCTGATACCCATCCAGTTTGGATTGAATCCAACTCAACTACAAGGTGTAGCACTACACTGGACTAAGTAAAGATTTACATGCAATCTTGATGATTTGATTGCTTTCATAGCGCTGCAGCTGCGCCTGCCAGATGCCAGACGCAATCCCTATGTCTGGCTAAACTATTTGCCACAACTTGTCAAGTGCGGGATCCATAATGATTGTGAGTGGTTTCAGCCTATGTACACCACGCTTGTTCTCGTGGCCAGGCAGCAAGTGCAAACGCCACTCGTAGCACCGTGTTGCATGGCCTGAGCGCTGGAGGTCAAAAAGCATGCTTCCGTGTCACCACGATGATCAATGGCATGCTGCATGCATAGAAAGGCTGCTCTTGAAAGGAATCTAAAGACAGTTGCTCTCTGAATGAGGAGTCACTCCGAGTCAGCGAAGTGTTAAGCCTGACATCGAACGCGATCGGCGCGTCTTCAAGGGCTGCTGCCGCGTCGATCCGCAAGCATGTCGACAGTCGACACATGGAAGCCCTGGGTCTGGGCAGTTTTTGCATTCAACTGCTTGTTCGCGACGGTGTTTGCGTTATTGTGTTGGGAGACATATCGACAGTTCAGAAACGTCACCAAGAGCGCTGCCTTTGCGCCTGCATTGGTCGACGTGAAGGAATGGTGAGTGTGGGCAACTAAGTGAATCTTTGCTCTCCGCAAACATGGCGCTAAGAACGCAATTGCTGCAGGACTGCGCTCTTTGACGGAGCAGCTGTCAGCGCCTTCTTTGCCGTCATCTTGGTCGTACTCTTCTCTGTAAGTTCAAGATTTCGCTTTGTGCATTGAAGTCCTTGCAGCTCGTTGGCCCTCGTGCCGTGCATACCTCGCAAGCTGGTGTTTTCTGGGCATGCGTGCAATGGTGTTCTGCAGGTATGTGCCATTTACTACATGATCTTTACTCGAAAAGGCCTGTCACATCCTGGATCACGCTATGGCAAAGGCTTTATGGTGGCCCTGAGTCTGATGACCTCCCTGCACATTTGCAACATAGCAACTCATGTAAGACTTGCGCTCACTGTCACTGGTAATCTCCAAGGTTTCACACTGTGCATGCACTGGACAATGTCACTGTATGCAGTTCCTGAGCTTTTCCCCAGCCATCAAATACTGGGTGACCACCTTCAGCGTGGATTTCAGCCGCTTGCTCCTAACAGCAACGTAAGTATGCTGTACACAAAGCGCCTTGTTCCATGTGCTGCAATTCAATGCCTGATTGTTTTAAGCAATGCAGCTGTTGGCCTGCTGAGTTGCTGTGCTTGTTCTTCAGACATGCATGACTGAGTAAGCTTGTGTAATGTCACAGCTACTCCTTTGGGTACATCAGTACAGTCTTCTTCCTGGTGTTTGCTTTCATGCTGATTGTTTGGAAAAGGACGGATGTGGAAATCCTGTACGCTGAGTCACCCAGTACAATGAGCCCCGGGGGGCACACGCCTCATGAGCCATTATAAGATCACACAGGTACTGCATTCCAGTTTGCTTCTATTTACACAGGATGCCATCATGATGCCAAACAGCATGTGTGTCTGACAATTTTGTCTGGTTTCCTGTGTTTTTGACAAATACTGCAAGTCTGGAAAAGGCCAGTAACAATGTTTTACATGACCAAGAGCTTCTGTCGCTGTGCAAGCTTGGTTGAGTTGAAGACTGCTGATGGACATGCTGCAATTTTCCTGTGTAGCTTTGGTGCACATTAGCAGGTCCAACAGAGATATAACTGTGATGGAGGTCAAAAAAACTGCAAGTCCTGATGCAGGTGACAGACCAGTGGTAGGTCAGCTATTCTAGCAGCAAAATTCTCATCACGCACTCTCTGGCTGAAACTACATTGATCTACAACACTTGTCTTCATCACATGATGACTGGCTGTGTTGCTTGAAGAATACATTCTGTCAGCGCACAAGGCTTCATCAAGTCCTTGTCAGTAGCTTGACACAGGATCATAGGGCTGTAGGCAGCTGGGATGAATTTGCTGTTGGATGTACCAGACTCCTGTTCTATTTGCTAGCAGGGTGGCGTTGCTTGTGGTCTCAGAACCCAAGACAACTGTCATTGTTGCAACATTGAGGCTGCTTTGTGCTGCTGTGAATGCTGACCTTCTATACAGATGCAGGTGATTGTTAGGGCGCATAATTTTGCTTGTTCTGTGTATAGGAGTTGAGATTGGTCAAATCTAGGAGAAAAAACTATGCCTCTGGAATGAATCCATGATGTACAGTAAGCAGCTTTAGTTCTGCAGATAGCATTGGTGCTGTTTTGCGCTTTTGTAATCTTCTGTGAATTGTGACAGGGCATGCAATGTTTGCTAACTTGTCAAGAGCTTCAACTTTCAATTAAAGCAAAGCAAGAGGTAAATGCATACGTCTTGCTGCATTCCTTGTGGGTATGAATACAGAGGGACATGCTTTGATGCATCTGTGGCAAGCCTTTCATACACATTGTATTGAAGACGATTATAGAGAAGCTGTAGCTCAGGCTCCTCAGGTAGTGTACAGCAATGTCTCTTCCCACACATGCATTTGCTGCGGTGATCATACTGTGACAGGAGCTGCAATTCTCACTCTTGCAATGTGGGATCAATTCAATGTTAATGGACCACGGTGGCGTGGAATGCTGTCTGCTCTTGATTGCAACTGCATGGGCTGTATGGCAAGCTCAATTGCCTCAACTAAAATGCCAAGGATGTGACCAGCAACATTCTCCATCACTTGTGGGCTAGCCTGCTGGACCGCCTAGGCTGTTGGGACTCCCTGCGCACACAATCACAGCCGAGCATCACACATTGCCTGATCACAGTGATGGTCCTGCCATAAAGCAAGATGACAACATTGGTGTGCATGACAATAGCTGAGCGTCACTGCTCAGCATTTCAAGCAGGCACACAATTGTCTGAATTCAGGCCTTAGAGTCCACATCTTGACAGCCATTATGCAGACGGAAATGACATGCAAGTGCATAATAGGTCACTCAGTATAAAACGACTGCCTTTTGAAGTGTCACATGCCTTGACACACCGCAGCCTATTGCAAAATGCTGGAAGAACCACAAGGATTGCTGCCACACTATGCAGAAAACATCACAGGCTGCAGCAACAGCATGACGATGCGCCACTGCATATATGTTGTTGCCCAACACTGTGTCAACACGCTCAGGGCATCGGCAGCGCATGCACAGCTTTCCCCTGGTTTGAAAGGTTTCTTTTGCACATTGCTACAGCAGTGGTCAAGGGCCTTACTGTTCATCGCAGCTTGCTACTGTCTTGGCCGATGCTGCCAAGCGCTGCGTCTGCCTGCGCCCTCTCGTGCTAGACCTCAAGGTGTTTTCTTGATTCTCTTTGTCCTTCTGAGGCTGTGCAGATGACATAGTGCGTCTGCTGCGCTTGCTGACTGGCACAGCACCTGCATGCAGTGTTCAGAGGGTTCAGGCAACATTGCAATGAGTTGCTGCGTCCAAAGAAGATTTCCTGATTCTCTTTGTCCTGCTGAGGCTGTGCAGTTGTGTGTATGCCAATGCACTCTACACATTCTAGCACAAGTGATATATGTGTGTGACCCAAATTCTGTCTCGCTAGGTTGGCTTGTTCTTAGCATCATTGTGCATGCTACATACAATGCATTGAAACGAACTTGCAACAAATGGATGACCAAGCACAAGCTCAGGCTAGTCCTGGCATGATCAGAAGTCATGCTGAAATGTGTCATGGCTTCTGAACAGCATAACACAACAGCAACAGCAGTGACACCGGCAAGCGCAGTGACAACAGGAATCGCACAAATCGCAGCGACAGTACTGATCACAGTCACAGCCACAACACAAGCGAGCAAGGTGCGGGATGACATTGGAGACGATCCATCAGCAGACAGGAATAAGCAAAAGCGAGCAGCGATGGTTTGGGTTGGAAGTGAATGTGACATGTGCTCGCTGTTACTGCTGCTGTTGCTCTGGCTACTACATGACAACGTGCTACTTTGCATGCTATGTACAGCAGCAGCATGCATTGGACCTGTTGCACCTTCACTGCTGCCTAGGCCTTGCACGGCAGGTGCGCCTTTCCTCTTCTTGCCCTTGCCAGATGGCTGCTTGGCTGTTGCAGCACCTACAGCTGTGCAAGCATCAGAAGTTGATGAGGCAGCTTGCACAACATGGGTTGGTTGATGAATCTGTTGTCCTAGGTGTCTGTCTGAGCAGGAAGTTTGTTCACACGGTGTTGCCACATCATAGCTGAGCCATGAAGACAAATCTAGGCTTATGCAGTGATGCACTCACAATTGTCTGCATGCTGTGATCTGTAGGCTAGCTGATGGCTAATCGTCGTTGAAAGCTGTGTAGAATTATTCGCCCAGCACAGCTTGAGAAAGTTCATAGTGCCTGTTGATGCATGCTTGCGCGTCTTACATGTTGGCTTGTGATGTGCTGTGTTGTGAACCATGTTGGGCATTTGGCAATAAATCATTAAAACTGACAGGGCAGATGGCTCCAGCCAGCACACACTCAGGACAGACATTCAGCATGGTCAGAAGCCGCTGCAGACACTTGCATTGACTCTTTTGGCATTGTGCTTACCTGCAACATTATCAAGCGCTTGCAGAGGCTCAACAGATTGTCCTTGACCACTATGCTGTGTCTTTGTGTTTTGCTGAGCCTGTACACAGAACGCAGCTTGACAAGGGCATTCACCCATGGTTGACAAGCTTGGATAATGCCAGAATTGTGTGATTGTATAGTTGTATGCAAGATATGCTGCAGCTTTCCATTGCATTTGTCACTACCTTCACAGCACGCAGTGCTTGGTCTGTTGCTCATCAATTGCAACACAACAAAACCGCTAGCATAGACTACAATCAGACAAGCAATGCTGACTGCATATATAATGGTGAGAAAGTGTCAGTTGCCCACTGTCGAGCCACAAGCAGCCACCTGTCATCAACGTGACCTCTATGCAATCAGACAGTCTGAGGTCAAGTTGATGACAGGCCCTGCACGCACATCACACAGGGGCCAGGAATGATGTTGAAACCACATGCTAGCAGTGACTTTCGCAGCTGTACAGGTTGGGCAGAACTAGCCCCCTTCAGGAATTGTTTCCACCCCCACGCACCCTGGGTGGGATGGCTGATCGCACCCATCACACAACACACACCGCACAAAACTGCAGGACAGTCTTTGGGTCAAATCACATACCTGCAGTGCTGTACAGCTTGGGCAGAACCAATCCCCTTCAGGCACAGTCTCCAACCTCACACACCCCAAGTGGGCTAGCTGGTCACAACAACCATCACACAGCACACACCTCACAAAACTGCAGGAAAATCTCTGGGCTGAATTGAATACCTGCAGTGCTGTACAGCTTGAACAGAACCAGTCCCCTTCAGGCACAGTCTCCAGCCCCACACACCCCAGGTGGGCCGGCTGGTCACACCCATCACACAGCAGCATGACTTCCCCATCCTCAGCTGACTGGCACACACAGCAGGCCTCACTGATGGTGTCCTGCCCTTCACTGTCTGCACTGTGTCCAGCTGCATTCTGGCCTTGCCTTTCAGCTGTTGGGGCTTGCCGTTTGACATCTGCAGTGTGTCTAGCAGCCTCCTGGCCTTGCCTTTCAGCTTTCGGTGGCTGCCTTTCAGCTGCTGAGGCTTGCCCGTCATGCAGCAGCATGACTGCGCCATTCTCAGCGGACTGGCACACACAGCAGGCCTCACTGATGGTGTCTTGCCCTTCGCTGTCTGCAGCAGCCTTCTGGTGTTGCCTTTCAGGCTCAGGCACTTGCCTTTCAGCTGCTGTGTCCTGCCCTTCACTGTCTGCAGCAGCCTTCTGGTGTTGCCTTTCAGGCTCAGCAATTTGCCTTTCAGCTGCTGAATCTTGCCCTTTACTGTCTGCAGCTTGCCCTTCTGCCTGATACCCTGGCTTTTCAGCTTTGCCAATCTGCCTTTTAGCTGCGGAGGCTTGCCTATCAGTCTGTTGCTTTTGCCTTTCAGCTCCAGAGGTCTGCCCTTCAGCTGCTGAGGATTGCCTGTCAGCCTGGGCAGCTTCCCCTTTAGCATGCTGGATTTGCTCCTCAGTGTCCTCAGCATTTTCTGCAGGGCTCTGATCTTGCCTTTGAGGCCTCACAGGCTGCCTTGAAGCTGCTGAGGCTTGCCTGTCAGCCTGAGGGTCTTGCCCTTCAACGCCTGCAGCTTGCTCAGCACCCTTTTGGCCATGCCTTTCAGCTTTAGGTGCCTGCCTTTCAGCTGCTGAGGCTTGCCCATCAGGCTGAGACCTTAGCTGATTGACCTCTGCCATTTGCCCATCAGCCAAACAGGTTTGTTTTTGCATTTCTGCCATTTGCCCACCTGCCTCAAACATTTGCCCTTGGACCTTAGCCATTTGCCCATTGGCCTCAAAGGCTTGTCCTTCAGCCTCTGCAGCTTGCCTGTCAGGAGCTGTGTTCAAGGCCAAAGGCGTTTGCCTGTCACAGACCTCCAACTGTGGTCCCAGCTGTCCTTGCTGCATGTCAGCTTCCATTGCCGTTGGCCGAGTGTCTTGACATTGCTGACTCAGCTGAGCAGCCGCTTCATCGGTGGCTATGATAGCAGCAATCTGTGACATCTGGGCAGGATGGCTTGCTATTTGGCTGATGTGCTGGCTGTCTGGTGGCAGCTGCAAAACCAGTGTTGGCTCTATCAAGTCCTCCATGTCAGCAGGTGATGCAGCAGGTGATGCAGCAGCTGATGCAGCTGCTGCTAAAGGCTCAGTCAAAGGCTCAGTGGCGTCTGTAGTAGCTGCTGAGGCTTCAGGAATGCACTGAGCAGATGCATCGGTAGTTGTCACCTGTACAAGAGTGTTGCATGTGACACATGAGTCATGGTGAAATAGTAGGCACAGATGCAGTGAACATAAGATTTTCCACAGATGCTGCAGAGTGTTGGTCAGAGTGACAATGCATACAAGTGTGAACGTGGGTCAGTCTTCTCACGACTCGACAATCTCATATAACTGCCATAGTCATCTGTATAGCACCATCTGCCATTGGAGCAAGCATTGGAAACATTAGCACTGTACCTTCCATTGTGTGGCCGCTGCAGGCAAGTGCTCATTGGCTGCGCATATGATCTATCTTGTTGCTCCTCATGCATGCAAGCTCTGAGCTAGCCAAAGATGCAGAGATTGAGACAAGACTTGGGCTGCACACTTGTATTGCCCAAAGGGGATTATGTAGCATTTTGTTATCATTGCATACAATGCAGCAGTTGGTACCCGCTGTTGTGCCTCCTGCATGCTGTGCATTTCCTGACACAGATGCACACACGCTGCTGCACCTCATGCATGCAAGACCTGACATTCAATACAGTAGATTCACAATGAACCACACATTACCTGTTGTTGTGCCTCCTTCGTGCTGTGCATCTCCTGACGCAGACTGCACACGCGTCGCTTCAGGTGGCAGACTTCAGAAGCCAAGCTGGCGTTCTCCGATTGCAGGACTTGAACCTGTGCTGTCTTCGCTGCCAGCTGCTGCTGCAGGGGTTCCTGCAAATGACATTGTACAACTGCAGAGCATTGAGGTTTGTCTCACAGCATGGTGCAACATGGCAGGATGCGCACACAGCATCAAGCGTGCTTGGTGTAAGTTGCAGAGGTTTGCATCAGACAGCATTGATACTGCATGCCGCAGTAGACCCACATCAACATATTGACGCAGAGTATAAGGATGATTTGTTTAGCAGTTGCACACGCCTTGCCTTGCACAAAACCCGCAGTTTGCCTAAAACCTGAAGGGAGACTTCGATTGAGTCACTCAACTGCATTGTTGAAACTCCTGCACACAGACATGAAGTTGACATGATGTCAAGGGAACGAGGGCTCTACCTGGCTCTGAAACTCTGGGTCTGATTGTGTCTGCGTCGCTGATGACACAAGCTGCATGCTAGTACTGCTGTTGTGCACTTGCTTGTCTGGCAAGTCTGCGTTGGAGTTGCTGGCAGCACCTGGTTCAGCCAATTGGTGTCTGAGCTTAGCAGCTGCAGCTGCCTGCTGCGCTATTGTCTGCATGCTCAATACGTGCCTGTTGCCTGTAGCTGTAAATGATGCACTTGCTTTGTGC
Organism: Trebouxia sp. TZW2008; assembly: GCA_002118135.1. Taxonomy (NCBI): domain Eukaryota; kingdom Viridiplantae; phylum Chlorophyta; class Trebouxiophyceae; order Trebouxiales; family Trebouxiaceae; genus Trebouxia; species Trebouxia sp. TZW2008. The sequence continues at coordinate 115,524 of BDIU01000004.1, read as the reverse complement.
AGTGTCTCCTGGCCCCGCAACATGCTAGACCCCATTTTGCCAAGCTGCCTCAGCTGTGCATGAGATGTATCCCCTTCTGTTCTGTCAAGCTGTTTTGCCTGTGTCTGAACTGAGCTCTCGTTGAGGGCAGAGAATGGTGCACCAGCTGTGTTCTGCTGTCTATGCCTGCTCGACAAAATGGAGCCCTGTTTGTCCAGCTGCTTCAACTGCATTTGACATGCATTCCTGGTTGATACAGGAAGCGGTGGTGGCTGTGGCGGTGGCGCAAACTGAGGCTGAAGGACAGCATGACATGTCTTCATCTGCTCCTGCTGCTGCTGTTGTACCTGCTGAAACTCCTCTTGCTGCTGCTGAGTCATCACAGTCTCGGCAGCCTGATTTTGTGCAGGAACCTCCAAGGTAGTCAGCCATGGCAACGGCGGCAAAGGTGGTGCTGTCGGTGCAGGTACAAACGTTCTTCCTGCCACATCCTGCTGAGCAGTGTTCAGCTGCACTTGCTGCTGAGATGCTACGGCTTCTGTTGCTGTAGCTGCAAGCACATTCCCTGGCGCATCCTGCTGAGCAGTTTTCAGCTGCCTTTCTTGCTGTGTTGCTGCTGCTTCTGTGACTACAGCCACAAGCATATCCTCTGGTGCATGTTGCTGAGCAACTTTCAGCTGCACTTGTTGCTGAGCTGCTGCTGTTCTTGCAGCAGCTGCAAGCATGCCCTCTGAGAGGTTTTGCTCAGCATATGGCAAGCACGCTTGGCCCTGATGTGATGCTGCTGCTGCTGCTGCTGTAGCTGCAAGCATTTCCTCTGAGACCTTCTGCTCAGCCTTGGGCGCAAATGCATGCCTTTGCTCTGATGCTGCTGCTGAGACAGGTTGATTCGCAGGATGGCAACCTTGCACAGCAGGCTTTGAACTCCATGGCAAAGCAGGCAGCGGCGGCGCCTTTGGCGGTTCAGCAAACTGATGCTGCCGCCTGGCATCAGCTTGTTGGCATCTACTGGCTTCTGACACAGTTCCCGTGTTGTCTGCTGTGTCGCGATTGAAGAGACCTGTGAGCTGCTGGTTGCTACTTGTGGTTGTGTCAGCCAGCGGAAAAGCCTTGTCTTGCTGAGCAGTACATCTGTGCTGCTGCTGTTGCTGCTGCTGCTGCTGCTGCGTCTGCTGCTGCTGTGGCATTTGCTCATGCTGCTGATGTTCACGTTGCTGCGCCTCAACAGGCTGTCGTTGCAGCTGCCCAACAGCAGATGTGTCTTGGGCATCAGATGTCAGAGCTGTACTGTTGTTGCTGGAGTTGGCGCCTTCTCCAGCAGTACAATTTGTTAGAGCCTGTTGCTGATCAGCGCCCTTGAGCTGCTTTAGGTGGTCCTGTATCTGTGACTTCCTCCTGTTAGCTGGCTGCTGTGCGTTTGGCTTGTCGGCAGAGTAGTACACAAACTGGCGAGGGTTGTTGTGCTTGCGCAGCACCTGCAGAAAGCTAAACAATTGCAGGAAGAATTGCAGAGAAGCACATCACAAGCAGCATCAGTCAGATTGTTCTTGTGCGCAGTAGGCTCTCAGGCAGCTGCAGCAGATGTCCTGCTTCAAAGTAGCACATGCATTGCGCGACGGTGAGAAGTACCTCAATCAAGTCGCCATCTTTGAGCTGTACAGGCCCAAGCTCTAGACGGCTGTTCACAAGCACATTCTTGTGCCCAAGGGAGTGAAATGTTGCCTGCACAGTGCATGATATCACCACTAGTGTGCAGCTGCAGCATCAAAGGCAAGGTATAAGTTGACCTCACCTGGTCATCATCGTCAACCTGCAGCCTGATATGCTCAGATCTGATGCCCTTGTCGGGCAGGATGATGCTGTTGCTGGGGTGTCTGCAAGACACTTTGCTACTGAGCAAGCAGCAACAGCGGCGTAACCTCATCACTGCAGTCCCCTTTCGCTTACCGGCCCATGGACAGAGTGCCTCCAGGCACAAGGTCAATCTCCTGCCTAGGTTTGCCATCCTTCAAGATCAGGATCAAGCCTGCGGTGCCGGGCATGCTTGAGCTACTGCAGCAGTCACAATCGGCAGCCCATGCTTTTAATGTTGCCTTGCCGGAGCGTCATTTTGCTGAGGGGCGCAAACACCGGCGGCAAGTGGTGCCAGTCAACAACACCTGTCGCGAGGGGTTCTGAAGCAGCTGACGGTTCATATCCCAAGCGTGAAAAAGGTTGATGCCTTTGACTGCAGGGATCAAGAAGATCATGACATCATCAAGTGGGTATTGAGGAACTCAATGGCGGTTTTGTCTTAAGTCGTGTGATGCGTCGCTTTCAGCGGAAGTAGCAGCCGCAATACTCACCCGCACAGCCTCCAGGTGCTGCAGCGCTGCCGAAGCTATGGCGAGAGCAAAATGCTCGTGGAACTGTTCATCCTGGTCTACCGCATGTCGGAGGTTCCTGTTGTACCTCGCCGTGCTTCAACTATCGGGCGCCGAGGCCAGCTTGATTGCCTTCGGAGACTCTTACAGTGACACAGCGCAGCACGGAGTCAACTCGATAGTGCCCGCGGCGCTTGGAACGACACAGGTCAGTCGTTTTCAAGTCGAAACATGCTGCAAGCTTAACGACTACTTTGAGGGGCGCACTGCGCGCCAAGCAACTGACACACAGCTGATCTTCTCAGGCAAACAGCGGCTCCTTCCCAGCACCTCCATACTATCAAGGTCGCTTCTCCAACGGTCCTATTTATCTTGAAACAGCTGCAGCTTCTTTCGGTGACGTGCTCAACAGTTATGCTGCTGGCGCGGCGACCGTTGGCGCTCCAGGAACAGCGAGCCAAATTTTGGTCTATCCACCTTATGACCATCTATCCAAGTTTGTTACCGTTTCAGTGCCCAACGGTCTGCAGCAGGTAGTAGGAGATCTTTCAGTGCACGTTCAAAGGACACCTCAACTTCTGAGGCCAGCACGTCAATAATGCTTCTATTGATAGGAATCATGCATTGTTATTGACATGCAGACCTGGCATCATCATTTCACAATCATCTGCACCACAAATAATTGTGAGATGACATGCTTGTCATATTGCTGTTGTACAACACTATGTATGCAGCTGTAATTTTCTGCTGCGTCGTCACTGAGCACACAACTTACCGGCGGGACGATCTCTGCTTGACTAACTGTACATGTGTTTGCGCTGAATGTTGCAGGTTGCTCAAATTTGCCGATGGACGATTGGTGTGCGTGTCCTCAGAGCATATACATTCTGAAACTTGGCGCAAACAAATGTCTGTGCTGCCTATTGCAGGCTGACGAGTTTCTGCATGACAACAACTGGTACGCGCGTCCTCAGAGCACATACATTCTGGAGTTTGGCGTGAATGATTATCTGAATTTAGTTGGCGGAGCAGAGAGTACCACTGTCACAGCAGTGGTACAAACAATCATCCAAATCGTCCAGAACCTGTACAACGCTGGCGCAAGAAGGTAAGTACAGTGCTGTACAAGTTGAAGCCTCTTCATCTTGTTCCAAGTCATCTCACCACTTTGAGCTCAGACACGTCTAGCTCTGAATGTTTGCGCAATGCTATCCGTTGATCTCCTCTCGGTGTGAGCTGGGCTCACAATACAGCTCTCAAATCTGAGTGAGCCAGCCCTTGATCTCAGTCATGCAAATGCATGGCTGTCTGAACATGCCCTGCACAAGGGTGCCATTAGCAACCTAGTGTGCTAGCAACATTTCTGAGCTTCTCATCAGTGCCTACTCAGCTGCGGACAGGTCTTCACCCGCAGCTGTCTGCAGAACTCATTTTGCATCTGCTTATACACTTTTCTCTGCGTACCTTTGTGTAAGCTGTTCATGCACTCAGTATGCCTCCGTACGAAGCTTTGAGTCAGCTGCTGATGCGCTGTATGTGCAGCTTGTTGCGTGTTTTTGCACAAGCTGTTTATGCACTGAATATGTCTCCGCACGCAGCTTTGTGCCAACTCCTGATGCATTGATTACGTCTTTGTGTGCAGCTTTGTGGTGTTCAATGTGCCACCATTTGCTGGGCTTCCCATCTTCCTACCTCCCTACACTCCTGCCAACCAGACTGCTGCAGCTCAGGCAAGCATCGGCTGTCAAGCCTTTTTGTGCTTCAAATACTGCCTGCAGCAAACAAGCTGTCGGCCACACACACCTACTATTGTAATCTCTTGATATAACGACTGCGATGGTCACACAGCAAATTGTCCTTACATCAAATTGTCCTTAAACAAAAGCACCACTGTAGTCAGAATGCAGTGCTTGGTTCCCAATTGCATTGTCCCTACATCAAGGACTCATTATATCAAGTGTCCTTACATCAAGAGACTATTGTACCTACTGCTTATGCTGGCATGTTTCCAGGCTTTTGTTATCATTACTCTCAGGACTGTATGTTCTGTTGATTGATAGATCACTTGGGTATTGCTTGGTACTCATCAGGAGGTGTCAACGCATACCAGCTGGTGTTCATATGCTATGTACACGGCAGTCCAAGCTTGCCAGTGTTGTTTGCTCTTCAGCTCAACTCCGTGGTCATGTGTGTATACCCTGGCGCACTATGCTAACATATGTATGAGCCAGAAGGAAGTTCAGCTTTGCAACCTGCATACACATTCACTCATGAAAGCTGCTTGTGCTTCATTTTGTCTTTGCCACATCATGGTGCGCATCAATGTGTCCAAGTCAATGAAAACCCAGTCACAAACGTCAAAGTGAATGATGATTTGCTCATGCATTGCGTATATCAGCCCTGTACCCCTTGGCAAGTCAGGACTTGATCACACATGCACCTAGCACATGTGCTGGGAAGGTGTACCAATCATCATCATCACCAGTTCTGTTTTGTTCAATTAGTACTATTTGTGGTATTATTATTATTCATTGTGATTAATATTGTCATCATTTGGGTTTGCTTGCTTGCAGGCATTGGCAACTAATCTAACTGCAGCACACAACACAGCCCTGACAGCCGCAGTCAATAGCTTCAATGCACAGCATGCTGGAGCCCATGTTCAGATCTATGACTTCTATTCTTTCTTTGTGAACCTGGTCACAAATGCAGCTTCAGAGGGCTTTACTGTCAGCCCTTTGACGCAGCCCTGCTATTCAGCCCCAGCCTTCTACCCAGGGTTCACTGCTGGCTTTGCATACCCTGTTTGCTCAAATCCCAACCAGCACATCTTCTGGGATGCAGTACATCTGACAAACAGAGCAAACAATTTGCTGGCAGCAGACATAGTTGCACACTTTCCTCAGCTACAAGGAGCGTGACAGCATGTTCACCAGATTCAAAGCAGCTGAATAATCTATTACTTTCAATGCAGCTGAGGAATCTATGATAAGGTGTGATGGACAGGCACAGAGGTTAGTTCCGGTGATTTCACTCATTCGACTTATTCCCTGGCATGCTCAACAGCATGCTGCGTGTCTCAGTTGCAATAATTCGTGATCAAGCTCAATGCAGGGTGTGTATGTATGGCAGGTTTCTGTGCAAATACGGTATTCATTTCAGGTGCAGCATGCATTTCCAGCTTTCCTAGAGCCTTGGGTAAGCACAACTAATGGGGTATGTTTTGTGACGATGGAGTCTCATTCTGTAGTAAACGTCAAACACGGCACAGGTGTACAGTTGGTGAGGGCAATTCAAGCCAATTTTGTCTGCTAACCTTGTTTGACCCTTCAACTTGCCTTTCAGGACTTGAGTGACTGCTGCTCACATGCTGGTCTGAGAATGACCAGGCTTTGGCTGTCGTTTGTCAGCCAGCATGTCAGGGGCTGAACCCTTGCCTACTTGCTTGTATAAGTAGGATCAATGAGCGGCTGACATATTGTGTTGGTACAGAATGACCTGTTGTTTTGCTGGTTTCGCAGATGATGTTAGTTCTCGAAGGCATCTTGCTGTGTGTTGCTGGAGTGCATAATAATACAAACGATGTAACAACCTTCAAGTCCTGTCAAACATGCCCAAAGATCCATTTCGGGGACAACACGGCAACACATTGGACGCGTTAACGGAAAGTGTCCATGTGTTGTCATGGCTGAGAGAGAGAGAGAGGAATTTTCTGATGCTGTACCCATCGCACAAAGCTGCTATGTCTTGGAAACACAAACCTTGACATGTTCTGTGTTGCAATTGAGGCATTGCCGACTTGGCTGCGGTGCCAACTTGCATAGTTTGAGTAACACTGCAATGCTCCAGAGGCAGTGAAGCTATGCAGAATGCTGATGCGTTTCTAGTCATGGGTACCGACTGCTATGGAGATAGCACACAGTGTATCACACTGGCAGCATAGACATAAGGCTTGGCAACTAGCAGAGCTGTCTGTAATGACTGTCTGGAACGCTGATTGCAGCTGCTCTTGTATGTATTGCAGATTGAGTTTGCAAGCCATCCACACAATAGCTCTTGTGCATCCTGCAAAATAGCTAATGCTGCAATTTTAATGACAGATTGCACAGATGCAGCCACAAATGATGCAATCGCATTATGCAATCTTACATACATACACCTCATGCCATCCTACATGCAGCTGATCCATTGCATCATGATGGCATAGTTGCTACAACTACAGACACCGCTCATGAAAGTTGCTCCCAGCTTCTGTTTGCGATTGTCAACAACGCAACGTACATTGCTGCTGCCTGAGTATTCATGGCATTACTCCTCCAACATGAGGAGCCTTGCCTCTGGTCAGTGTGCACATCGACACATGACACCATGCATGATAAGCAGTATCAGCATTGAAGCTTAACATTGGGTGATTCCGTACTGACTGGCAGCAGGAAGCATCTGCTGCAGCTGATATTTTTTGGGTTCAGTGCTGCCTCCAACTGCATGCTTGACTGCTTGTGCAGCAATCCATTTCAAAGGTATGCAATAGGCTTGAAACAACAACATAGCTTTGTTCCTGTGTACGTGCTGCAACTCACAATCGAGGGAGCATCGATTCTGATCGTGCTTGTATGCTACACGATCAGCTAGCTACAGGCATGCACAGGCAGCCAGCAAGAAACTGAAGGAGTGAATCAGGGTCCCTTCACCTCTGCCCGAGCTCAGGGTCCTTTGGGTCGATCTGCGACGTTTGAGCTGTTGTGCTTACCTTCGTGTTGCCGACTTTGGCGGGCCACAACAAAATTCGGATACGACATCTCACGTAACCTTACTAAAAACGGCACGATCGTATACTCGGATTTTGTCCACAATTTTGTGCGCACCCGAAGACCGTTGACTTGTCTATCGACGCTGCGTCAAACAACTCTGCGAGTTCAAGCGTCAGCCTGCTGAGGGCTGCTATGTGTCGCACCTTTCAGATAACTTTTGCTCGCAAGGGGAAGTGACTTGTGAGCGAAGTCGTATTGCACTGCGTTGACTGTATTCGTCAATCAAGACTTGTCCCGCGCTTTCAGCTTCGGAGCGATATGACCTTCGAAGTTGTAAAGAATCTGTTGACTGTTGCGGTACGTGACTGCGAGTCCGTTGCATGTTGATATGCATTGAATGCACTCCTCGAATGGTCGCATTTTCCTGTGCATGTCGACCATCGTCCCTTGCAAAGACACAAGGGTTCCGGCTCACATTAGCAATAGCTTTTGTTCAAGACAGCTTGTGCTCGCAGGTTGCTGCAGTGTTCTTGACGACCACCGAAGCAGGTATCGTCCTGCTGTTGCAGTTCTCTCGTAAACTTGCAACGGCTCGAATGCAACGCCACTCGACTTAGCGCTTGCAGCTGCGTTAGTCAAGTTGAGTGATGATCTGTCTGGATCAAATGCAGGAGAATTCACTGGGCGCTCATTGCTGTCCACCTGGGTAGCTGCAGGAGCCTCTTGCCATGCCAACGGCAAGACTCAACGCCACAGTTGCAATCAGGCTGTGCAGCTTGTTTCTTGCGCTGCCAAGTGAATGAGGACCATTATGCATGCTGATTTGTCTCTATCATGGACTTTCATGCTGCATAGCAGATTACCTACAATTCTACAAACCATGCCAGATTGCAGATGTTATACTTAACATGTGCATATGGGTGCGTGCAGACACATGCAGCCCTGTGGCCTTTGGTTCAGAAGGGCCTCAAGCTTGCCCTTTCAATGTAAGCGCAAACATTGGCATCTGCCCAAATGCTCAAGCTGGCCAACAATGCTTTGGAGGCGGTAAGCAAGCCCTCAAAAGCACTGCAGGCCTGTTCATAGCTTATAATTGATAACCTGAATTCAGCAGAACCCGCACGCTGACTCATGCGCCAGCACTGCATGTATGTCCGACTGCATGGCAATCCAGGGCTACCTCTCCTCACAACAGACTCCAGTCATGATGCCCAATTGCGTACACTCTTCTTTTCTTTTCTTTGGCTGGTTGCATGGCTAGTCAGGAGGTTTCTGAAGTCTTTGCTGCATGCAGACCAGTGTTCCACATCTGCCAATACATCTGCTGCTTGCTCTGCTGCAAATGATGGAGGCGCAAGCTGCCCATATCTCCCAACGGGCGCTACATGTACTGGAGCTGCTGGTACGGCCATGCACATCTGCTCATAAACAGAAGAGTAATTTGACATGCTGCAGCCAGGCAATACACCACAGTCATGATTGTCAGCAGCATGATCGCAAACACTGATGATTCCAATCACCAATCGCCTTCATCACTTATATGACAAGTCATCATGCATTTGAAAGGATCTGTCTGTTGATTACTGCCACCCTATTTTGGATTTTGTTACTGAGTGAAGTTGCACTGCACTTCAAGCCGTTGCTGCTGCAAAGCTTGTAAAATGCCTTTTTTGCAACAGACGCAGGTGCTCAAAGAGAAGGCACATTATGCCGTGTCTTGCAGAATACACTCATGCATCTTGTATTCTTCTGAAAGCAGCCTCAGCAATGTATAGATGGGTGTCTGTCAATCCAATCGGTAACTTTACACCCAATTGTCATGCTAGGATTGTGCCCTACGTAAATTAGTTGTTGCAGGATTTTGCTCCACTGGCCAGCTGTGCAAATAGGACTGAATTGCAGAAATGTGACTTCAGAAATTGATTGCTGCAGGTTTTTGCTCTACTGGCCAGCTGTGCAATGCCAATGTAACCTCTGCAGCCTTGTACAACAACAAGCGGTCACGCAGGCCTGGAACGTGTGTCACCCCAGTAGCTGCAGGCTCTGCTTGCAAGGCTGGATCTGGTAAGATGCTGCTCCTTGCAGGCTTAGCAAAGTCACATCTGCCATGCCTGTGTATCGAGCACATACCCAGTACTCACTCTACAGTGTGGGATACGGATACCAACTCCTGTGTGCATACGTACCCAATATCAGCCGATCTCCATGAGGACATGTTGGTCTGTTGCAGAGACGTCTCTTTCTAAAGACTGCACTGTGTGTCGAGAAACATGTTTTGACATCCATTTGTGTTTACTGTCTTGTTCAGAAGTTTCACTGCAGTTGAAACGCAATGATTGGCTCCAGTCTGCATTGTCCTTGCAATAGCACTGTCCTTGTGACGAGTGTTGATTTATCAAGTGGTCGCTGTACGTTTTGCACATGAGTATGCATGTAAACATGTTGAGCTCTTGACAGCTCAAACTCGCCTGTGGCGATGGTGTGATGCAGATACGTGCAGTGCGCCCTTGAACTTTGCAGCTATGTACTGCACCTCTACGACGTGTCCAGCTGGCAGACCTGGAGTACCATGCAGCTCTGGAGGTACGAATGCTCTCACAACTGCCTGTACAAATGGGGAAAGAAAGGAGAATCCTTTGCCGATGAGCACCACAACATGAGCCAATGTGAATAGAAGCAGCCTAGGACTGGGTACATATATGCCAATCTGCTCCATTCACGTGCTTTCATGCTTACATGACTGGTTTGACACATAAGCAAATGCAAAACCCAACATTTACACAAGCCAACCGCTTGACGGCCAGGAGCATTGAACACACTGACAAGCACAGAACTCTGCCATACATGCGAGTCTGGGTTGTGCAGACAAGTGTGGAGTCATATATTGCGTGGAGAGTCTGATGCTCATGTCTGACCCATGACTGCTATCCTGTGCATGCATGTCTACAGATTTCTGAGGAATGTGCTTGTCTGCATATCTTCCAAGAACGTCTTTGTCTGCAGATCTTTGCAGCAATGGCGCAGCTACCACTACAGCTTGTCCAGTGAACGGCAGAACAACTGGAACCTGCCCTGCAGTGGCCACTGGTGGAGCTTGCATGCAAGGAGGTAGGCTGTCATTGCTTGTACTGCAACAGAGCTGTCTGTCTGTCCATCTGGTTGTCTGTGCGCCTGCCTGGCAAATGTGCAGGCTTGCATTCAAGGAGGTAGGCTGCCATTGCTTGCCCTGCAGAAACTACCTCGTTTGTCTGTCTGTCTGTCTGTCTGTCTATTCATATGTGCCTGTCTGTGCGTCTGTCCGTCTGTCTGTCTGTCTGTCTGTATGCCTGCAACCTGCGCTGCAGTGGCATCTGATGAATCCTGCATGCAAGAAGGTAGACTGCTGTTGCTTGCCTTGCAGAATGCCAGCGTGCATTTGTTTGTCTGTCTGTGCATGTGTCTATCTAGCTGTCTGTACATGCATATGCTTGTGTGCCTGTCTACTTGTCTGTGTGTTTGACTGTATGTTTGCGTCTGTGCATATGTCTATTGTCATCTGTGCCTGGCTATCCCCATGTCTGTCTGCAAGAATGTCAGCCCATATCAAAGCCTCACAGAACAAAGCAGTATCTGCCTTGTCCTGATGTGCACTCCTGCATGCTTTTCAATGTCATGAAAACATGAGCAAATGCTGCACAGGAATGCACAAGGTGCCAGGTGTGTGCAGGAACAGGCACAAATGCTGGTACATGCAGCATGGCTGGAAGCATGTAAGTTCACGTTCAACAGTTGCGCAAAAGTTTGAACTAACCTATGTGTCAACTTGCAGACGAGTGCACTGGGTACCAAGTGTGTACAGGAACAGGCTCAACCGCTGGCACATGCGTCACTGCTCAGCCAGCTGGAGCGTCTTGCACCAGCGGCTCAGGTGATGCCATGCACTCCATTCTGCCTGCATGTTCAGCAAAACCATGAAATGCCATGCACACCACTCTAGCCAAATGTTCATTGCAAAAAGAAAAGCTGGCATGAAATGCCATGCACCCCATTTTGACCCTATGGTTGTAACATATTGAAATATCATGCGTTGTGCTGCAGACTGGTGTGACAACACTCTTGCAATACCAATTCTTCATTGCGCTCTGACAGGGCAGCTTCGCTGTGCATTGGTGTGTCATTGTTGCACTGTCACATGAGCTTTGCTGCATACCAGCGCATTGTTGTTGAAGCTTTGCTTGTGCTGTGTTGTAGATTGGTGTAATAACGCAATTTCACACCCATTTCTGGAGAAAATCTGACAAAACAGCTGAGCTATGGATCGCAACAAATGCTTTTGCAAGTATCACTATGCTGCAGACTGGCGCATTGTGACTGGAAGATGTCTTGTGCTGTGTTGTAGACTGATGTGTCAATGCACTTGTAACGCGAATCCTCAGAGGAGCTCTGACTGGACAGCTGTGCTGTACATTGCAACAAATGCTTATATGAATGTTGAACTGCTGCAGACCAGGGCAACAGGAGCGACAAGTGTCTTCTGCTGTGTTCAGACTGGTGTGTAAACACACTTGCAACACCACTTCTTGAAGGAGCTCTGACAGGGCAGCTGTTGTCGTGCGTGGTTTGTCATTCTCGCACGTGCAGCTTGACCCATTCTGACTGACCCATGACTTTTGCTGTGTTGTAGACTGGTGTGTCAACACACTTGCAACGCCAATCCTGGGAGGCGCTCTGACAGGGCAGCGGTGCCCCTCCACCTCGGCCTGCCCCCTGGCCAGTGCTGGCAGCACCTGCTACAGCGGAGGTGCTCCTGTCTCCCTGACTTGCTTAACTACCTGATCAAGAACTCTGCATTGACTTGAAGCCTTCTTGCAGCTTCACAAACAGCCCCAACTGTCCCCACTATCAAGCTCATTGTACAGTTGGTAGTGAGATGGAAGCACCCTCACATGGCATGCAAAAGCCCGCTGTCAAGGTGTGTATAACTTCCCCTACCACAGAAAACACTGTGCAACTGAGCATGAGATGGCAGCACCCAGACAGGGCTGCGCGTGCAAACCTGCTGTGAATGTGTGTGGAGAATGACAACAAATAGCTGTCTCAGATGTATGCTCTCATGCCAGAGGTTGTGTTTGCATTTTTATGTTTTCATTGCTCACAGCTCAGAACTTATTCTGTCTGTTGCAGACCTGTGCAGCTCTGGCAGCGGCAGTGGCACAGCCTGCAGTGCCTCAAGTGGCCAATTCTCCTTTTGCCCAACGCTTCCTGCAAATGCTGCTTGCTATGCTGGCGGTGAGTGCGTTGTTGACCCCATATTATGACTGCATCTGCTTAAGAAGTTGCTTGCAACATTCGGCTGTCCTTGGTTGAAAAGTGCCTGTTAGGCAGGACACAGTGTTTCGTTATCAACTGCCATGCATTTGAAATGCCATGCATTTGATTTTTTTGGCAGTGTCAGCTGCCCTCATGTTGAAACTTCCATGTTTCACAGTGTCAATGTATCATAATGTTGAACCATGCCTGGCATTGTAAAGATAGACCCATCTTGGCTGTCATGCTGCATCAATACAAGGAGCATGTTGTCTGTTGTTTGCAGTCATGAGGCTTGATTCACAGGACCAAGTCCTTTGATGCTCTGTCAATGAGCACAACATACCGCATGCAGGAAGTGCTATTCAATATGTATCTGGCAAAGGATGGCTTCTGTTGACAAAGTGGCTTACACCGTTATGCAGATCGCTTCAACAGGCAGCCATCTGGCCCTCAGCAGTTCTGCAATGCTGTGGGAACTTCAGAAGGGTACGGCATCAATGCCACAGCAGCAGGAGAGTACTGCATGCCTGGAGAAGGTGAGCCAGACTAGCTTTGATGTGCTCGTGCAAACACAACACCAGTCAGCACACTTTGACTCACAAGATTTTCAACTGCGGTCAACCTGAGACTCACTCAGCCCCTCAGCTGAAGCTTTCAATGACTAATGGTGTATGTCACGGGATACCAACAAACACAGCAGTTTGCTTGTCTGTCTGTTTGTATTGCTTGGCATCTGCCCTGGGTGCGTTTCTTCACACCCAGCTTTGCTTCACATGTCAACCTGATCCTGGAGACTTGCAGCAACTTAGAGGCTTGATCACTGCTGCTAAACGGTTGCTCTATGTTTCGAGATGCTGCCTGACTGAGGCACATGGCTTGAGGACAAATGAGGATCCTGCCAGTCGTGTGAAATGCATGATGAAGCAGTTGCAATCCCAGCTGCACCATGACTGAAGCTTGCATTGTGCTGCAAATGACTGGCACCCAATGCATACTTCTAGGTTTGCTCCAAAGCATGACTAGCCCTGTTTGCACTGTGGCTAGAAGTTGCAATGTGTTGCTGCAGATGTGTGTTCACCAAACGGCGCGTTCTGTCCATCCTCTGGTGTGTGTCCTAGAGGACCTGCAGGGGCGTACTGCTATGTGGGCGGTGAGCATCCTGCATGCCAATATCCTTAATTGTAGTGTATTATTGACGCTAAGGGTGCGCTTAGGGTTTTGAAAAATTGGTGTTACCAATTTGTTTGACACTTTCATATTAGGCCCACCCTTTGGGGTTCAGAGGCATGGTCATAGGGTTCAGGGTTTTAGGGAAGAGTACAGTACATGTAAGGAAGAGGAATACATGCCTCTGACAGTAGACAGTGTCTCAATGGATTGTTGTGCTCCTGCGCTTCATAACTATTCTGACAGCAGTTTGGTCAACTGATGCGGTAGTTTGATGTCTACCTGGTGGCATTGCTGTTGAATTTGTGCTTTGTGCACAGAAGCCGTCTCTGTTTGTCTTGGCATCTCCTGTGTGTGTGTGTAACGAATTAGCGCAAGAGCGATATCCCAAAGTTTGTGATGTTTGGATAACACCTTCAGTTTGATGTTGGCTACGAGACAATCTCAATGCAGTGATTGTTGATGATTATCTCATTGCCTTAGTATACAGTCAGCAGTCTGGATACTTCAGTATGACTAATTGATAGTGTTAAGCCTCATGGCGTTACAGTGTGCCAGTCAGGACTTACCTCAGGACTTGCACAAGGTGGTATCCTGTCATAGCAAACTTGCGCTGATCCTAATGAATGTCTCCTGTTACTGTGGCATGTTCACGATGATAGCTAGTCAGGAGCTGGCTGTTCATGTCTCCTTCAAATAGTGTTGACCCTGCTCTATCCATTGCCAGTCAGCCACCGTTTGTGATCCTGGACTTGATGTGCAGACCTGTGCAGCTCTGGCAGCTCAGCAGTGTCCGTGTGTCCTCTGAGGCCTAACAGCATTGTGGGAGTGTGCCCCTTGTTGACTACCGGCCAGGCCTGCACTGTCAACGGTGCAGTCATTTCTTCTCTTGCTTGTTTGTCCCAATCATCATCTTCACCACCACAACCACCATCATCATCACCATGACCACCACCATCACCATCATCGTGATCATGATCATCACTCTGTTGTTGCTGGTGTGCATGAGTTCTCATGCACTTGAGTGTTTGCTGCCCAGCTGCTGAAATCGTTGTATCTGTGTGGTTCAGATTGCTTTGAAGCTTTTGCGCCTGCAGCAGTTGCGATCAGCAAGTGCCCACATCAAACCTTTTGCCTGCGCTGTCAACCAGAAGCCAACTGCTGCACAAGCCAAATGCAACGCTATGGACAGTCATGCAGGCACAGAACTTTCAAATCAAAGCTGAGGGCTTGTTTGTGCACTATGTGCATCCCTTGTTGTCCCTAAAAAGACGCTCAGAACAAGCTTGCCTGGCAAGACAGGACTTGGGCCACACACATCTAGCACATGTGCTGGAATGTGCAAGTGTTGTTATTATCACATTGTGCATCCCTTCTGAGTGCCTGTTCTGTTGCAAACTTAGCTGTCATGGCATGCAGACACATGCGTGTTTGGAGCACAGTGCTATGGAGCCAAGAGTGACGGCTCAGCATCAGGCAACTGCACATCTTACTACCCTGTGCTTACAGCATCTGGAGCCGCACCTCCACAGGCATGCTGCTTTCTTCTTCCTCCCTGTTGAATATTACAGGACAGCTAATGCCTATGGTCTCAGTAGCTCAGCACAACATACACTTGCATATTGTTCTATCCCTTGGTAACAGCATCTGCACCAGCACCTCTTGGACAGGCATGCTCCTCGGTTGTTCTGTTCTTGCTCATCATGAGTTTGAGGTAATGGCCTAGCCAAGCAGACTGTGTGCTTGCTTTGCTCACCTTTCCATGTTGTGTGACAAAACATTGAGCATAGCAAGTGCGGCAAAGGCGCTCACTGCAACAAGCACTCAAGTGAGGCAGACTTTCAAGTGCAAATGTTGGTAAAGTTGCCCATCATCAGAGAACCTGTCTTGCCCATGCTAGGACCACTCTGCCCTGACTTCCAAGCCAAATGCCCCAATCCTTTCTGACCATGCAGCTGCGGCATGTCAGCAATGAACACATGCATGCCCCTCAGCTGTTTCAGGCAGGGCTTCACATGTGCTCATACATATACACGTCTGCATTGCACTGTTCCCACTGACATGTGACTGGCTGGTGTGGATGTGCAGATGACCTTCCACAAAACAGCTGTGTACACCGAGACATGTCTCTGCTCAGCAATAGAAGCGGCTGACCACAAAGAAACATGCATGCCATAGACAGCACCAGATTCATGTCTACCTGCTGCATTGGTGACAGTACCCTGGCACGAAAGGCCTGTTGCTATTTGTCACTTTATGTTGAAAGAAAACCCTGAGACAGAGGACGCAGCTCATGCCTGTTAGGCGTTGCCGCAGAACTTGACACAGGCCTTAGCAGGTTCCACAGACCATCACAAGCAGCAGTCAGACCTTCTCTCATGCCACAAGTTCACCAACTGTTGCCTTCCTGGCCAGCCCAAGTGGCTATGCAACTCACAAGATGCCTTGTTGTGAATTGCTGCAGAATTTGACACAGGCGTCAGCAAGCTCCCCCGCACAGACTGCTACAGGCAGCAGTCAGACCTTCTCCAATGCTACAAGTGTGCCAGCGGTCGTCTCTGTGGCAAGTCTCAGTGGCTATGCAACAGTTTCTGCCTTCAACTCAACAGAGCAAGAGCGGGTGAGTTCAGCAAAACTTGCATAATGCTTGACTTACATAAATGCTTGCCAAAAACAGGATTCTTACATGCGCTGTGCTCAAGCCATGCTTAGGATGTTGAACCTCATTGCAAGATAACAAGGACAAGGCTCTGCACAGCTCAAACATTTGTGGTCCGCTACAACTCTTGTTGACATGCTTCAGCCACAGAACAATTCTGATCGCATGGGAGCAGTGATATGCCTGGAGGACTGTAAAAACTGCACCTTTCAGATCTGCCTTTTGAACAACTGTAGAAATATTTCATATGCATTGAGTTCACGCAAGTTCTGGTGTGTGCAGTTCGTCACAACACTCGAGGCCAACATCTATGCCAAGATTGATGCCCTGGTGAACGTCACAATCACCAACATCGCCCCAGGATCAATCAAGGTTACCAACTCGGTGGCTTTCACCTCTTCCAACAATGCAGCTGCCTTGGCTGGTCAGAGTGCCCTTGCGTCTGTACTGAACTCAGGAGACGTATCAGGCATCTTTGGTACATCATTTGGCAGCGTGACAGTCAGTGGTGTCGCTCTGGGCACTGCAAGCAACCCAAGTGAGTGATGCTGTCCTCAATGCCCAGCAAGTGCAGCTTGCACGCATATGCAGTATATCATGTATGGTATCTTTGGTACATGATTGGCGGCGTGACAGTCAGCGGTATCGCTCTGGGCACTGCAAGCAACCCAAGTGAGCGATTCTATCCTCAATGCCTAGCAAATGCAGCGTGCATGCATATGCAGTATCTCATGTGTAGCAGCTTTGGTACAGCTTGCGCATTGTGACAGTCAGCAGTGTCGCTCTGGGCACTGTAAGCAACACAAGTGAGAATCTGCAGTGTTGGTAAAGCTCAGTGCCGTCTATCCTCGCTTATGATCAACATGAAGTGAGAATAGACAATGGGTGCCATGCTGTCACCTCTCAATGCCCAGCAAATGCAGCTTGCATGCATACGCAGTAACTCGTGTACAACATGATGCACAATGCTGGTTTGCTGAGCTGGGCCATATGCTTTGCTGGATTCAATTATTAACTTGAAGATGCCACACTTGTTATCAAGCAGTGTGCTGGGCTTTGTTGCATAAGGTGTATTGTCATGACTGAGTGCTTTGTTGCATAAGGTGTATTGTCATGACTGAGTGCTTTGTTGCATAAGGTGTACTGTCATGACTGAGTGCTTTGTTGCATAAGGTGTATTGTCATGACTGAGTGCCATGGCTGGTTGGAAGGACCTTCTTTCACCTGCAAGGCAACACGCTGATGAACAGCTGCTCTGTGCTTGTTGAGGTGGCAAAGGTCTGTCTGACAAGCTTGACTTAGGTTGTGTGTGCGGTACTAAAGAATGTCTTTTGACCGACTGACACTCTTCTTGCTGTTGCAGCCACCAAAAGTGGAGCAACGCCAGTCAGCATCACAGTGTGGACTTTGGGCATGGCAATGCTGCTTGCTGTGCTTGGGCTTGCTGGCTTTTGAGCTTGAGGAGTGTTGAGTGTCTCAG
This sequence comes from Trebouxia sp. TZW2008, assembly GCA_002118135.1. Classification (NCBI taxonomy): domain Eukaryota; kingdom Viridiplantae; phylum Chlorophyta; class Trebouxiophyceae; order Trebouxiales; family Trebouxiaceae; genus Trebouxia; species Trebouxia sp. TZW2008. Next base: position 97,836 of record BDIU01000004.1, on the reverse strand, counting down.
TCAGTCGCTGATGACATAAGAACAAAGTCACACCTCAGCAGAAGTCAGCAAGTCAGTGATGCATGAGGATTGAGAGCTTATCCTTTTGTGTGTTGCTTATGTGTCGGCTGATGATGCGCTATGCATGCACAAAGATGCAAACACTGCTGCGGCAGCTCAGGCTTGACAGCATTGTGTGGCTATGCAAGCTTAAGCTTAATGAACATCGAAGATTGCATATTGCAAAGTCTAGCATCCGACAGAGCATGTGCTGTGCTGTGCTGTGAGTAATTGAGCCAGGAGAGAAGCTGCAATGCTCTTAGGACCCTGATGTGATACAGCAGACCCCGATGTGATACAGCAGACCCCTGTAGGCACATAGCTGAGTGCTTGTGCATGTGCATGCCTGCATTAGAAATCATTCAATTGTCATCGAGCAGGGATCACTCAGTGAGGCCTCAGCTGCTACGAGGCCACAAAGAAACGTCATAAATTCCTGTTGCAAAACTGTGCTAGGCACTGCGGCCTACATCATCTGAGTGAATTCGTTGCGGATAGCCTTTTGAGTGGGCAGACTCCAACTGGTACACTGAGTGTTTTCAATATGCATGTGCACTGCACGTGGTCCTGTGGCACTGCACATTGCATTTCAAATTCTGTCTCTGCAAGGAGGAATGCATCACCTTGAACGCGCAACGTCGCCCAGTAACTTCGAAGTGCCCTTAACATTGGCCTGCAGCGGAACTTGAGGCTGCATACATGAGGTCTGCCCGCACTTCTGGAGTCGAGTTGACGTAGAAGAACAAGGTGATCTTCACCTGTCGACTTTCAGTAGCAAGCTCGTATTGCACGCAACATCCTGTGATGGCTGCACACACGTGATGCAAAAGCCTTGAACTACACAATGCATCCACTGGACTTGGCATGCAGGCGGTGCACGCATAGCTGAGCATATAACGAGTGGAGCAAGTTTGGAAGCTTAGTCAAAAGCGCTGATGGCAGCTTACAAGAGTGCGGCTGCATTTCGCGCATCGCAGGAGCATGCTTCAAGAGTCGAGGCTGGAATCAGAGCAGGAACACTGGACAAAGTATGTATACATGCATGCATATTCGCACCACTGAACAAGCTGTGAGTGCCGTCAGTCTCGTCTTACAAGCAGAACGTTCCATCCAAGGAACTCATGTTGCTTCCCTATGCAACTCAAAGGATTGCCCAATACTCGACAGCCAAACATGCCTTCTTTTGCATGCTGAGCTGATTCAGAAGCCGACAACTTTGCGTTGGTGCACATATCACAAGCATCAGGCACACCACCTTTCAACTATACATTATACCAAGTACATTGTGGCCGGTTTTGAACATGGGTATTTTCGAGTCATCCTGCATGCCTCAGCATCTGAAGTCTGCTCATGCAAGCTCTTTGCTCTGCAGCGCAAAATACATGTTCAAGAAGGAGTGATCCTGCCCAGTTGCCGAGCATGCAAGGCACACTTGACTGTATCAGCAAATGGACAGAGGACGGAGAACTGGACAAGGCATTCAACAGGATAGAGACTTTCATGAGGTGAGCCATTTGAACGCCAACAGCTTCTCAAAATCAGCCTACATGAAGCTTTGTTGTATGCTAACGTGTCTTAGAAAAGTTAACCACCTCAATGTCAGCACAGAGGTTGTCAAAGACTTGCGTCATGCCAACCAGAGAGTGAGCAATGCACACCCTACTTAGCTTATGTTGAGCTTGGGTGCCATCTTGATGCTCGTCACCCCTAATGCAGACTACCATCCAATGCCAATAGCTTTTCTGGTGGCCAGCACTCAGCATGTTGCACGTGCTGAGATGCCTCACAGGTTGACAGCATGAACATTGTTATGCATGTTACATCAATGCATTCACGGCACACCATGGGCTGCTGTGTGCAAGTTGGATTGGGTTGAATTGTATCATCATATGGTTGATGTCAGATCTGAAATGACATTGTTTCGTCTCACTTTCAACAGTTAAACATCAGGCTTCCATATCGCAACGCTCAAGACAAGCCTGCCTGGCGAGATAGGACTTGTGCCACACATACCTAGCAGTATATGCTGGAACATGTGATTGTTGTTATTATTATTATTATTATTATCATTATTATTATCATTATTATTATTCCAATATTTTTTATTATTATTATTGTTATTGTTATCATATTGTTGTCCATGGACTGCCAAGCTGGTCAATCTTGCTGTGGCAACAGTTTCTGTCCAGCTCTGCTTTTGAAAATTTGAAAGTCTTCAGTCTGTTGCTACAGGATCAATCAAAATGTTGCTCTATATCACATCCTGTTCTTGCGGAAAAGCCAGATTCTAGCAAGGCTTGGTGACCTTGAAGAAGCCATTGGTACATTGAGTGCGGCCTTGGTGCCCGTGGCAGAAGTCAGCCTGATCCCAATCTCCACAGCAAAATTTGCAGGATTGCGCAGTAGGTGTCACGCAGCTTTGCGTTGCAAGGACCATGGGAATGCATTCTTCAAAGCTGGGCGATATGATGGTACTCCTCAACATCTTCACTGATCCTGGCTTTGAACACACTTGTTTGCATTGACCAGAATGTGATATACACTGTGCAATCAATGCAAGTCAGACTGAATAGTATGTTGGCCACTGTTGAGAATGTATGTGCTGGCTGCAATATTGACCGTGCAATGCAGCAACTTGCTGTACCGCATTGTAGAAAAAGCACTTAGACGATGTATACCAATTGCAAGCTGCAGTTGTGTTAAGTGGTTTCTTGACGTAGCGACTGCGTTTGTTAACAAGAAATCTGTCACTACACTGCATTGTCACTCTTGGGAAGTACCACTGAAGCCAGATGACAGTGCTTGGTTCCCACTTTCGAGGCTGGTATATCACGCATGTCACTACATCATGTGCAACTACAACAGGAACACACTGTAAAGCAGGACTCTGTTTGCCTTGCTTGCAGACGCAGTAGAGCAGTATCACCTGGCATTGGCAGCAGAGCCACACTGCTCAACCGTGCATTGCAACCTGGCCGCTGCACTGGCCGCCATTGGGCTTCATAAACCGGCAATCACTGCAGCTGAGGCTGCTCTGACCATCAACAAAGACTATGCCAAGGTAATAGCCATTGGCAAGTTATAGCAAACGTAATAAGAGCGCTGTTCCTGTGACATTTATGTGTTGAAATACTATCCCCAACATAGTCAGTTGGTAGGAACAATTTCATAGCTTGTGGTGTGCCACCAGCTAAGCATCAGTAATGTATGATGATGCATATTAATGCATATGTAATGACTAAAGTATGACGCAGTAGTCGTGACAAGTAAGGGGGTTCATTAGTAAGGCCTTGCGGTGAGACACACATCTTGCCTGCAGTCACGACATTTGCATACGTAGTATCTGGGTCAAGTTATGCCCTGCCGCCATCAGCAGCTGCTTGTTCATGCATACCCATTGTCATTGCATCAGAGGGAGTGTTTTGCAGGCAAGGCTAAGGTTAAGAGCATCTCGGCAGGCCCTTGCCGGCCATTCAAGCTGATTTGCTCAGCATTGAGCAAGCGTTTGTAGATGAGTCTAGCAGCTGGGTATCATTGCCTCTCACAGCATAGTCACATTGCACCATCTGGATTATTCACGCCTTTGAGTGCTCTTTGTCATGTGACAGTTTGCTATGCAATGTTGAGGCGTTCCCGTAGCTATGCATGCACTGTGTATTCAAAGCTAATCATGATACAAACACGGGCTTTGGACAGCTGTCTGCAAATGCAAGGCCTCTGTTACATCAGCTTCAATTCACGCCACACAAACAGGCATCCATGCAAAATGATGCCCGCAATTGATGTCCATTCTTATTGATGCATATCTACCCTGCTGTGTCTTGCTTGCTCATGCCTCTGTGAACTTGTTGTCTCTTGAGATGTCAATTTCTGGATAGTCAAGAAGCCAGACGCCAATGTCCCGCCGTGAGGCCTTTTGATGTGGACCTCTACATCCAGCCTATACAGCATTGGCTGCCACTGCAGGACCCAAATCTGGACCTTACTTCTGCTACAGCAGGGCTAAGTGCTGCTTTTTGGCAGGACTATTCTGCACCTGTGCCTTTTGTGTGCTGACTAGCCCAGGACCAAGTCAGCATTCTGCTGCTACACTGTCCGATATGTTGAGCTTTTGCAATGCTGTTCCTCTGCGAAAGAATGTACAGAAGGGGCCATGGAGCTGAAGCACAAGATGTCACTGTGCGTCTGCTTGACCTGAATATGTAGTCCTGGTGCTTTGCATCGACATAGCTAGCTGCATTTGGCATCTGGAAACATGACTGATTGCTGATCAAAGTGCTGCTCGCCTATCAATTGATTGCAATGCCTCAGGACATCAGCTGGTCCAGCCCTTGTGTACAACACGCTATGCAAATGGTGATCTCAACAAGTGGCTTGCCCATGCGAAAGTGCCATCATGACGTACATACAGGCAAATATGTGCATTTGCATGTGTGACCACTGATGCTGTGCAAAGCGTGAGCAGTCCCTGTGTTGTGAGTAAGCCTTTGCAGTGTGATAGCAAAAGTTTGTGTCTGTACATATGTAGGCTTTGTGCATATCCCCCTACCAGATTCCTGCAAGATTTTACTTCAAGCCTTTACTTTGCACAACGGCAAACCCTGGAGAGGGGCTGTCCGATTCCCGATTTCAATTGCTGGTGTTCTGGGTCAATTCTTGAATCAATCATCTCGACTGACCTTGCTGACTGGACTTGACCCCAGTCACGCCAGATATGTTCCCTCAGTCCAAGAATCTGTGTGTGCCTTGAGGCTTGCAGCCCGTAAGCGTCACGCCTGTTCTTAGAAACACGACAAACTTTTGCAAGGGGGATGTGTAGCAGCTTTCTCAATGGGATACGTGTCAATTTGTTGCGCAATTTGCGAGGGGCCTGCCGATCTGGAGCAATGGGCAGTTGAGGAGGAAGACTCACCGCAGTTTCCGACACAGGCAGATCGGGAACGGGTCACTTGGATGTTAGACCGCATTGGCCTGACAGAGACGGAGGGACCGTCTGCTTTCTGGAGGGTGGGGCAAGAATTTCCAGACTCAGTGGTAGTTACTTTATAAGCTGTTGTCTTCCACCCATACAACCTTTATGCTTCAGCTCAATTGATCTGCTTCTCGTTGCCCACAGGAGGACAACGTCCCCATCAAGCTTAAGGATTGGGATGGGCTCGCCGGCTTCGATACGGTGTCGGATGATGCCCAGTTTGTGCCCTTCGATCTTGATGGAGCCTTGGTAGGCTTGCCTTGTCACCAGGCCTGCTATGACCTATTGGTCAAAGAACTTCAGTATCGGCTCAAGGTCAAGGACGTGCGGCACTTGGCAACAAAACCGTGGGAAAGCAAACTGTTAGGAGATGACTATGGCGGCATTGCCGCCTATCAAGAACAGGTGATCTGGTCTTTGCAGTTGCTCTGTCCTCTGGCAATGTCTTCAGCTGTTACATGATCTGCTTATGGACATGTCCAACAGGAACTTGATTTCTGCAGTATTTCACCTATATGTCTGCTGTTGAGGATGGGAATGCATGGATGCTTGAAAACCCAGGCACATGCCAACGCAATGCTCGACGAATCTTGGACGTATGGCATCCTGTTGTCCAGCCGATTGTCCAAAGAGTCAAAGATACGGACAGGTTGAAGCGTAATCCAGGCTGCGTCACCTTTTTTTGCTGTTTTAGACATGCTACGCAGCATGCAGCTTCATCAACACTTCCACAGGAGTCCTCGCTGTGGCTGGCTATGGCAGCCATTCCTGCGGAGGTGCTACAGCTCATTGCTGTGAAGGCAGACTTGCCATATACAAAAGCCATGGCAGATGAACCTATCTAGATTGCTCATGGGTGCCTAGCTGTTTCACTACTTTGCCCCAGGTTTGGCTGCCTCAAAAATGCATTTTGCACTTGCCCATGACCTGCATGCACATACTCTGGTTTGACCATTGTTCAGCTGTCTTTGATATGGGTATGGATATACACGTGGCAAGCAGTATAGACAAGCCCTCTGCAGACCTTGGGTGGGTGGGGAGGCTTGCTTGGGCAGTTGCATGACTATCTGGTGGATAGGAACAATTGCCATTGACACGCTGGAGTGGGTGCAAGAATGCCAGATTTCTGCAAAATCTGCATACGCTCCTTTGGAGTCAGCATGCAGCAGTCTAAGACATCACATGCAGCGAACTGGAAAACCCAGAGTTTACTCTCAACCCCGTTGACTTGTTACTGACACCACCGTAAGCAAAGGTACTATTCTAGTAGAAGCGGGGGGGGGTTTTACCAGAGGGCGCCCCTTTGAATGCGTCAAGCACCTATTTCGCTGTTGCACCTGTTTCGATGTTACAATACCTGAATCCCCCAACAGCCTGAATCTACACCCTTACCTCTATTCCTCTCTATAACTTCTGTAACAATGAAGTGGTGAAGTTCTGGTTGAAGTATAGGGGTTTGACAGAGCTATTCCTGTGTTTGCTGGAATGTCAAAGAGGGTTGCAATAGGGCATGTCACGCTGCAGGGTGATTCAGTTCAAATGATCCACATTATTTTACATAGCTAACCTGCGCATGTTACCACAACCCTTCAGAGCTGCCCATTCAGCCGACCCATACAGAATTCAGCAAAACAGTGTGATTACTCAAAGGACGGGAGTTACATGCGCATACATGGTTACTGTAAGGACTGTCACTCTCGACGTCAGGACATTAGTAGTATTCTTGATGTAAGCCCAGTGCAAGCAAGAACCAATTACTGCACTTGGCACCTCTCAGTAAGTACAGTCTGCTTCCAGAATTTTTTTTCGTGTCCAAAGCAATCGAGAGAAGTCACTGCAAACCAGGGTACTGCAGCAACATTATTTTATACACTCACGGCTGCAAGCTGAGTTTGGCAATGACTCATTTGCTTGACTGGTTTCGGGGACATGCTGTTACAGACAGCCACATACAGTTCAATTTGAGCACGCGCGAGATTCACCGGCCTGCAGACACTGAGCAGTGTGCTTGCCCGCCTTGTGTACTTGTAGATCATCAGTCCATGCTGTGACTCTCAGCTCCGCTTGCGTTTCACGGACGGTGATCCAGACCTGAAAGCTAACCAGCGCGACTCCCTGTTGCGCGGACCGAGATTCTCTTGTAGCGTTGTATTGTGTCGAAGCTTTATTGAGCTGCAGATTGGTTGGTGAAGGATCGTAAATGATTTGCCTTTGACGCCGTTGTGATCAGCGAATCCTGTTGTTGCCTCTGCGTCAGCATGAACCAAACGGGCTGAGTACGAGCGCTACGACGACGGCATGAGGCTGCAGACGTTCTCTCCCAGGCAGGGGTCGTACTTGGCCGGGACAAGACTGATCTTCAGCCCACGAAGGCTGCCTCAGCGCTCAGGGCAAAGAATACCTACAGTCAGCAAGGGAGGACATGGCACAGTCTTGCTCGACCGCGCACATAAGCCACAATCTGACAAGATTGATCTTGTCAATCTGAGCTCTTCTCGCAAAGTGTATCCCAGACATGTGAAGCATAAGTGGCATGTCAGCCAGCCAGGCACACAGGACAGCACAGCCAGGCCGATGACAAGAAAGCCATGTACACCTGCTCAGGTTCAGCAGAACTTGAATGTAACTCCTGCCCCTGTCCTTGTTCCGAACAGAGCGTTTCCTTTCATCAAACATGCTGGGGAGCAAGCAGCATTGGGTCTGCACAAACCTATAGGACTGGTGCTAGCCTCAGCATACTTGCTGGGTGTGATCTGCCATGTGTCAGGTGTGTGCTCCTTGTGCGTCTCACGTCTGCCAGTCCTTTGATGCCAAAACACCACTGCCTGCCTACTGCTCAGCAACAAGGGTAGAGTTGCGCTGCAAAGGGCATGAAACGCTGCACAATTGATAGCATGTTCTGGCAAAAGCGCATTTCATCATGTTGATTGGCATATGGGAGTTCAATTTAGATGGCGCAATTGTCCTTAAATCATACAATGGTTTATGGGCATCACCATGCACAATAGCGGATATGCATGGCTGGCACATGTCCATTTCACAAATGAGCGTCGCCCTCAGCTGCCCTTTGGCAACCTCCAATGCATTTTTTTTTATGCTTTACAAACGGAAATGTCAAGTCTTGAACCAACAGACAGCTTGACAATGTTGTCGTATCCCCAGTTTGGATGCCAACCACTGTGGGTCCCTGTTGTGCAGCAATAGACAGCTTGACAAGTCTGCAGGCATTGAAACACCAGGCGTTATTACATCAGACATAGCGTGCAGCTTCTACTAGCAGACTTCAGATCAACAAGTCTGTGGGCATTGGCACATCAGGCATTGCTCAAATTTTCCAGCAGCAACCATCTACTGGCAAAGTTGAAGTTGACAATGCTGCAGGCATTGATACATCCCCAGTGTGGATGCCGACGACCATGGGAGCCTTTGTGGGTGGCTGGTATGCAGCGCTGAACAGGGCAGGCATGCGCAGGTTCTGGCGAGCGCCTGACACACAGCTCAACGTGGTGATAACAGGTGGTGGCAAAGGAGTTGGCAAAGCCCTTGCCCGGGAGTTCCTCAGGTACGCTGGGTCGATGCCCTTGTTTGGTGCATGCACAGGCAATGCTGTCGTGAACAAGCTGCATTCTGCTGAGGTTGTGCTCACTTGACTCCTACCCAACAGGTCGCCGCTTGCACCTCACGGCTTGCCTACATCAGTAGGCAGCAGTGAAGTCAATGGCATAGTCAATCAATTGAAGCTGGTCAAAATTGCAAATGGCCAAAAGCAACTGTAAGACCAATCAAAGGTGTTGATTCCAGTATGGAGCTAAACATGCATGGCTTGGCTCAGCAGCAGTGTCTTGAGTGACTGGCTCTCAGGCTTTTCAGTTGGCATCTTCAGTTGCTTGTGTTGCTGGCTCTGTCGTCTGCACACCTTCAGGTAAACACACAAGCCTGCTGTATGGCTCACAGACACAGGGTAAGGCATACTTGTTACCCACCTTGCCTTTGTGCAGGCACAGGTGCCAATCAATCAACTCATCAATATTCAGTTGCTTCAGTCAGAGCAATGTCAGGCAAATGCTGTCTGGAAGCAATGGACTGTTTTGAACGTCTGCTGCAAACCGCAAGCACAATTTAGAAGCCTATACACAGTAATTATAGTGCTTCTTGTCGTATGTTCAGGTCTGGAGACAAGGTCTTCATCACATCACGCACAACTGCTGGCGTGCAGAAGGTCCGAGAAGACATGAGAGCAGAGGTGAGCCAGTTTGCAAGCATGTACTAATCCACTGCCATGGGGTGTCATGCATGATGTATCAGAATGTCTCTCAAAAACGTAGCAGCGCGTGCTTTGTAGCATCAGATGACACAGAAAGTGCCTGTCAACAGCACCGACATCTGTTGCTTGCTGTTTGAGGCTCAAACGCAAGGTCACAGCACTGCAGTTAGTTTTTGTTATTTGTTTTGGTTTGTTCTGTGGTTGATTGATCATTCAAGCAGTTTTGCTTGAAGATGTATGCAAAATGGTTGATTGCCAAGTGGTCCCAACGACCTTGAAATGTGATGAATGAATGAATACATGCATGCTTTGCTCAGGGTCATGGGCATTTGAATCAACCATAGATCAGCTCTGTACATTCCGTGCGTGTTTGTAGGTCAATGCTGCTGTCCAAGTGGACGGCACAGAATGTGATGTCAGCAGCCCTGCCAGCGTAGCACGGCTTGTGGCAAGTGCCAAAGCTAAGCTGGGAAGAGTTGATGTGTGGATCAACAATGCTGGCTACAGCGGCAGCTTTCAGGTGAAGCCCATGCCTTGACTTGTCACTCACGCCAGGCCTTGGCCTGTCTATACAGCTCGGCTCGGCCGGTCTGTGATGACCTGTCGTAGTGCTGGTACTGCAATGCACAGCAGCCATGCATTGAATTGCGTAGCTGTGCCTTTCAGATTGCATGTGACCCTCACAGTCGTACAAGCTGGACAGCATATGATGCTGCCCAACTTCGTCAACTCTCAGCCTCTTGAGATCAGACTCGCTCTTGCATGCAGGCTTTCAGTGATGCCTCACCTGTGCAGCTGCAACAGGTGTTGAGCACCAATATGCTGGGCAGCCTGCTTTGCATGCAGGCAGCATGCGACTTTGGCAAACCGTGAATGTATGTCAGACTGATCACTGATTGCAGGCTTTCAGTGACGCCTCGTCTGAGCAGCTGCAGATTATGAGCACTGACGTGCTGGGCAGCCTGCGGTGCATTCGGGCTGACATGCAGCTCATATACTGCAGCCCACTGGAGACTGCGTTTTCATGACTGTCAAAATTTGTCAAGGCGTTTTGAAATCAGACTCACTGACACCTGCTTCACCACTGCCTGCAGGCGTTCAGTGATGCCTCACCTGCACAGCTGCAGCAGGTTGTGAGCACCAACATGCTGGGCAGCCTGCTATGCACACGAGCCGCCATGCAACTCATGCACAAGCAGCCTGCTGGGGGTCATGTTTTCAACATGGACGGTGCTGGCGCTGACGGCATGCCCACGCCGCAGTACGCTGCATATGGTGCCACAAAAGCAGGTAGTCTGCCATGTCCTTAGCTCTCAGTGTCCAGACGTGACTGCCTCTCAGTGTCTAGATGTGACTTCCTCTCAGTGCCTGTAAACAGAATGAAGTTTCTGACTGCTGGCGCTGATGGCATGCCCACGCATGCTGCAGCGCCCTGCGTATGGTGCCATGAAAGCAGGTAGTCTCCCATGTCCTTGGCTCTCATTGTCTAGATGTGTTCGCATCCCATGTGACTGCCCCTCAGTGCATGAGAAACACAATGAAATTTCTAACTGCTGGCGTTAAAGCCATGCCTAGGCCTACAGCGTCACAAAAGCAGGTGCTGCCCAAAGTGGCTGCCTGCCAGAGATAGAGCGCACTTGCCCTGTTTAGACCAGTACAGAGCAATTCCTGTCTGCAGCAAATCCAACATAAGCATGCAGTCCCATCCACAGTGTGTTGCTGCATGGCAGTCTCCAATGGCCTGGCTGCATCACGCACCTTGCAGCAGTTTAGTCTGTGGTGTCCAGATGTGCCAGGTGCAATGTATTGAGCGCACTGTGAAGAGCGACTTACGATGCACAGGCATTGCACATCTGATGAGCAGCTTGGAGGCTGAATGCAGCAGCAAGGCAATGGGGGTGCACACTCTGTCACCATGCATGGTGCTCACAGCTCTGCTACTGAAGGGAGTCTGTAGTGTCTAAGCGTTGACCCCAAGTGCACTGTTTTGAGGAGCCCGTGATATGCAGGCGTTGCACGTCTGATGGGCACCTTCAAGGCAGAGGCCAGCAGCAAGACAGTGCGGGTACCCACCCTGTTGCCTGGATTGTGTCCAGTCTGGAAAGTCTGCTGTGCTCAAAATGGCTCACACAACCGTTCTGTGGCTTGCAGGCATTGCACACCTGATGGGCAGCTTGAAGGCAGAATCCAGCAGCAAGACAGTGAGGGTGCACACTCTCTCCCCAGGGATGGTGCTCACAGATCTGTTGCTGGAGGGAGCAACAATAGCCAACAAGCAGATCTTCAACATCCTGTGTGAACAGGTCTGCTTCTGATAAAGCTGAATCTGGTCAAGCTTTCACAGTTCTTCTGCAGAGGAGGAAACACGACAGAGGTCATGACAACGTTGCTGCACAGAATACATCACACAACAGTGGGCATACCAGAGACTTTCAAGCAATTGTGTTCAGCACTCAATCAAGCAGTCCTTGGAGTGCATGCACCTGACATGTTCAGCAGATGCGCAAACTGCACGACATCAGTGCTGTTGCACATGCAACACCCTATGTGAGCAGGTCTAGTGCCACTGCAAGCACCTAAATTGCTCACCAGATACGCAAAATGCACATTGTCAGTGCTGGTGCATGTTCCATGTCTTGTGTGAACAAGTGTGCTGCCACAGCATGCACCTGACATGCTCACCAAAAACACCAATTCCATGTCAGTGCTGGTGCACGTGTAACAATCTGTGTGCACAGGTCTGCTGGCACTACATGTGCCTGTCATGCTCACCAGATTGTTTTGCCTGCATAGTATCCAACTTCTTCAAATTTGGATACCGTGCTTGCACATGTCAGCCACAACACTGCCACGTGCTGTGCTGTTTCAAAGTTCTGTTTGACATCTTCTGATCTGTCTATTGAGAGTCAGCAACTTGAAGCTCTGTTTGGCTGTACCCCGCAAAGCATAAGTAAGCTGTCTGATGTGTTGCAGCCTGAGACTGTGGCTGCTTACCTGGTGCCTAGAGTGCGCACTGTGGTAGCGCGCAAGTCCCTGCCCACATACATCAAGTACCTCACCATTCCAAGGGCACTTGGCAAGTTCCTGAGTGCCCCTACAAAGGCTAACAAGTACTTTAACAAACAAGGTGAGCAGAGCAGGCTAAAGATCCACTGGGCTTATGCGCATATCTGCATCGTTGCTTGTAAGTGACAGTGTGTGAATGAAGGGAGACAGCTTCACCATGCGCATTCAATGCCATCTGTACATTGGGTCAATGACATTCAGTAGGGCTTGTTCACTGACTGAGCTCTGTGCGGCATAATTCATGGTGTTGATGGCCTCACCAAGCCTTTTGCATGTTCTATGGATGACAAGTCACAGATGCAAGGATCATGCAGCCAGAGGACCAGACTATGCATACCTCATGCCTGCGTACAAAGCAAAGGTCTCTACCATCGAGCCACTTCCTCTTTTTGTTTGTTCACTGTCAAAACATGAAAGAGTCAAAAAGCCAGCACTGCTATGACAGGTGAGGCAGTGTACTTGCCGGAGAGGGAGAGAATCATGGGACAAAAGCGCAAAGTCACAGAGCGCTTGGCTGACAGAGCTGCAAGGCGCAGCCATGCACTTGCCATGGCCTACTCAGCATCTATGGCTGCTTCCTATCTGCTAATTTTGGCAGACTCAATGGCTCGCAGCAAGCTTGTATGACTGTTGGTACATTGCCACCAACGGGTTACGGGTTGGCGGCTGCTTAGGCCTGTGCTGCCTTGCCTGAATCATCACATATACTGTATGCCCTGGCTTTGACTGTGATCCTCGCCAGAGCACACTCGCATATACTGACAGTCAGGCTCCATGATGCTCTTTGAGGGTGAGGGTGAGGCTGGTGGTCAAATCAAGGCCATGCTGACACGGCATCACAATGTATAAAACTGTACAACACAGCATTTCGTTTCCTCCATGTTTCCCATCAGGAGTTTGTTGCACACCCTATTTTCTCCTCGGGCTGCTTGCAAGTGTACACATTCCAGGTCATTGTATATGATCAGAGCCTAGGTGATGAGTCAAGCAAGCCTGAGCTTTGTTTTCGAACAGTGTACATACGGCACTGTGTGTCAGCATATGCATGGTTTTGCATCCTATCAATGTAATGCTACATACCTCACTCGCACCCAGGCATTTACGCGTCACTAAGTGGCATAGCCATCGACTTTTATGGCCACAGTAGTGTGACAGTGTAATAATTGACATAAGGGCTCGAGGTCAAGTTGAACTAAAACACTGTCGATTAGTTGACTTCAGACGCTGAATGGACACCAGTTCCTTTCACAGTATCAGTTCAAGGCCATGAAGTATCACAACGGCAATGCATGTCTTGCTGGAACGTGTCATTGTTGCAACCCTTTCTAGATACCCCAGGCAAGTAGTTGTTCACGCAAGTTGAAGTGAACGAGGTGATGCCACCGAACAAAGCAGGCGTAGCATACTTCAGTAACAACAGCGCTCTGTAAGCGCTTTATTGTACAGGACACACCCTGCAGCACCTGCTAATCAAGTACGCCCAAAAAATAACAATCAGGTTAAAGACCGTGACTTGTTGCCCATAGATTCCACATGCTTCATGAAACTTGGCAATCGAGACTTGAAATCAGCCCAGTCTTTGTTGGCTTTCGTGGACCATACAGCTTCTGACAAGGCAGCCAACCTTGGAAACGTCATATACTCTATTGTGTCCTCGTCACTGATGTACTCTGTCCATACATTTGCCTGCAAAACATTGCTCACGCTGATGGGGCGTCCTGATAATGAGCTCGCTTTGGGCTCCTGTTCTTGCATGCCATGCATATGAATTGAGAAGAGGCAAAGAGGTTGCGCATGATTCAATAGGCAAGCAGAGGAAGAGCAGCCTTGCTGTTCTCACAACTTCACAGTTTGAGACAGATAGGAAGCCACCATGCTCAGCACAGTAGCTGCAGTGCTGCAGTACAGTTTTCTTCTTGTCAAGCACAGACAGCACATGATCAATGCCAATGCCTGCCTGTTCCCCCCCAATGTGGTTTGCATCCTGCGCAGGCACTTTCTAGTCAACATAGGCAGAAATGTATGACACCGCACACCAATACCTGGCCCCTCCCCCCAACCCCACCCAAACCCTCCCTCTTTCTGTTCATTACAAAGCACTCCATCACAGGCAGCAAATGAACTGCCAGATGTCAGACTCTTGCCTGTCCACCAACGATGTGGTGTGCATCTCCGTCTTTGACGCCTCGCTTCCCATCAACCACTCTAGTACAAATCAACCACTCTAGTGCAGGCAGCAAATGATGTGCCAACCCTCAAAATCTCACCTGTCCCCCAATGATGTGATGAGCATCTTGGGCAGGCAATGTCCAGTCAGCATAGGCAGGGGTGTGTGACACTCCCCCTCCATCTCCCACCCCGCTTGAGCCTGCTTCAACATCCATGGCTGAACCATCAGAGTCAGCATCGCCACTTCTGGACATGGCGGTGGCTGAGTCTTCATGCTGAGGCTCAGGAGGCACTGGGTCAAAGGCATATACTGTTTCTAGGGGAAGCATTGCGTACCAGGCACCAGGCTCATCAGACCTGCACAACAGAACATTTGCATGAAGCATCAAGGTGAAAGTGGCTCCCAGAAGAAATTGATCAGAGCGATTTAAAAGTCCTGGGTGAGAACATGGCTCCTATAACGTGTCAAAGACAAGATGCAAGACTCCTGCACACTGCGGGATGTTCACGCAAAAAAAAGATCAAAGCTTTGCAGCAATGACTGAGCCCATCATGACAGCAATTATATGCTTTGAGATCTTGCTGGATGGCTTGTGATCTTTTTATGTGTGGCCAGGAGCTGAACACTCACAAGTGGCACGCAACATGTGGAAGAAGGCGAGCCGCATGAACATGCACATGACAAATTTCTCTCGCAGTGCATCATGTTGTCAGGCATCCATCTACAATGAGACCTTTGCAGCCATATTGAGCAAGATGCACTGCACCTCAGACTGCATGAAATGCAGGTATGCGTGTCAAAGATACTGCGCTCTCGAGTTTCAACTGATGAGGTGAACATGTTTGCAATGAGACCAGGCATGCTATGTGTATATGATAGCCTACTGCAATCAATACATGCACCCTGCTTAGCTGACCTCATGGACTGCTTGTAGTCAAAGTAGCAATGGCTGGTTGGGGACATGATGACATCGTGACCTCCCCTTGCTGCTCGTACTCCCCCTATGATCCCCTGCATTGCATGGCCACTTAAAGTACTTTTGTGCTGTCTTACAATCCTGCTCATACTGTGCAAATGTGGCAAAGCTCATTAGAATGTACTACAATTCCTGCACTTATTGAGACTCAGCAATTGTCAACACCGCGCCCCAACACAGGCAATTGTTCGTCTGAGTTGGGGGCTGTCTCTACTGACAAGAGCTCCCATCATGACGCCAGATGCAAAATCCTCTTCTTGTTGACTCTTGCTGTTCACATGCTGCAACTGCACTAGTGGATGACTCACTCGCCAGGACATGACACAAGCTCCTTGGGCCAAGCCTCCTTCCAGAATTTCATCCCAGCCAATCAGCTGCTTGCCCTGAGCTGAAAGGAAGCGGTTGATTCGCCGGATGAACCAGCTTTGTAGCTCATACTCGTCTTCTAGCTCCTGTTCTTGGATGCGGCGCTGGCAAGCTGGACAGCTGCGCCATCGGGTCTTTGGGCACTGCAGGCAAACGCTGCAGGTCAGTGCATGACTGCCAGTCAGTAACTCAAGCAGAAACATGGCGAACTGTCTTGATGGTGACTTTGGCAAGCTCTGCATACAGCTGCTGTCAGAACTGTGCATTTTGTGAATCTGACAGCCTTACCTGTGACCCCAGGAGATTAAGCGCAGGTTGTCATATACCAGTTTTGCAACCAACTATTCTTTGCCAAAGCAACCTTTTTCAGCACAATGCAACTGCTGAATGTGAAGCATGTCATGAGGCATGTGCACATACGAATGGATTGCCACAAACAAATAGGACATAACTTGCAATCAAATGAAAGGCATTGTTGCATACCTCGTCCCCGCCAATGTGAATATACTGGCTGGGAAACAGGCTGATGACCTCCTTCAAGACACCTTCCAGGAAGTTGAAGGTGCTCTCCTTGCCGGCGCAGTACACATCCTCATGCACGCCCCAGTGCACAGGCACCTCCGTCACATCACCTGAGCACCCACACATCACAGTTGTGGTGCATAATCAACTCAATTTGGCCCCAAATCTCTTTGTTGTAGATCTATTGGCATGCTTGTTTGAAATCAATCTTGGCATGCGTCCGTATGCGAGCCATGGCATTTCCCAAGACAGTCGAGAATGCGATACATCCGAATTGGCGCAGTACACATCCTTGTGCACACCCCAGTGTATCGGCATCTCTGTCACATCACCTGAGCACTCACATGCCAGCTTGGTTTGATAAAGGTTGTCTGCATGCAAGTTTGCTGGCAAGCAATGATGAAACAGCTGATCAGATCTGCCCTGTACTGACTTTCCTGCTGGGCAGCAGCTCATGACATCAAATATTTTTCATACCTGTTGATACTTTACAGTTTTGAAAGTCTTTTCTAGTTTTCAGGGTAGAGTCTTTTCGAGAACAATCTTTCCCTGAGAGAAGCTTTTCAGCAAGGTGAGGGGTTCCACTGATTTTGGTTTTGCTAGGCAAAGAGTCAGATACTGTGCAGACGCTAGATCCACCATCAACACGTGCCAACTGTTGTGTGGGGACATGCAAGCAAGTGAGCAAGACAGTAAGTTTGCGATGAGATATGCCAAATTGACAGCACTGGAACAGTGAACATGTTGTCAGCTGTGATTGGGTAGCTTGCATCAGAAACAGCTGGCGCTGCCTGAGCAAACTGTTGGGTCTCTATGACAGTAAAAATCCATTGATTGGCTGATGCATTACCTCGGCAACCCAGATAGGGATATGACGCAAGCGCCGCGCCACAGTGACCTGGCAGTTCTATTTCAGGGACAACGTCAATGAATCTCTGCGCTGCGTAAGCCAGAACCTCCTTCACCTGTAAACCCGGTGCAGGGTGTTGGTGGGGCTTGCGTTGGAGTGCATGGGCTTGCAGTTTGCGCCAGTGCATTGCGCATGGAGTTTAGGTAAAATCCACTGAATTGACCTGTCTCCTGGTGTAACTCTGAGATCTGTGTGATTTCCTTCTGGGCAGGCGGCATGCAGGTTGCATTCTTGATTGTCTGCAAGCTCTGACTCTGACATTGTGCTGATATGCAACATTGAGTCAGTGTCAATCTATGAGAACGCAACAGCAAAGTGATGTAGCAGGCTGTTACGACAGACGTATGGCAGTTTGGAATCTGCTATTCCTGTGTGTACAGACCACCGTACTGTACAATTCAATTTGTCAGAACATATCAGCCATGTGATGTGCCACGTTCATGTAGCCGGCATAAGAAAACTCGAAAACACTGTTTGTTGAGTGTGGAACGCACAATGCACTGTCAGAAATCATGAGCATTATGACATGCCGTTTGGTATGATAGGCTTAAGGCAAGCTAGAGTCACCTCTTCTTGTGTGTAAAAGCCTCCATACTGCAAACCTTCTCTACCACGCCATGCGCCGTGCTCTGTCAATCTGGGATAACTCTTCACCTCTAATCTCCAACCCTGCATTGGTAATCATTTACGCTTAGGCTTTCCAAAACCTGATGCCTTACACATGAGTGTGCGTGTGTCCTTCAGAATGTCATGCATGCATGAGCTCCGCAAGAGATACCTGATCTTCTGTAAGGTGCCAATGAAACTTGTTCATTTTGTGGAAAGCCATTGCGTCGAGGAACTTTTTATGAAAATCTACTGAAAAGTAATGCCTGCCAACATCCAGCAACACCCCCCGCCATGCAAACCTTGGGGAGTCTGTGATCTGCAAATCACAATCGATTCGATCAGATTGTGATGTAGAAGCCTCCATGTTGCGCCTTTGAGCTCATGCACTGGTTGCACTCGAGCAGTTTGCAAATGGCTGATGCCTTACCTTGACGCACTGCAAGGTGATGGCGTCTAGGGTAGCAGCCGCTGGGAGCAGTTGTATCAAGGTTTGTATGCCATTGAAGAGGCCGTGATTCTCCATAGCTCGAATCACGATGGCAACATCTGTGATTTCCAGTTCATAAGCTTCGCTGGGTACTGCCAGATTTGCCAAACTGTCTAGTGGCTCAATGACACGGGTCAGCTGTATGTCGCCGTCGCCTCCCGATCCAGATGGCGATGCAATGTCAACATCTGCCTGAAGCTCGTATCGCTCCTCCAGCAAGTCGGCCAAGTACCGTCCCACAGCGTCTGTGCCTTTGCCGTCACAGGATATGTTTACTTGATCAACTAGCGTGTGCTCTCCGTCCCTGCTCTCGTACGCAACCGGAGCAGGGATGATGCCCATGACGATGACTGCACTTGTGAGCGCGCTTCAACCTCAGCTCAGACCCTCCTCGACCGACTTCTGAGCAAGTGCCGTCTCCGATGGCTTGCAAGCGGGTCTGTGAACGCCAGCCCTGGTGAGCGTTGGATCGCAATGTGCAGTTGAGCACCGGTGGTTGCAGCTCAGTTCTACTCACAAGTTGTTGACCTGTTCTTCGGTGCCGATAGTGGTTGTCAAGCTGACCCACTCGTACCTTGCCGCCTGGGAGTACTAGGTACAGCACGTGGGCTGTTTAGGTGATCACGTGCACCTTCAGGCAGCAGCACGCTCTGATCTTCTGCTTCTTCGCTGTGCCTTTTGTCCCTTGTCTCAAAGCTGAACGCTTGGACTGGACGTGCACGCGATAAGCTTGTGAACAAACGACACCTTGTTGTTTGCTTGCGCGTGGTGACTGTTGTCAACGTCTTTGCTGACCCGCGAGGGGCACGACTTGCTGTAGGCCGATCTGTGTGTTCAGTTGTGAGCTTAACAGCCGGAGAAGAGATCTGCCCGACAGGCGTTAGCAGTACCTCTGCACTTGACTGCATTCAGCTTTGGTGACACATGTATCCAACCATCCACAGTAACAGCACTGGCTCATCTGCTGGCGCATATCCACCCCCACAACAGGCAGGACCCAGCAACAGGGATACAAGGAGCTATGCAAATGGGCCTGCACAGCTTGCATCTGCGTCCAGCATAGGCAGCGCCCTGCCCGTGTTGCGAGTGCAGATAGCAGAGCACTTGTCGGTGTCACCGCCGGTAAAGCCTTGTCCTTGCCATACATGTCCACCACTGTAACCTGCAGTTAAGCTTGCCACTGCATGGCAGGTTATGATCAGTTCTGAAACAGGCAATATACCCAGGACAGACTATGTGCAAGCCTTCGATTTTGAACATCAGATTCTGCAAGACTTTTCAACAGAGGCTGAGACATCAACCAGTATTGTGGTGGATGAGTCAGCCGCACTTGACGTGCAGCGCTATGAACAACTAGGTCATGAGCGTGAGGCTGTTGTCATGGCCTTGCTTGCTGTGACAACGACAGAAGACAGAGACTCTCAGGTGCTTGCCTGCACTTGTCATCTGCCTACATATCTTGGGCAACAGAGTGTCTACAGACATTTGCCCATGCCAAAGTAAATGGGCATGCCTAGCCATCTGCATTGCCGTCTGTCTTCAGTTCGCTGCCACCAACAGCAAGTGATTTGCTTTCAGCACATTTGACCACAATTGCTCTGGCTGCATTCAGACCCTTGGTGCTTACTGCATAGCCTGATCACTGCTGTTGCGGCTGCAGGTACTCAAGTGGCTTGAAGACTACAGCAATTTAAAGTCCATGGGGTTCTCATCAGAAACAGTGACAGGCGCTTTGATTGCATACCCAGATGACATCACAGAAGCAACTGAAGCATGTCTTGGTGCATCTACATGATATGGGACTTCCGATGAGACAGAAGCCATTTTGACAGAGATGTTTAACAGTATCAGAGATGTGCGGCAGCTGTGTGCTGATGTTACGTCATGTGCTGCAAACATCAGTAAGAGCTTCATGTGACTCAATCAACGAACAGCTGAGCAGCCTTATTCGATCTGTTTGCTTTTTTGCACCACACTGCTGCAACACAGCTCCAAGCACAGTTTATACAGACTTACAGATGCACTGTATACATGTGCATGACAACATTGACAGAGCTGTCAGAATACTTGTTTTGACTGAGCACATGATGAAACAAAATCAAAAGCTCTCTGAAAGGTTGCAGCCTGGTGTCTGCGGGCAAACTGCTTGGTATGCTGGTGCACAGACACGTTCGGGTGACTGCATGCATTGATAATCCTTATGCACGCAGCAGCTGAAGAGTTTGTACAGTGGCCTTGCATCCAGACTGAATTATGCAGGGCTCAAGCTGAAGTCAGATGTTTATTTTCTGTGGGGCCTCTTTGCCTGCTGAGACTTGTTATGGGCTGCCTGTCTCAACGACTCCAGCTTCTGACCTTGCCAAGTGATATCACGCCAGCAATTGCATGTCTGCCGACCAGAACTCGTATCCTCTGATACTGCTCTGCCAAATTTAGCCAAAGTGTCATACAGGTCCCCTTGGTACAGAATGTCGCCTGCACACCATCGCCATTGCTTGAGATCAAATTGCATCAAGCACAAGGGGCATAGCATGATCTGTGCATTGCAATGACATGATCAAACCTTCAAGCCGCACATGACTAGACATGAGCAGCACATGAAGGATGTGAAATAAAACTACATACTGCCGACTGAGTTGTCAGCAGGGCTGCTTCTATTTATTAGAACCTTCTGTAATGCTTGCCAGAGTGATGGCATCAAGCTGTCTTTTCTTTTTGTGACTCTGTATGGTGAGCATTGAGCAGAAGGTGATAAGAAACAAACTCACCATCTGGCAGAACCTCAACCTCGCAAGCATGCCGTTGTCTGAAAACGAACTCATGTCTGCCCGCTGGAAGTATGCCATAGCGCACTAGCTGACTCAGCTGCACTGTGTTCACACCATTGCTGGCAGTCTCTTGCGCCTGAGCCTGCTTTGACTGACTACGCTTGGATGTTTTAGCAGCAGCTGAGCTTCTGCCTTGCCAGTCAGCCTGCTCATCACTTGATGCACTGTTGCCATTCGGGTTGCTCACTTTGCCTCTGTGTGCAGGTGCAGGCGGTCTTGCAGGCTGTTGGTACAGACTGGGGAAGTCCTCAATTGCTGCTGCGGCGGCTGCAGTCAGCTTACGCTGCCTACCTGTGCGGCGGACAGACGGCAAGCTGTCGCTAGCTGGCTCATTCACGCTGTCCCTGTCTGCGTGCTGTGCATGCTGTGCGTGCTGTGCTACTCTGCGCACAGCATGGCTCTGGGCTTGAGCACGCTGTGCGTTCATCTCTGAGGGTGTGGCTGCGTCACTGCTCCTGGACTGCTCTGTCTTTGCGTCCTGCTCTGACTGCTGTTGTGCTGCAGCACTTTGGGTTGCTCTTGCAGGTGAAGCTGTCTTGACCCCAGACTTATGCTGCTGCTGGCGCTTGCGCTTATGCCCAGCAAGAACTGCTTTCTGCTCAGCGTCAGCGTGCCTCATTGGCACTGCTGCAACAGCCTGGTCATCAGATTCATCTGAGTCATCAGCGGCATTGACTGACAGGCCAGACTGTGCTGCCAGCCTAGATCTGGCGCTAGGGGCTCTTGTGCGCAAGGAGCCTGCCCCTCCTGCAGGGGCAGAAGCAGGAGTCCTGCCTTGGCTGGCCATGGGGCTGCTGACTGTAACAGCGGGTGAGCTGAGGCCGCTGTTCCGAGCCTGAGCATGTCTGGCAGGAATGGCGTCAATGCTGTGGCGCTGCTCTCTGCGCTTGGTGCGCATGTCACGCTTTTCTGCTGAGCTCAAGCTGTACTTGCTGTCTGCTGCCTGCTCTTGACCTGCATAGACAACAGGGGCGTCTTGAGTGTCTCTGTGTTGCCAAGTGACCTCAAGCGAAGCGAGCCTGAGAGGCTTAACGCAGCTCCAGGCAAACTTTGCTCGCTGCCCAAGATGTGACACATGCCTGATTCTGGCAAGACGTTTCGAGATGCCACAGGCAAAGCTAATCGAGGAAGATGCTTGCTCCAATGCTCGTTATGCAAAATAGGCATCAGGAGCACTATGCCCACTCACCAACAGTCTGAGGACTACTATCGGCAGCAGCAGCAGGACGAGGTTGCTTGGCACAGCTCACACTCCTTGATGAGCTGTGCTTGTGCATCCTTGATTCAATACACACAGGCAGGAAGAATACATGACATGCATTGACATCAGCAGAAACGCTGTGCTGCTGCCAGCTCACCAGCAGTCTGAGGACTGCTGTCAGCAGTGACAGCAGCGCGGGGCCGCTTTGCGCCTCTGTGCCCAGCCTTGCCAGATGAGGGTGTCGGCTTGTCAGAGTGTGAGGAGACAGCAGTGTCCTGAGGCTGTACCTTGCGCTTTCTGCTCTGACTGCTGCTGCCAGACTGCCTGCAAGAACAACACCATGGAGGTGACCAAACTCCCTGGTTGGAGACGGTCGATTACTCCAGTACGTACCTAGCTGGGCCTGCTGAGCCTGTCCAGCAGACATTTTGAATGAATGAATAAATGAATGAATGAATGAATGAATGAATGCATGAATGAATGAATGAAGGAAGGGATGGGGCTGGGACAGATGGACGACACTGCATGGCGCCTGTGACATTGTTGTGGGTTTGGATGGGAATCAAAGATCTTCTGAGTGCATGACGCAGCCATGGGCGGTGCAGCAGGCACAGACATGCAGGATTTCTGCAAAATATCCAGCATATGTGCATCGCTGCTGCAGGTGATGTAGGGGAATGGCTGATGCTGAATGGAGAACACGGTCATGTCTGCATTTAAATTTTGTGCAAGCTTTCAAATCAGAGGTGACCAATCAAGAAGGGGGCAAGGGGCGTGCTGCATTTACAGGTGCATGGCTTATGCAGAAGCACTTACATCATGCCAATCTCTAGCAAATTAGAGATCAAGCATCGCTTTCCTTCAATGCATGAATCAACCCACAGAAAGATATGTGACACAAAGATGCTGGGCAAAATCAGCTTGCCAGCTGACGCAGAGGGTGGTTGACAGAACAGACAGTTGCACACAGCGCACATTGTTGGCGTCGCAAGATCATTTCTGTCCATTCCAGAGAAAAGACAGGGGGTGACCTCCAAGACCTTTTCAAAGAATACTTCAAAAACAGAACAGGAATCGTTCTGAATGTCACCTGCAGCCAGCTGACGAGGCAACCATGACTCTGGCAAGAGAGGCCAGGGCTAATCCGCCACAAGCAGGCTGCTTTGCTGCTAGTTCGAAATCAATCAATTTGTGCTGTGCTCAACATTGCAGGCAGGACAGCAGCATGGGCAACTGCAGGTACTGCACATTGTTTGCACTGATGGTCACCTGCTGCCAGCTTGGGAGGCAACCATGTCTCTGGCAAGAGAGGCTAGGGCTGATTCGCCACCAGCAGGCCGGCTTGTTGCAAGTTTGGAATCAGATGGTAGCTTGGGGTTCCACCACATGTTGCCCACGCACTTTATCACCTCAGCATCCCTCCTAGGTGCTTGCCTACATAGCACAAATTCCTTCTTTTCATTTCATTCTAGACGTATGCTGGGCAGGCTCAGCAGGCCCAGCTAGGTATGTATTGGAGCAATCAACTGTCTCCAACCAGTTCGGTCCTGTGCTATCCTACACCATAACACAAATTGCGAGTTTGTTCATTTTGCACAACAAACCAACAGCAATCATTGTTGACCAACACTAGTGTGAGAGTATGGACAGTATGGAGCAGTACTCCTGCTTGGCAATCAGCACAGTGGCAATCCTGGTAAGCAGAGCACTGTTTGCAAAGGTGCTAGATGGGGGTCATTGGATGCAGTAATGACATGATAAGTGCATGCAGCTTGTCAACTGACTTGTTTCTGAATCACAGCCATCGTTGGACCAGCATTCAATTGATATGCACCGCAAGGCTGTCAGCAGCTGTCGCCTTGTGTCTGATGTGACACAAGACGTGAAGGAGTCTTTGATCAGCTGTGCTTTTTGTTGTCCCTTGTTGTCTGCTGTGACATGAACAAGTTCTCGATCAGTCGTACCTTCTGTTGTCCCTGATGGCGTCTTGCATGCGCCTCTTGAGATCTGTACGGGCCAGGTGATGCTCGCTGACATACATGTAGGCAACTGCTGTGTGCTGCAGCTCCTTGGTGAAAGTCTCCCAGGCCTGCAGGCTGATTTCAAAGTTCTCTCCAGCGTTCAGAGCCCAGATGCGGCCCTTCTTCAGGACCTCTGTCAGCCTGATCAGCTGTTCATCAAACATGCCCTGCAAGACCGCAAGTCAAACAAAAGTCAGCTGCATCATTCACCAGAAACAGTGCGTGCTCCGTGCTTCCTTATGCTTGCAGCATCTGGGTTTGCAGTGCAAGGGAAACTCCAATGCGGCCCTTCTTCAGGACCTCTGTCAGCCTGATCAGCAGCTCATCGAACATGCCATGCAGCGGCAAAAGCCATGATGGGCATCAGCCTCTTCAGCAGAAGATGGGCAGGGTCGAGACAAATAATGGGCAAAGACATTCCAGTAAACTCTCTTTGTTAAACACTCGACGTAAGGACAATCTCAATGTAAGGACGATCTTGATGTAAGCACAGCGCCACTGATAACCAGTCACTGTATTTTCACTGCTGTGGTCTCTCTCAAAAAGGACATTTTGATACTCTTGATGGCGAAAGCAGTCTTTACAAAGAGAGTTTACTGTACAAGCTGCATGTGTACCCAAACAGACTGCCAATCAAACAGACCTAGCCAGTCAGACACTGCAGCAGCAAAAGGTCAGGAGAGCTTCAGCTGAATGCTGCAGGTGAGCAGAACCAGTGAGTGTAAGTGGAACAGGCTGTATGCATGGACAAGCATGCTCTGGCGCTTGGTCTGGATGCAACAGCACCTCTGGAAGAAGCTAGGCTATGACCGTTGAGCGGAAGAAAGAGGTTGAACGCAAAACATTGCGAGTTTGACTGGATGCAACAGCACCTCTGGAGGACGCCAGGCTATGAGCCTTGAGCAGAAGAAAGAGGTTGAAACGCAAAACATTGCTTGTTTGACTACTGCTGGTTTGCCTCTAACGCATCTGTTGACTCAATCACAGAATGCTGTGCAACCATCTGAAGCAAGAGATTCATCAGAAGCAGATTGCACAGGTATACAGTAACCTCTTGTTATAAGGACACTTAGTATAAGGACATTCTCAATGTAAGGCCAATGCAACTGACAACAAAGCACTGCACTCTGGCTACAGGGGTACTTCTGAGTAAGGACAACTGGATGTAAGGACACTTTGCTTGGTAACCAACGCAATCTTTATATCGAGAGATTACTGTACAGCTGTGTCTCACCAACAGACGCATGCGGTTATGTTGTGTACTCACATGCTCAAAGTTCTGAATGTACAGCACTTCCACCAGTGTGTTGACAGCAAGAGCCTCGAGAATGGCATTGATAGCTGCCGGCCTGACATCTGCGCTGATATACTGCTTCAGCCGCAGCACACGGCCTTGAGCTTCAAAGTCATGGCTGTTGCTCCTGACCATCTCAACAAAGCGCCTGAAGGGAGCAGCCTGCAATACAGTAAAAGTCTCAGAAGGAATGTTAAACCGCATCAAAGTAAGCCTACTAAGCTTCTGAAAACTGGCAGCATCCAATTTAGTTCCACAGTTGCCAATGATCGGACTTAATAACTTCCGAGCAAGCAGTGAAACCCTTTCATGCGTTCTGGTGCTCATGTGTGCTCAATAAAGTAGACAAGGCAGGTTTGATGCAGTCAAGGCTTGCAACATGGTCAAATGTTTAGTACAAAAGCAGCCAGGTGCACCTTAGAACAGTTGCGTGCTTCCACTGTGTCCAGCAGTGCACTGCAGCCCCAAAGACAGTATCCTCTGGTGTGCACCACGCTTGCTCTACTGCCCAGACACTCTGCAATGACATAGCAAATGACACAGTACAGACAAAGCAGAAGAGCAATTACCTCGAGGGGGTCCCCACCAGGCACACGCTTGATCCTGTTACTGGCCAAGCACTCTGCAAGCATGCTGGGCACTGCTGAGCTGGCAGCCTCCACTTGCGCAGCCAAGCTGAGCCCCGTTTGCCTCACTGACTGTTCCAAGAGTTCCTGATCATGCATGAGGGCCTGCTGAGCTGTCCCATTGCTTGTGGGCTGCAACTGGGTTGCATCAGTTGGTGGGGTCTGGTCAGCTGTGGTTTTCAATGGCTGCTGACTGGGATTGATAGGCTGCAGGGCAGTGACCAGGCCTGATGGCTGTGTTTCATCAAGCTGCTGTGCAGCATGCTTAGCAGTGATAGGGCTGATGAGATGCGGCGCTTCTGCATCTGTCTGAGGGTGCGGGAGGTGAGCGTTTTGCTGCTGAGCATCATCAGCATCTGGCTGTGGCGGTGCAGCATTGGCTTGAACTGCAGCTGTGGGACTTGTCACAAGCTGCTGCGCATGCAGAGTGCCTGCTGCTTGCAACTGTGATGAAGCAGCTTGCTGTGAAGCATTGACAGTGGCTGAGCATGTCAGCGCTGTGCTTGAAGATGTGGGCAGTGCAGCTTTCAGAGAAGAAGTGCTAACAACTTCTGGCGCTGATGGAAGTCTGTAACAGGCCTGAAGGGCACTAACAGACATATCCTGAGGCTGCTGAGCTGGCACTGCAGGTGACTGACGCCGTGACTGAGGTGATGACTGACTCTGCAGCAGGGGAGAGCTGGCAGACTGTTTTGCCTGCTTTGTCTTGGCAGCGGCCTGCCTGCCCTGCTGCTGTGCAAGGGCTGCAGGCAATTGTGTGGAGCCAGTATCAGGACCATTGGACTTTGCTGGCTTAACTGCCTGTTTGGAAGGCTGCT
Organism: Trebouxia sp. TZW2008; assembly: GCA_002118135.1. Lineage (NCBI taxonomy): Eukaryota > Viridiplantae > Chlorophyta > Trebouxiophyceae > Trebouxiales > Trebouxiaceae > Trebouxia > Trebouxia sp. TZW2008. Next base: position 70,667 of record BDIU01000004.1, on the reverse strand, counting down.
GAGGCCTGCCTGAGGTCTCACCCTGATGGATGGGACGTGCTGCTGTGGACTGCCTTGCATTGGCTCTAGGTGAGGCAAGGCGTGCCAGTTGAGATGGTGGCAATGATCCTTGTGTGCTGGCTACCAAATGTGCGCTGGATGCCACTGCACCGCCTTGAGCTGATGGTGATGTTGCCATTGCATCTGCCTGGGTTTTTGATGCAACTGCAGCTGGCACAGGCTTGGCAACTGATGATTGCCTGGCTCTGCTTGCTATCTGAGGGATAACAGGATGGCTGGTTGATGCTAGCTGTGGCACCTTTGAAAGTGCGGGGCAACTGGAGGAAGGGGGACGGCCTGTTCTGCTAGCCAGCTGGGCTGCAGCTACAGGCAAGGCAGCCTCTTGAGGCGGTGACTTGACAGAGGGCAACGAGGTCTGTGAGCATCTGCCAGGCAGGCTTGCAGTGGCGACCTTGAAGGCCTGTGTGAAGTGGTGACCCCAATGCCTGATGCCCAGAGTGTTAGGGACTCCTACATCAGTATATTACAAGAGTCTGGTACAATTTTGCGAGCGGCAAAGGCCTGACCTCTGATGTCATTGACTACATGTCACCCGTTTGTAAGTCAAAACGCGTGCAACATTTATGCCTGAACATTAGCTAGCCATTTGCTGCAGGTTCTCAGCCACTCCAATGACTGGTTGTATTGTCTTGACACTGCAATCAAGCAACAGTGCTCTGTTTTGTGTTTGCTATATGAGGCAAAGAATCATGCAGACCTTCACAGGCTTCCTCTATGGCTGAGAGGCAGCAGACAGAACTGAAATCATTGACCAATCGGTTGTTTAGCTACGCCAATGTGCAATGTGTAATCTGGATGTATGCAGACCGGTACAAGCCTGCTCGGTGACTAACAAGCAGAAGACAAAAGCACAAATGCAGAAGCTGCTGAGTACCTGGATGGCTTACACACTCTCAGCAGTTGTTATATTGGGCAGTGCAAAGCACACACAAACAGACAGTGTCCTCACCATTGACTGTTGTAACCTGACACGCTTGAGCAGGCGGTGCTACAGGCAGTTTGGCCCTGTCATCAGAAGCAGGTTCAGGCTTTGTCACACTGACAGCGGACTGGTGACCTTCCTTGTGCCCAGCTTTGGCCGACTGACATTGCTGTGCTGCTGGGTCACTTGTGCCTGTGTGCGCAGTGATGCTGACTGCCTGCTCTGAGCTGCTTTGAGGTGTGTCATCTGCTGACCCAGCCTTCTCAGGCTCATTGTGTGGGGCAGCCAATGCTGAGCCCACTGTTGATGCAGATGGCAGCATGCCAGGGTCTTTCAGAGGCAAGCCTTGCGGCTGAGATTCTTGGGTCTTCAGCATGAGCAGAGGAGAGGTGATCGGTGCCTGAGTGTGTTTGCTCAGTGATGCCTCAGCTGAGGCAGGCTTAGAGGGGCTGCTTGAGGTTGCTGTATGCTGATCAGCCGAAGAGGGTGAGCCATTTGACTCTGGAATGATGTCAGGCACAGGGACTGCTTTGAGCTGTGCAGGCACTGAGTCAGTGGACTCTGTTGCCACTGCTGCTTTAGGCCCATCATCCTTGAGTGATGAGGGGACATCACTGGCTTGCAGGGATGCCTGGGACTGCCTTGGCTCAGATGTCAGCACAGCGGACTGCCCTGATTTGGGCCGCTGCTGCTGCTGCTGCAGCGCTGTGTTGGCAAGTTGCCTTTGCACACCTTTATCAGAGGGCGACTGAGGAGCAGATGCAATGACTGAGCTGATGTCCTGAGCGTCAGGCTGCAGGCCAGCATTTGATTGAAAAGCAGCAGGTTCAGATTGTGCTGCTGGTTCTGCCACTTGAGCAGCTTGTGATGGCTTCAACTGCTCCAGCGGATGCTGTGCTTCTGAAGCAGCTGAGACATCATGGTTGCGCTGTGTGCCCATTGATGTGTCCGCAGTGACAGCATGCAAGGGTCGCTGAGCTGCCTCATGTGGCTTGTCAGTCTGTGATTGAACTTCAGCCTGACTTTGACTGTCTGAAGGCGCAGCAGGCTGGGCTGGCAGTGCGTCAAAGACAGCAGAGCGATCCTGAGAGACAAATAGGTCACTTTCTCGCCTGAAGCAGTCGTCTGCAAAGCCCAGAGCTGTATCATCAGCAAGAAGCGCCGCAAAGCTGTCGGTCTGGGAGTCAGCTGCGCTTGCAGGCCTTTGGCTGGATCCATACAAGTATTCATGATGCATGCTGACTGGCTGAGCTGAGCTGATGTATGCGCTGCTTGTCGCTGCGGGCCAGCCAGACATCCTGTTACTGTGCAATAGCTTGGTAGCAGGGTTTTGACCATTTGCCAAGCTTGCAGAGCTGCTTGGCAGACTAGCTGGCACAGCATTGGAGGATGGAAGGCTCGCTGAAGGAGCCTGGCTGACACTTGCTTCAAAAAAGGACTCTTGACCATCAAGAAAGTTCAAATCTGAGAAGACTGAGGCATCAGCGGAGCCTCGAAACAAGTCCAACGAGCTTGTCCTTTCCATTTGTCTGGACAGCCCTACAACGAATGTGTATGTCAAAGTCGTACAAGTCCCATTATCAAAGTTATAGAGCCTGTTTTACAACAAGAAGTACAAGTAGACGAACAGTCACATGCAGCAAGGTTACTCTTATTACGCAAACTTTCATACAGTCAAAAGCTCTATGCTGAGAGCTACAAACACCTTTCACAGAACACCGTTGGGGCAAACCTGCAAGACAGTTGGCCCCGCAGCGACTCCGTGCAGCAACTTGCTCTTTTGCGCGCTCTTTCGCCTGCAGGCCTCAAAAGGGAGCGCAGGATCGCATGATGTCAGCATCGATATGGCAATCGTCGTGATGGAAGGTCTGGTGACGCTGCAGTTCGTACAGAACACACGCACGGGCCTGGCAGTCAATGTATGCGAAGCCAGCAGGCCATTAGTCTTCTCGATTCAACCATTCGCAGTCAAAATTTCTATTACGTCATCGATTGATAGGACAGGATAGGCCCTTGAGCTGCAGGTGCTAAGCGCTGAATGCTGTGAGTGCTGAGCTGTATACACAGCTTTTGAATCCCCTGACTATGCAGCAGAGATCGCAGACTGCAGCAATGCATTGAGCCCGTCTAGTGTATCCACCATGATCACCAGTTTGGTCAGCAGATCAGGACCTTTGCTGAGCGCTGCACTCCCTCGTACACCACCTGGCGGTGTCAGGCCCAATGCATTGCCTGCTGCGACCGCTGTACAGCACAGGTTTTGCAGACGCCTCTCTGTACGTCGGCGACGACAGCAGGTACTGGAAAGATCTCAATAAAGTGCACTACTGCCTTAAAGTGCTTGCATGCATTGTGGCATTTCTGCCTGCAGAGCAGGCTCGTGCACCAAATTCCGCGCCATCAGAAGTCATTTTACCGGAGGTCCCAGACGCCTCAGAGCTAAAATCCCAGAAAAGGTGGCTTGCTGGGGAAGTGCAGCTGTGGCTAGACGAGGAATGGACGAAGCTTGACGTGCACAGACAGCTGGGTGAAGCAACAGCAGAGGTTCTGATACATGTGCAAGCTTGTCGCCTGCCAACATGCTCTGATGCTAGCAGTGCACATGACATGCATCTGTGCAGCGCGCTAACTGATAGACACGCATTTGTGCAGGCGTATGCCAAGGCTCGATTGCAGGGCATCCATGAAATTGGCGAGGTGCTGCTGAGCATCAGCTCAGACTTGCTGTCCTTCAACTTCAAGGAAACCTTTGTCAATGCATTTGATGTAAGTACCTAGCATTGCAAAGTAATGTGTGGTTGAACATGGTCCACAATGTGTTATCTGATGTACACTGGTGATTTGTGATGTCTAGAGTCTGCATGCAGGTGTCAAACAAAGCTGCTGAGCTTCTGATGAGAAGCATGGGTCAGGAGGTAGCATCATGCGTTTGAGACCTGCAAGACTACTGTTGGCACAACATCATAGACATTGGCAAAAGTGTCAGTACGGCTGACCACTGAAGGTCAATGTCCTGACTCAACGCCAGCAGAGACACGCGCCACTCTAGTCTGCTGGCTGGTGGGCGGGCACCACATCACGCCGACAAACACAGCACTGCATGTCAGCGACAGGATGTTGTAGCATGACGCTTACTGAACTTTGAGAATGTATTGTACATGTTGTGTGATGTGCTCAAGGCTGAGCTGATTGCTGTTGATGGCACTTGCAACTGAAATATCTTTGTTATCCATGTGACACACTGTGTACACTCTGAGCTTAGTCAAGTCTCTGTTTCCATGAGAGGGTGTTTGTTGCTTGACAGGCAGCTGGGACTGAACAGTCTTGTTGCAAGTCTTTTTGTATCGGTCGACCCCTTACCCTTCTTCTATGCAGTTTAGCTTCACGCACGTGCCTGCACATGTACAGGCAGTGCATTTTAGTCATCAATTTGCTTGTAAGCCGCATTCAAGGACAACTCTGCGGTCAATGCGGCAGCCTGGCAACGCCTGAAGCGGCAAATGCAGTTGCATTGCGCGCCTCAGAGACACAGCGAAGCAGCATTTGCACGAGAACAAGTCGTCAGGCACCCGCAGCCTTGCCTTCGACCTAAGCCTTTGTTTCGCGACTTAACCTGTCAGTGTCGTGCTCGGCAAGCAACGTCGGCAATACCGCACGAACGTACTATTGACAGCAGTGCACAAAGCAGAGCTCGTTTCACTTGCAAACCAGTAGCGGTCAAAGCCAGAACAGGTAAAGGATTACAGCTGATTTCGTGTTTGAATCTATGCTGAATGCATTGGTTGGCTTCTGACCCGGGAAACAAATAGTTGATCACTGATTCACATGTGGCAGGCAAGAAACGACCACCGCAGCCTTATTTTCAGCAGAGACGCAATCAGTTTGTTGTCAAGTGAGTCCTCTGACCTATCAGCTTGCATGCCTTGGTCAACCCCTCAGCCAGCATGCTGTCAAGCATGAAAACAATATACAAGGTCAACCACATCCATAATTGGCATTGTAGGGCTGTGACAGTTGGGACTCGTGTGATTGGAGTGGTCCTCATTGGAAGCGCCTGCCTAGGCCCAGCACTTGAGAAGTATTTTGGTGGAGGTGGACACCCACCAGGTGATTACATCTTGGCTGAGTTGCTATAAGGTGTACAGAACATCTCATCACGTGCACTTCGCATCCTCTCAGGTCAAAGCTGACAGACAAGAGAGTCGTGCACCTAAAGCTTTGTAAGGCCACCCCATGTTGCAGCAACATGCCAGAAGCAAGCAGCTTGTGCTTTGACACCCTGAGCATCACAGGAGGCCAGTCTCTAGACATATTGCTTCCATCATGCAATCATGTGATCCCAGCTTGGCAGCTGGAAGAGCGCCAAATTCAATGGTCATTTTGTGTAAGAGCAGTGGTTGCATCAGCCAAATCAAATGGAGTTCATGCAGGTGGCAGTTCAGGTGGTGGTGGCAGTGGCGGCGGTGGCAGCGGTGGCAACAGCAATGTCGCAAATGCTATTGCTGACGATGAAAGGGAAGAGAACAGGAAGCATCCACCAGTTGTCATCACCTTTGTGTCTTTTGCTGTCAGTCGCAAGGCTTACACCAAGGTAGAGTCCGGTCTCCAGCGCAGCATCTGCCTTGTGCATTTTGGCACCTGACATAAAAAATGTGCTGCAAAATTCAAGCAGCTTTCAGCCGTTGTGCTTGCAATGCTCCAGGGCACATCAACAGCGTGCAGTACAGTTTGCTCATCTTCCGTCTATTGAAACTGACAAGCCCTCTTAGCCTCACACTGTGAGATGCACCACAGCATGCATGACAGCCAACCATGCATTCCTCTTTTGCAATTGATTGCTGTTGAGCAATATGGGCCATCAACTTGCCAAGGGTATCATGCAAACGCATGCTGCCAAAGCCTGGCCTTACCTGCAATCAGCACCCATTTGGGTCTATCATGCATGCTTGGCATGTTCTCGTCACAGGCTGCCAGGACATTACTGAGTGCATGCCAGTAAGCACATTTTGCTGTTGGGCAATGCACTCTCTCTCTTGTCATCTTACAGTGCATGTCAGTAAAGTTGTGTTGTTGCTGTGCCACAGTTGACTGCTCAGTTTGCCAAAGAGTATGAAGAGAAGACAGGGCAGGCTGTCAAGTTCAGACTCAGTTTTGGCGGCAGCGGGACACAAGCTAGAGCTGTCATTGATGGCTTGCCTGGTGACATAGGTCAGCCCAGTCAAGTCCTGCCTTGTTCTTCCTGTTGACTTGCGCCTTTGACGATCTTGAATGCATTCAGTCAGTGGTGCGCAGTGAGCAGTTTGTGAGTAAAGTGTACTGCAGCAGTCTGCTGAGCTGCATACTGTCGCTGTACTAGAGGCTCATTCACATCCTGCGGTCACGTGCAGTGGCTCTTGCCTTGCCGATGGACGTGCACAAGCTTTGCAGCATGGGGCTACTTGATCCATTCCAGCAGAATCAGCCTCAGAATAGCATAGCAGCCAATGGGCTGCATACGGCCATGTCAGCAGTGACATACTCCGGTCCTGCTGCTACTTGCAGTGGCTGTCGCCTCTTGCCGCAGCACATGCACAAGATTTGCAGCATGGTGCTGATCAAGACAGGCTGGCAGAACTGTATCTGGATCAGACTCACAATGAACGAGTAACATGTCGGTGCTTTGACAACCGCCTTAAGCTCTTGCTATTGCTTGCAGTGGCTCTCGCCTTGCCGTTGGATGTGCACAAGATCTGCAGCATGGGCCTGATCAATGAGGGCTGGCAGGATCGAGCTCCCAACAAGTCCATCGTCAGTGAGTCACATGTGGCCATTGTCACTAGGAAGGGCAACCCAAAGAACATCAAGTCTTGGGATGATCTGACTAGGTGAGTCGCCCTTCTCAGGCTCCCCAAGTTTGTCCTGGGCTTTCATCCTGATGCAACAACTGCTTGAGACCTTTGATGGCAATGTTCTCATTGCTGAGTCTCTCTAGCCAGATCAGGAAGAGGAATGGAAGGTTTGATCAATGTGGATTGTGCCTTACCTCAAAAAGAGGTTTGCACAACACAGATGGAGCACAATGCTGCTGTGTCGCATAATCGTCAGGGACATGCAGTTAGACGTCACATGAACGAAGGCCTTAGGTCCATCTTGCAATGATGCAACCACAACAGCAGCCAGAGGCTGACCTGTGATGCATTCTGCAATCATGAGATAAAGCACTGTCACAGTTGTAGCTCATCAGTGCAATACCAATCAAATGGGCAAATCATTTCCTGCAGGCCAGATGTGTCAGTGATCACTCCCAATCCCAAGACTGCTGGCGTCGCGCGCTGGAACTTCCTTGCGCTGTGGGGTCACAAACAGAAACAAGGAGATGACGCACAGCTGGCGTACTGCACAAAGGTCAGCTTGTTGGCTGCCTGCATGGACCAGTGTACTGCATGCTGAGCATGTGCAAGATTTTCCAATCTGTTTATGTAAGCAAACACAGCAGCAGTGCAGGTCTTCAAACAGGTGCCCTTGCATCATGCTGCAGTTTCGTGCACTGGCTGTAGCGTTGCTGCTTGGCATTACACATCCACACTCAGATCACTTCGTTTATCTTGACCTTACTTGTTTGTGTCTATTGCGCATGCTGCGCGTGGTTTCTTGTACCATTAAAAGCGGATGACGAGAGATTCGACAGCTGCAAGTCTGTGAAGAGCTTGTGTGGTGTGCACAGGTTTTTGAAAATGTGCCTGTGCAGCCCAGGGACGCCAGAGAGGCGTCAGATGTGTTCTACAAACAGGGCAGGGGCGATGTGTCTCTGAACTATGAGAACGAAGTGGTGATCACAAATGAAATGTACGGTGAAGACCGACTGCCATATATTGTCCCTGACAACAATGTCTTGGTGGGTTCTTCTCCTGCCTCTTGATCTGTTGATCACACCTGCATGCTACGTGGTTTGTGACTTCCCGAAGATAAGCTGGAGGCTTTCCTTGTCCCTTTTCTCCTGGTTTGCCTGCCTGCAACAACTCTTTCCAACGGCATCCAAATGTTGCTGAGGCATGCCCTCTGTAGATTGATGCTGCAACGTGACTGTCCGTGTTTTCTGCGTCGTCATCTGCCTGATGTTACTTGAGGTGGATGAACGGGGAAGTGTTTGAGGAATGCACACCTTGACAATTTGAGCTGTGTGCATGTAAGCAACCTCTCATACATGCAGGTATTCAATTATATGCAGAGAGCAAGCAGCAGATCAGAGTGCCAGAGGGTTATATCATGCCAAAAGACCCAGCATCTAGCCTCCTGCAGAGGCGTCGTCAATTTTGTTACCATCATTCATGATCAACACCCTAACACGTCTTGTGCTTTGCAGATTGAGTTTCCAGTGGCGATAGTGGACAAAAACATTGACCGCAAGAAGCCTGAGACACGCGCTGCAGCTGAAGCCTTTGTGCAGTTCTTGTTCACACCCACAGCGCAAAAGGAATTCATGGACTGCGGCTTCAGGTGCATCACATCATCCTTAAGATTGACTGCATGACGGAGGCTGCGTCGTCTTTACAAATGGTGTTTGGCTGACTTGTGCATTACACAGGACAGCCAATTCTTGGTTGCATGCCTGACTGCTTGCGTTCTCATGCATGTATTTGCACATCGTCTCAACACGCCTTTGAGACATCTGGCATAAGTCTGGCCGATGCCTGATACCAAAATGATTTGAGGTGCTGTTTGAGCAGTAGCAGGTGGGTGGCTGCAACCTTCAGTGACTTGCAGGCCAGTAGACCGGAATCTAAAGAAGAAGTCGAAGCTGCCCAGTGTCAAGGGAATCTGGACGGTTGATGACAAGCTGGGTGGCTGGGATACGACACAGAAGCGATTTTTTGATGAGAATGTAAGTTTACTGCAATTGGGCATTGCACTCATGCACTGAATGCAAATGTCGGTCAGAGCAATTCTGCAATGCTGTGCTGTGCTGTGCTGCTGTGCTGTGCTGTGCTGTGCTGTGCTGTGTGATTTAGAACGCAATGATTTCCACAACACAGCGAGGCAACAGTGTCCATGATCAGGAGTGACTGTGGTATGAGGCAAGTGCTTTGTGTTGCTGACAGTTGTTGATGTAGATGCAGCTCATGCCTGCTTTGCATTGGAAAATGGCACCCTGTCGCTGCCAAGTTTGAGACTGTACAATATCTTGCCTGTGGACATACGGCTGCTGCATACTGCATGCACATGCCTGCCGCCTATGGGTTCCCAAGCTTCAATACCAGAGCATTCAGCACAGGCTATGGATTTGTCCAATGCATGATTGCTACACGACATGCTGCATGTTTCCCGTTGATGATGCAGCAGCAGCAGCATCCTTTTGGTGTCCTGACGCATCAGCAAGGAAGCACTGTGACTTGCTGCTGAAAGGCATGAAAAGTTTGCTGCATAAGCTGTTGCGGCGCCATTGTCAACTAAACACAGACAGTTGAGGTTACGTGATTGAGCCAGACATTACTTGTCATGGATGCATTACCAAATTTGGCTTGCAGGGAGTGTTGGATGACATACAGTTGCACATGGGACAGAAGCGACTTGCAGACAAGCGTGCACAAAAGAAGAAGCGATAACACTGGGCAAATGAGCTAGTGGACCATTTTCATTTTGCGTGTCTGAAAGTTCAACAGAGATTCAGAGCTGAAGTGGAGTGCAGACAAGTGCTGGAAGGCCCGCATTTTCTGAATGGTCATTGGTTTGCATTTGTCTAAAGTCAGTTTCTGAATCAGTCATTCTGATCAAGCTTGCAGTGTGAAGATTAAGCTCACTTGGTAGTCTGTGATAAGGAGGCATGCTTAGCATTGCAAGTTGTTGCGCAAGAAAGCACGCATGTCATGACCGCGGCCTTCAAACAAATTGAGATGATCACAGCATCAAAGCAGCAATGCATGACTAAAGTATGACCAAAGTGCAAAGTTGTCTATTGATTCGACTGACATTGCATCGAACATCAGCTAAGGTCCGGAGCTCTCAACCTTCGACGAAAGCGGGAGGCATTGCGCAGCTTGTGCCGAACTTTTCTCGTTAGAACGTTCCAACCGCGAGCACCATTGCTGGGTGTCAGCGCTGTTCACTTTGGAACACAGCATCTGCGAGTCAATATCCTGCGCATGCTCTGACGACGATCTGTATAGAGGAGGTCCTGAAGCATGGAACGGAAGATCGCGTTCTGTGTGAAGCAGTGGAGCTCTGACGCAACCTTGTTCTCTTGGACATGGGCAAAGCAGTACTTCTTGAGGGTGTGTTCAACATCATAGCTTGCAAAGTTGTCAGCAAACTTTTGCTTCAGAGTCAGATTTTGCAGAATCAACCGTCAGTGCATAAGTACCTATGCTGATTGCATTGCATGCTTACAGTTGCACTTGTAGCTGGCTTCTGCCTTGCTCACTAAAGTGAAGTCACATCACAACCATGGTCACGTGGCACCACTGCAAAGCAGCATGGTATATGCGGCTGCTCAGTTGTCTTCATGCCCTTTATTGGCAGAACATGAATTATACCCTGTATTGGCAGAACATGAAGTGAATGCCAGAGCTGCACTGCCATGTGTTGCAGAAGCACGTTGATGACAACGGCACTGAGTTCCTCAGCTCAGCAGACAAGCTCTTTGTGGTTCATGTAAAACAAAGCAAAGATCCCAAAGAAAAGGCTTGGTCAGCAGGAGGTCCTCTCCTTCCCAGTTTGTCCATGGCCTTGGCTCGCTATCCTCACACTATTATTGAACTTGAGGTAACGCCCACAAATAAGCTGAACAAACACATGATGTCAATCACACCATCTTGCTCCCCCTGAGTGCATGCGGGCTTTCATTTCCCCACAAATCATTGAATTTGAATCAATGGTCACAAACAAGTAAGAAAGACACATCTGTCAGATGCCTAAACACTCTGTTCTGCAGTCATGAAAGTCACCCTTCCAAACAAGATTGTGCAAACTATACGCATCTTGGCATTACTTGTGACCTCGATTTGCACCGCAATGCACCAAAAACAGAGTCAGTGACTGCCTGACGCATCAATGATCTGTATTTGCGCTGCAACATGCCTTGTCACAAGGTGTCAGGCATGTCCAGCATGTCATGTGCCTCTAACAACTTGCACTTGCTTGCTGCCTTTTTATGCTGCAGACAAAAATGGTATGTCGCTGACCAACATTCACCACTACATGGCCGCCTTAGCAACCATGAGGCCCATAAAAGCTGTATCTGTTGTGGTGCAGGGAAGCCATACATATAGTGCATTGCTGGAGTTTACAGAGAAGTCACACATTGATGTCCTCATCCTAGGTGAGCCTACCTAGGGATGCGATAGCCCATCCTGTCCTTCCATATGAGCAGCATGCACAATCTCAAAAGCTAGCAGAGCAGCCGCACCAGTAATAGCAGCTGCAGCAGCAGCCTGCACAGTGTACCAAAGGGGCGGCAGCAGCAGCAGCGATGGCAGCAGCAGCAAGAGCAGCAGCAGCAGTAGCCGCAGCCGCGACGTAGCAGTAGCAGGCATGTTGCAATCGCGGCAGCGTCAGCAGCAGCAGCAGCAGCAGCAGCAGCAGGACAGTTTGCTGATGCGTGCATGGTCATGCAGTTGTTGATGTTGTCAAGTTGTGAGCGTCAGGGATGCACGCCCTTGCTGTTCTCTTCTGTACAAACAGCCATACAGTCCTGCCAGGGAGCCGCACAGCAATGGTGCTTGTCAGGCAATGTATCTGTATGATGTTGGTACACAGGGCGTGGAGCCGTTTAGCACTGTCTCAGACTGATTTGAGGCAAGAGGCCTTGGCACAAATGGCATGCGCCCAATTGTCTGTCTCTACCACTTCCTGCAAGAAAGTTTGACATGTTGAGCAACATACCAAATCCTGCCGCCCACTAGCATACTCCTCTCTTTGACAAACAAAAGGCAGCACAGTTTCTTGCAGCCACATAGGGTGCGGCTGTCAGTGCAGGCGGGAAGGAGAACACAAGCTCGCTGCTGAACAAGCTGGTGCCAGCCAGCCTCAGCCAGCAGCTCAACTCCCAAGCCGCCTGCCTCATCATACGCCCCGCAGTATGTACCACTTACGCTCACCTGGTTGTTGAATCCAGTTCACCTTGTAGTTCAGCCTTGCGTGCATAGCCACTGCTTGTCTCATCATACGCTCAGCCATGCACATTGCCTGTGGTTCTCATCCTGCTGCCTTGCATGCATAGCTGTGTTGAAACATATGCCCAGCCGTGGGTGCTATCCCACTCACCCGACTTTCGTAAAGCTGCGCCTTGCATGCATAGCGACTGTACAATGGGTCATAGGCACAGCAATGCACGTCATTCCTGATGCAGTAGTTACGCCACCTACCTCCAGTTGTCTGTCTCGTCATGTAGCCTTGCACGCATGATGCATTATGCGCCCAGCCTTTATTTTCAACCTGCACTCAGCTGTCTTTGGTATGATCCAGCCTCGCATTGTTGAAGGTTCTGTTCTGGATGATATGCCCGGCAATGGACTTGACTTGCAACATACTAGTTGGCACCTCATTTGCATGCCGCACAGGCTGCCTGTTGAATTTTTAGTCTTCATTCGTGAAACCGTCGCGCTTGCAATTGCAGTCGGTCAACAGACATCTGTGCTGACCAGCCTTCTGCACAGCATGAATGTTTGAGCCTGCGTTGTATGTTGCAGAGTGCCAGAAATGACAAGATGCGCATCAACTCACAACGGAACCTTGGGGTTGCTCTAGAGCAAGTCGCGGTAAGCCAGGCGTCGAGTTTGCATCTGTCATGCGTTGCTCACTTTCCTGCAGCCAGCTTGTACCTGCCTGACTGGTGCAATCACTGATACCCAGAAGTGGCAATGAGAACACACGGCTTGATCTTCGACATGTTGACACCGCTTGTGTCACATGCACAACGACTGCCATATCCACTGCAGCAATGTCAAGTCTGCTGTGTAAAGCAACTTGATGCGCCTGAATACGATGACAAACATCTCCCAGCTACACATGATGAGCAGTCCTTTGTTTCGCAAATCCAAACACCACTGCTTTCACATCTGTCACCACCCTCACCAAAAGAATGAGGTTTCTGCATTACGGCATTGCCCTACTGCACATATCCCCATGTCAAGTCTTGAGCTGTGATTGTTGATTTTGGTGTCCAGGCTGGTCCCCAGGCAACAGCCAGCCTGTCTCAAAACTTAAAGGCTGGCATGCCCAGAGGCTGACTAACCCCAGAAAGTGAAGTGTTGATTCCCCTTGGTGTTGATCTTGAGGTCCTGCTAGTCGCAGGCTGGTCCCCGGGCAACAGCCAGCCTGCCCCAAAACCTGAAGGTCAGCATGCTCACAGCCCGGCCAGAGACTGACCAAGCCAGGAAAGTGGTCATTGCCTATGACGGCTTTGACGTAGGGCGTCAGATGCTGACTTGGGCTGCCAAGTATTGCCTGGCGTCCGAGGATGAACTATACCTGCTGCAGTACCAGGCAAGTCGAGCAAGCATATTGCAAGCATGCTGCTGTTTTGCTGTCTGTATGGCTATGTTTCACCAAAAGAGGCGAGGCACACACCGGCCAGCAACACAGGCAAAAAGCTGTTTACTCATGTCAGCCCCAAACAGGAAGTGTAACAGGTACAGCAGCAGCAGCAGCAGCAGCAGCAGCAGCAGCAGCAGCAGCAGCAGCAGCAGCAGCAGCAGGGAGAGCAGCAACACTGGCAGCAGGTACAGAAGCAACAGACAGAATAGCAGGAACATGCAGCAGCAGCGGCAATCGTGGCAGGTCTGTACCAAGCGGGTTCTGCTGCTGGCTGCACATTCAATTTGCGCTATCCTGTTTGTGCCCCTCTGTGTTTGGTTGCCACGCCTCAGCAAGGACAAATGCCAACAGAGATTTGATATCTGCTGCTATGACAGCAGATTTGCATCAGGGTTTTTCGTGGCTGAATTGCATAACAGTATAACATAACTGGACCTGAAACCTTATGATTGCCTTGCGCCCCATTCTTGCCTGACTTCTGTCGCTCAGTGGCTGCACTCCTTGATTGGCACATTCAAGCCTCTGCTCAGGTCCGTAGGAAAACTCAGCTACATTCAGGGCGTATGCTCAGTCAAGGACCTCTAGCCTGTGTCACTGCAGCACATGGAGAACAACAGATTGCGGCAGGCTGCTGTAGAGTGTACATGTGTTGTATCGTATACCAGGGTGCACCTGTGCAAAACTTTGGGAAAAACACATCACAGCCTGCTGCCTCTGCCAATCACCAGGACCACTGGCGGATTCTTGCTCAGTAAGCAAAGATTGCTAACCAATGACAACAACAATAGATGACAAATGTGTGGGGTTGTGCAGGTTTCTCAGAGGGGTAAGACGGGCCACAGTGATGGTGGTGAGCAGGCAGCTGGCCACCTGGAGCAGGATGACCTCATGAGCCTCACTGTCACACAGCACTCTGCAGCCCACTGCCCGCTCTTGACTGCTCTTGTCACTGGCAAAACATGGCTTAATGAATGTGTGGGGTGTGCAGGTGTCTCAGAGGGGGAAGAGGGGCCACAACGATGGGGGTGAGGAGGCCGCAGGCCA